>NC_069489.1:13717724-13735224 GCF_026875155.1 Cherax quadricarinatus | reverse complement strand
CTGCTGTCTATCTTGACTATCTTGATCTCTACACCACCTGCTGTCTATCTTGACTATCTTGATCTCTACACCACCTGCTGTCTATCTTGACTATCTTGATCTCTACACCACCTGCTGTCTATCTTGACTATCTTGATCTCTACACCACCTGCTGTCTATCTTGACTATCTTGATCTCTACACCACCTGCTGTCTATCTTGACTATCTTGATCTCTACACCACCTGCTGTCTATCTTGATCTCTACACCACCTGCTGTCTATCTTGACTATCTTGATCTCTACACCACCTGCTGTCTATCTTGACTATCTTGATCTCTACACCACCTGCTGTCTATCTTGACTATCTTGATCTCTACACCACCTGCTGTCTATCTTGACTATCTTGATCTCTACACCACCTGCTGTCTATCTTGACTATCTTGATCTCTACACCACCTGCTGTCTATCTTGACTATCTTGATCTCTACACCACCTGCTGTCTATCTTGACTATCTTGATCTCTACACCACCTGCTGTCTATCTTGACTATCTTGATCTCTACACCACCTGCTGTCTATCTTGACTATCTTGATCTCTACACCACCTGCTGTCTATCTTGACTATCTTGATCTCTACACCACCTGCTGTCTATCTTGACTATCTTGATCTCTACACCACCTGCTGTCTATCTTGACTATCTTGATCTCTACACCACCTGCTGTCTATCTTGACTATCTTGATCTCTACACCACCTGCTGTCTATCTTGACTATCTTGATCTCTACACCACCTGCTGTCTATCTTGACTATCTTGATCTCTACACCACCTGCTGTCTATCTTGACTATCTTGATCTCTACACCACCTGCTGTCTATCTTGACTATCTTGATCTCTACACCACCTGCTGTCTATCTTGACTATCTTGATCTCTACACCACCTGCTGTCTATCTTGACTATCTTGATCTCTACACCACCTGCTGTCTATCTTGACTATCTTGATCTCTACACCACCTGCTGTCTATCTTGACTATCTTGATCTCTACACCACCTGCTGTCTATCTTGACTATCTTGATCTCTACACCACCTGCTGTCTATCTTGACTATCTTGATCTCTACACCTGCTGTCTATCTTGACTATCTTGATCTCTACACCTGCTGTCTATCTTGACTAACTTGATCTCTACACCACCTGCTGTCTATCTTGACTATCTTGATCTCTACACCTGCTGTCTATCTTGACTATCTTGATCTCTACACCACCTGCTGTCTATCTTGACTATCTTGATCTCTACACCACCTGCTGTCAATCTTGACTATCTTGATCTCTACACCACCTGCTGTCTATCTTGACTATCTTGATCTCTACACCATCTGCTGTCTATCTTGACTATCTTGATCTCTACACCACCTGCTGTCTATCTTGACTATCTTGATCTCTACACCATCTGCTGTCTATCTTGACTATCTTGATCTCTACACCATCTGCTGTCTATCTTGACTATCTTGATCTCTACACCACCTGCTGTCTATCTTGACTATCTTGATCTCTACACCATCTGTTGTCTATCTTGACTATCTTGATCTCTACACCATCTGCTGTCTATCTTGACTATCTTGATCTCTACACCATCTGTTGTCTATCTTGACTATCTTGATCTCTACACCACCTGCTGTCTATCTTGACTATCTTGATCTCTACACCATCTGCTGTCTATCTTGACTATCTTGATCTCTACACCATCTGCTGTCTATCTTGACTATCTTGATCTCTACACCACCTGCTGTCTATCTTGACTATCTTGATCTCTACACCATCTGTTGTATATCTTGACTATCTTGATCTCTACACCATCTGCTGTCTATCTTGACTATCTTGATCTCTACACAATCTGTTGTCTATCTTGACTATCTTGATCTCTACACCATCTGCTGTCTATCTTGACTATCTTGATCTCTACACCACCTGCTGTCTATCTTGACTATCTTGATCTCTACACCATCTGCTGTCTATCTTGACTATCTTGATCCCTACACCATCTGTTGTCTATCTTGACTATCTTGATCTCTACACCATCTGCTGTCTATCTTGACTATCTTGATATATACACCATCTGTTGTCTATCTTGACTATCTTGATCTCTACACCATCTGCTGTCTATCTTGACTATCTTGATCTCTACACCATCTGTTGTCTATCTTGACTATCTTGATCTCTACACCATCTGCTGTCTATCTTGACTATCTTGATCTCTACACCATCTGTTGTCTATCTTGACTATCTTGATCTCTACACCATCTGCTGTCTATCTTGACTATCTTGATCTCTACACCATCTGTTGTCTATCTTGACTATCTTGATCTCTACACTACCTGCTGTCTATCTTGACTATCTTGATCTCTACACCATCTGTTGTCTATCTTGACTATCTTGATCTCTACACCATCTGCTGTCTATCTTGACTATCTTGATCTCTACACCATCTGATGTCTATCTTGACTATCTTGATCTCTACACCATCTGCTGTCTATCTTGACTATCTTGATCTCTACACCATCTGTTGTCTATCTTGACTATCTTGATCTCTACACCATCTGCTGTCTATCTTGACTATCTTGATCTCTACACCATCTGATGTCTATCTTGACTATCTTGATCTCTACACCATCTGCTGTCTATCTTGACTATCTTGATCTCTACACCATCTGTTGTCTATCTTGACTATCTTGATCTCTACACCATCTGCTGTCTATCTTGACTATCTTGATCTCTACACCATCTGATGTCTATCTTGACTATCTTGATCTCTACACCATCTGCTGTCTATATTGACTGTCTTGATCTCTACACTACCTGCTGTCTATCTTGACTATCTTGATCTCTACACCATCTGCTGTCTATCTTGACTATCTTGATCTCTACACTACCTGCTGTCTATCTTGACTATCTTGATCTCTACACTACCTGCTGTCTATCTTGATCTCTACACTACCTGCTGTCTATCTTGACTATCTTGATCTCTACACCACCTGCTGTCTATCTTGACTATCTTGATCTCTACACCACCTGCTGTCTATCTTGACTATCTTGATCTCTACACCACCTGGTGTCTATCTTGACTATCTTGATCTCTACACCATCTGCTGTCTATCTTGACTATCTTGATCTCTACACTACCTGCTGTCTATCTTGACTATCTTGATCCCTACACCACCTGCTGCCTATCTTGATCTCTACACCACCTGCTGTCTATCTTGACTATCTTGATCTCTACACCACCTGCTGCCTATCTTGACTATCTTGATCTCTACACCACCTGCTGCCTATCTTGACTATCTTGATCTCTACACCTGCTGCCTACCTTGACTATCTTGATCTCTACACCACCTGCTGCCTATCTTGACTATCTTGATCTCTACACCACCTGCTGTCTATCTTGACTATCTTGATCTCTACACCACCTGCTGTCTATCTTGACTATCTTGATATCTACACCACCTGCTGTCTATCTTGACTATCTTGATATCTACACCACCTGCTGTCTATCTTGACTATCTTGATGTCTACTATTTTTATCTGCACTATCTTTATCTGCACTATCCTTATCTCCACTATCTTTCTTTGCACTCTTTCTCTGTACTATCTTTATCTGCACTATCTTTATCTGTACTATCTTTATCTGCACTATCTTTATCTGTACTATCTTTATCTGCACTATCTTTATCTCTACTATCTTTATTTGCACTTTTTCTCTGTACTATCTTTATCTGCACTATCTTTATCTCTACTATCTTTATTTGCACTCTTTCTCTGTACTATCTTTATCTGCATTATCTTTACTTTTACTACCTTTATCTTAACTATCTTTATCTTTGTTATCTATACATGTACTATCTTTATCTTTAGTAACTTTATCTTGACTATCTTTATCTTTTAATATGTTTACCTTTACTATCTTTAAGATACCAGTGATGTTAAACACTTGTCTCAACTCATCCTAAGATACCAGTGATGTTAAACACTTGTCTCAACTCATCCTAAGATACCAGTGATCTTAAACACTTGTCTCAACTCATACTAAGCTACCAGTGATGTTAAACACTTGTCTCAACTCATCCTAAGATACCAGTGATCTTAAACACTTGTCTCAACTCATACTAAGATACCAGTGATCTTAAACACTTGTCTCAACTCATACTAAGATACCAGTGATCTTAAACACTTGTCTCAACTCATACTAAGATACCAGTGATGTTAAACACTTGTCTCAACTCATCCTAAGATACCAGTGATCTTAAACACTTGTCTCAACTCATACTAAGATACCAGTGATGTTAAACACTTGTCTCAACTCATACTAAGATACCAGTGATGTTAAACACTTGTCTCAACTCATCCTAAGATACCAGTGATGTTAAACACTTGTCTCAACTCATACTAAGATACCAGTGTTCTTAAACACTTGTCTCAACTCATACTAAGATACCAGTGTTCTTAAACACTTGTCTCAACTCATCCTAAGATACCAGTGTTGTTAAACACTTGTCTCAACTCATCCTAAGATACCAGTGTTGTTAAACACTTGTCTCAACTCATCCTAAGATACCAGTGATCTTAAACACTTGTCTCAACTCATACTAAGATACCAGTGATGTTAAACACTTGTCTCAACTCATCCTAAGATACCAGTGATCTTAAACACTTGTCTCAACTCATACTAAGATACCAGTGATCTTAAACACTTGTCTCAACTCATACTAAGATACCAGTGATCTTAAACACTTGTCTCAACTCATACTAAGATACCAGTGATGTTAAACACTTGTCTCAACTCATCCTAAGATACCAGTGATCTTAAACACTTGTCTCAACTCATACTAAGATACCAGTGATCTTAAACACTTGTCTCAACTCATACTAAGATACCAGTGATCTTAAACACTTGTCTCAACTCATACTAAGATACCAGTGATGTTAAACACTTGTCTCAACTCATCCTAAGATACCAGTGATCTTAAACACTTGTCTCAACTCATACTAAGATACCAGTGATCTTAAACACTTGTCTCAACTCATACTAAGATACCAGTGATCTTAAACACTTGTCTCAACTCATACTAAGATACCAGTGATGTTAAACACTTGTCTCAACTCATCCTAAGATACCAGTGATCTTAAACACTTGTCTCAACTCATACTAAGATACCAGTGATCTTAAACACTTGTCTCAACTCATACTAAGATACCAGTGTTCTTAAACACTTGTCTCAACTCATCCTAAGATACCAGTGATCTTAAACACTTGTCTCAACTCATACTAAGATACCAGTGATGTTAAACACTTGTCTCAACTCATACTAAGATACAAGTGATGTTAAACACTTGTCTCAACTCATCCTAAGATACCAGTGATGTTAAACACTTGTCTCAACTCATACTAAGATACCAGTGATGTTAAACACTTGTCTCAACTCATACTAAGATACCAGTGATGTTAAACACTTGTCTCAACTCATCCTAAGATACCAGTGATGTTAAACACTTGTCTCAACTCATACTAAGATACCAGTGTTCTTAAACACTTGTCTCAACTCATACTAAGATACCAGTGTTCTTAAACACTTGTCTCAACTCATCCTAAGATACCAGTGTTGTTAAACACTTGTCTCAACTCATCCTAAGATACCAGTGTTGTTAAACACTTGTCTCAACTCATCCTAAGATACCAGTGTTCTTAAACACTTGTCTCAACTCATCCTAAGATACCAGTGTTCTTAAACACTTGTCTCAACTCATCCTAAGATACCAGTGTTGTTAAACACTTGTCTCAACTCATCCTAAGATACCAGTGATCTTAAACACTTGTCTCAACTCATACTAAGATACCAGTGTTCTTAAACACTTGTCTCAACTCATACTAAGATACCAGTGTTCTTAAACACTTGTCTCAACTCATCCTAAGATACCAGTGATGTTAAACACTTGTCTCAACTCATACTAAGATACCAGTGATGTTAAACACTTGTCTCAACTCATACTAAGATACCAGTGATGTTAAACACTTGTCTCAACTCATCCTAAGATACCAGTGATGTTAAACACTTGTCTCAACTCATACTAAGATACCAGTGATGTTAAACACTTGTCTCAACTCATACTAAGATACCAGTGATGTTAAACACTTGTCTCAACTCATCCTAAGATACCAGTGATGTTAAACACTTGTCTCAACTCATACTAAGATACCAGTGTTCTTAAACACTTGTCTCAACTCATACTAAGATACCAGTGTTCTTAAACACTTGTCTCAACTCATACTAAGATACCAGTGATGTTAAACACTTGTCTCAACTCATCCTAAGATACCAGTGATGTTAAACACTTGTCTCAACTCATACTAAGATACCAGTGTTCTTAAACACTTGTCTCAACTCATACTAAGATACCAGTGATGTTAAACACTTGTCTCAACTCATCCTAAGATACCAGTGATCTTAAACACTTGTCTCAACTCATACTAAGATACCAGTGATCTTAAACACTTGTCTCAACTCATCCTAAGATACCAGTGATCTTAAACACTTGTCTCAACTCATACTAAGATACCAGTGATCTTAAACACTTGTCTCAACTCATACTAAGATACCAGTGATCTTAAACACTTGTCTCAACTCATACTAAGATACCAGTGATGTTAAACACTTGTCTCAACTCATCCTAAGATACCAGTGATCTTAAACACTTGTCTCAACTCATACTAAGATACCAGTGATCTTAAACACTTGTCTCAACTCATACTAAGATACCAGTGTTCTTAAACACTTGTCTCAACTCATCCTAAGATACCAGTGATCTTAAACACTTGTCTCAACTCATACTAAGATACCAGTGATGTTAAACACTTGTCTCAACTCATACTAAGATACCAGTGATGTTAAACACTTGTCTCAACTCATCCTAAGATACCAGTGATGTTAAACACTTGTCTCAACTCATACTAAGATACCAGTGATGTTAAACACTTGTCTCAACTCATACTAAGATACCAGTGATGTTAAACACTTGTCTCAACTCATCGTAAGATACCAGTGATGTTAAACACTTGTCTCAACTCATACTAAGATACCAGTGTTCTTAAACACTTGTCTCAACTCATACTAAGATACCAGTGTTCTTAAACACTTGTCTCAACTCATCCTAAGATACCAGTGTTGTTAAACACTTGTCTCAACTCATCCTAAGATACCAGTGTTGTTAAACACTTGTCTCAACTCATCCTAAGATACCAGTGTTCTTAAACACTTGTCTCAACTCATTCTAAGATACCAGTGTTCTTAAACACTTGTCTCAACTCATCCTAAGATACCAGTGTTGTTAAACACTTGTCTCAACTCATCCTAAGATACCAGTGATCTTAAACACTTGTCTCAACTCATACTAAGATACCAGTGTTCTTAAACACTTGTCTCAACTCATACTAAGATACCAGTGTTCTTAAACACTTGTCTCAACTCATCCTAAGATACCAGTGATCTTAAACACTTGTCTCAACTCATACTAAGATACCAGTGATGTTAAACACTTGTCTCAACTCATACTAAGATACCAGTGATGTTAAACACTTGTCTCAACTCATCCTAAGATACCAGTGATGTTAAACACTTGTCTCAACTCATACTAAGATACCAGTGTTCTTAAACACTTGTCTCAACTCATACTAAGATACCAGTGTTCTTAAACACTTGTCTCAACTCATACTAAGATACCAGTGTTCTTAAACACTTGTCTCAACTCATACTAAGATACCAGTGTTCTTAAACACTTGTCTCAACTCATCCTAAGATACCAGTGTTGTTAAACACTTGTCTCAACTCATCCTAAGATACCAGTGTTGTTAAACACTTGTCTCAACTCATCCTAAGATACCAGTGTTGTTAAACACTTGTCTCAACTCATCCTAAGATACCAGTGTTCTTAAACACTTGTCTCAACTCATCCTAAGATACCAGTGTTCTTAAAACATTGTCTCAACTCATCCTAAGATACCAGTGTTGTTAAACACTTGTCTCAACTCATCCTAAGATACCAGTGATCTTAAACACTTGTCTCAACTCATACTAAGATACCAGTGTTCTTAAACACTTGTCTCAACTCATACTAAGATACCAATGTTCTTAAACACTTGTCTCAACTCATACTAAGATACCAGTGTTCTTAAACACTTGTCTCAACTCATCCTAAGATACCAGTGTTCTTAAACACTTGTCTCAACTCATCCTAAGATACCAGTGTTCTTAAACACTTGTCTCAACTCATACTAAGATACCAGTGATGTTAAACACTTGTCTCAACTCATCCTAAGATACCAGTGTTCTTAAACACTTGTCTCAACTCATACTAAGATACCAGTGTTCTTAAACACTTGTCTCAACTCATCCTAAGATACCAGTGTTCTTAAACACTTGTCTCAACTCATACTAAGATACCAGTGGTCTTAAACACTTGTCTCAACTCATACTAAGATACCAGTGATCTTAAACACTTGTCTCAACTCATCCTAAGATACCAGTGTTCTTAAACACTTGTCTCAACTCGTACTAAGATACCAGTGTTCTTAAACACTTGTCTCAACTCATCCTAAGATACCAGTGTTCTTAAACACTTGTCTCAACTCATCCTAAGATACCAGTGATGTTAAACACTTGTCTCAACTCGTACTAAGATACCAGTGATCTTAAACACTTGTCTCAACTCATACTAAGATACCAGTGATCTTAAACACTTGTCTCAACTCATACTAAGATACCAGTGATGTTAAACACTTGTCTCAACTCATCCTAAGATACCAGTGATCTTAAACACTTGTCTCAACTCATACTAAGATACCAGTGATCTTAAACACTTGTCTCAACTCATACTAAGATACCAGTGTTCTTAAACACTTGTCTCAACTCATCCTAAGATACCAGTGATCTTAAACACTTGTCTCAACTCATACTAAGATACCAGTGATGTTAAACACTTGTCTCAACTCATACTAAGATACCAGTGATGTTAAACACTTGTCTCAACTCATCCTAAGATACCAGTGATGTTAAACACTTGTCTCAACTCATACTAAGATACCAGTGATGTTAAACACTTGTCTCAACTCATACTAAGATACCAGTGATGTTAAACACTTGTCTCAACTCATCGTAAGATACCAGTGATGTTAAACACTTGTCTCAACTCATACTAAGATACCAGTGTTCTTAAACACTTGTCTCAACTCATACTAAGATACCAGTGTTCTTAAACACTTGTCTCAACTCATCCTAAGATACCAGTGTTGTTAAACACTTGTCTCAACTCATCCTAAGATACCAGTGTTGTTAAACACTTGTCTCAACTCATCCTAAGATACCAGTGTTCTTAAACACTTGTCTCAACTCATCCTAAGATACCAGTGTTCTTAAACACTTGTCTCAACTCATCCTAAGATACCAGTGTTGTTAAACACTTGTCTCAACTCATCCTAAGATACCAGTGATCTTAAACACTTGTCTCAACTCATACTAAGATACCAGTGTTCTTAAACACTTGTCTCAACTCATACTAAGATACCAGTGTTCTTAAACACTTGTCTCAACTCATCCTAAGATACCAGTGATCTTAAACACTTGTCTCAACTCATACTAAGATACCAGTGATGTTAAACACTTGTCTCAACTCATACTAAGATACCAGTGATGTTAAACACTTGTCTCAACTCATCCTAAGATACCAGTGATGTTAAACACTTGTCTCAACTCATACTAAGATACCAGTGTTCTTAAACACTTGTCTCAACTCATACTAAGATACCAGTGTTCTTAAACACTTGTCTCAACTCATACTAAGATACCAGTGTTCTTAAACACTTGTCTCAACTCATACTAAGATACCAGTGTTCTTAAACACTTGTCTCAACTCATCCTAAGATACCAGTTTTGTTAAACACTTGTCTCAACTCATCCTAAGATACCAGTGTTGTTAAACACTTGTCTCAACTCATCCTAAGATACCAGTGTTGTTAAACACTTGTCTCAACTCATCCTAAGATACCAGTGTTCTTAAACACTTGTCTCAACTCATCCTAAGATACCAGTGTTCTTAAACACTTGTCTCAACTCATCCTAAGATACCAGTGTTGTTAAACACTTGTCTCAACTCATCCTAAGATACCAGTGATCTTAAACACTTGTCTCAACTCATACTAAGATACCAGTGTTCTTAAACACTTGTCTCAACTCATACTAAGATACCAGTGTTCTTAAACACTTGTCTCAACTCATCCTAAGATACCAGTGATGTTAAACACTTGTCTCAACTCATCCTAAGATACCAGTGTTCTTAAACACTTGTCTCAACTCATACTAAGATACCAGTGTTCTTAAACACTTGTCTCAACTCATCCTAAGATACCAGTGTTCTTAAACACTTGTCTCAACTCATACTAAGATACCAGTGGTCTTAAACACTTGTCTCAACTCATACTAAGATACCAGTGATCTTAAACACTTGTCTCAACTCATCCTAAGATACCAGTGTTCTTAAACACTTGTCTCAACTCGTACTAAGATACCAGTGTTCTTAAACACTTGTCTCAACTCATCCTAAGATACCAGTGTTCTTAAACACTTGTCTCAACTCATCCTAAGATACCAGTGATGTTAAACACTTGTCTCAACTCGTACTAAGATACCAGTGTTCTTAAACACTTGTCTCAACTCATCCTAAGATACCAGTGTTCTTAAACACTTGTCTCAACTCATTCTAAGATACCAGTGTTCTTAAACACTTGTCTTATCTCAGCTCATCTTACGGTAGCACTTTTCACACCTCTTATCTAAAACACATGTCTGGTTCACTTCTTTCCCCGGCTCTTAGTCTCACTATATTGACATGAGCGTGACAAGCATGTCAAGATGGGAGATAACAGGGTGGCAGTGGGCCGTGTGTAGTGGTATGCAAATTAGGTGAGAGGGGTTGGCCCTGGGTGCCACTGTCCCGCCCTCTCGCTACCCCAGACACGGAGATGGGTGCCACTGTCCCGCCCCGTCACCACCCCAGACGCAGAGATGGGTGCCACTGTCCCGCCCCCTCACTACCCCAGACACAGAGATGGGTGGCACTGTCCCTAGCTCTCACTACCCTAGACACACAGATGGTTGGCACTGTCCCGTCCCCTCACTACCCCAGACAGAGAGATGGGTGGCACTGTCCCTCGCTCTCACTACCCTAGACACAGAGATGGTTGGCACTGTCCCGTCCCTCACTACCCCAGACACAGAGATAGGTGGCACTGTCCCTCGCTCTCACTACCCTAGACACAGAGATGGTTGGCACTGTCCTGCCCCCTCACTACCCCAGACGCAGAAATGAGTGGCACTGTCCCGTCCCCTCACTAACCCAGACGCAGAGATGAGTGGCACTGTCCTACCCCCTCACTACCCCAGACCCACAGATGGGTGGCACTGTGCTGCCCCCTCACTACCCCAGACACAGAGATGGGTGGCACTGTCCTGCCCCCTCACTACCCCAGACACAGAGATGGGTGGCACTGCCCCTCCCTCTCACTACCCTAGACAGAGATGGGTGGCACTGTCCTGCCCTCTCACTACCCTAGACACAGAGATGGGTGGCACTGTCCTCCCCTCTCACTACCCAAGACACAGAGTTGGGTGGCACTGTCCCTCCCTCTCACTACCCCAGACACAGAAATGGGTGGCACTGTCCCTCCCCCTCACTACCCTAGACACAGAGATGGGTGGCACTGTCCCTCCCTCTCACTACCCTAGACATAGAGATGGGTGGCAATGTCCCGCATTCTCACTACCCTAGACACAGAGATGGGTGGCACTGTCCCTCCCTCTCACTACCCTAGACACAGAGATGGGTGGCACTGTCCCTCATTCTCACTACCCTAGACACAGAGATGGGTGGCACTGTCCCTCCCTCTCACTACCCTAGACACAGAGATGGGTGGCACTGTCCCTCCCTCTCACTACCCTAGACACAGAGATGGGTGGCACTGTCCCTACCTCTCACTACCCTAGACACAGAGATGGGTGGCACTGTCCCTCCCTCTCACTACCCTAGAGACAGAGATGGGTGGCACTCTCCTGCCCCTCTAACGTGTTCCTGAGACAGAGATCATCAATCCTGCCAGAGTGCAAAACGTTTAACAGCCTTCCATTCCACACACAAATGACAGGAGATTAGTACCTCTCAGGACGGCTGCTGTCTATCCACCCATCCTGTCTGACGAAAGATGACAAGAACCACTCCTGTCTGGTTACCAGAGTGTACCTGTCATATGACGTAGGTCAAGGCAGTGGGCGTGTCACGGACCTGTCATATAGCGTAGGTCAAGGCAGTGGACGTGTCACGGACCTGTCATATAGCGTAGGTCAAGGCAGTGGGCGTGTCAAGGACCTGTCATATAGCGTACGCCAAGGCAGTGGACGTGTCACGGACCTGTCAAATACCCTATCCAAGTGTGCCAGGTTACCCACCCTGGAGGACAAGGGAGAATAGAAAGGGTGTCATTGGGAAAGGAAGAGGGTGCCATCGAGGGTGCCACTGAGAAAGAAAGAGGAACATTTGCAAGGGAGAGAGTGCCACTGAGAAAGACAGAGGAACATTTGCAAGGGAGAGAGTGCCACTGAGAAAGGGAGATAGTGTCACTGAGGGAGTGTAAGGGTAGAAGGCGGTGTAGGGTGCCTTGTACGGGGTGCCATATGGAAGCAAGTATGCCAGATGTTAACAGTGCCAGAGTGACACTAGTCTTGATGAGAGGGAGTTCAGAGTCACATAAAAATGGCACTACCATATGTAACGGGGGTGCCAGGAGGGAGACAGATTGCCGTATGTGTGGGAGAGGGAAGTGCCAGGTGTGTGGGAGAGGGGCAGTGCCACGTGTGTGTGCGAGGACAGTGCAACATAGGTGTGAGAGGGGAGTGCCAGGTGTGTGTGTGTGAGAGTGCCAGGTGTGTGTGGGAGAGTGGAAGTGTCAGGTGTGTGGAAGAGAGTGCTAGTGTGTGTGTGGGAGAGGGGGTGCCAGGCGTTTGGGGGAGAGGAGAGTACCAGGTGTGTGTGTGGGAGTGGGGGTGCCAGGTGTGTGTGGGAGAAGGGGTGCCAGGTGTGTTGGGAGAAGGGCTGCCAGGTGTGTGTGCGAGAGGGGGTGCCAGGTGTGTGTGGGAGAAGGGTGCCAGGTGTGTGGGAGAGGGGGTGCCAGGAGTGGGGGCGCCAGGTGTGTGTGGGAGAAGGGGTGCCAGGTGTGTGCGGGAGAAGGGGTGCCAGGTGTGTATGGGAGAAAGGGTGCCAGGTGTGTATGGGAGAAGGGTGCCAGGTGTGTGGGAGAAGGGGTACCAGGTGTGTGTGGGAGAAGGGTGCCAGGTGTGTGTGGGAGAAGGGGTGCCAGGTGTGTGGGAGAGGGGGTGCCAGAGTGGGGTGCCAGGTGTGTGTGGGAGAAGGGGTGTCAGGTGTGTGTGGGAGAGAGGGTGCCAGATGTGGGGTGCCAGGTGTGTGTGGGAGAAGGGGAAAGGTGTGTGTGGGAGAAGGGGTGCCAGGTATTTGTGGGAGAAGGGGTGCCAGGTGTGTGTGGGAGAGGGGGTGATAGGTGAGGGGTGCCAGGTGTGGGGTGCCAGGTTGTGTGTGAGAGAAGAGGTGCCAGGTGTGTGTGGGAGAAGAGGTGCCAGGTGTGTGGGGGAGAAGGGGTGCCACGTGTGTCTGGGAGAAGGGGTGCCAGGTGTGTGTAGGAGAAGGGGTGCCAGGTGTGTGTGAGAGGGGGTGCCAGGTGTGTGTGGGAGAAGGGGTGCCAAGTGTGTGTGGGAGAAGGGGTACCAGGTGTGTGTGGAAGAGGGGGTGCCAGGTGTGGGGTGCCAGGTGTGGGGTGCCAGGCGTGGGTTGCCAGTTGTGTGTGGGAAAGGGGGTGTCAGGCGCGGGGTGCCAGGTGTGTGTGGGAGAAGGGGTGCCAGGTGTGTGGGAGAAGGGGTGCCAGGTTGTGTGGGAGAGGGGGTGCCAGGTGTGGGGTGCTAGGCGTGGGGTGCCAGGCGTGGGGTGCCAGGCGTGGGGTGCCAGGTGTGGGGTGCCAGGTGTGGGGTGCCAGGCGTGGGGTGCCAGGTGTGGGGTGCCAGGTGTGGGGTGCCAGGTGTGGGGTGCCAGGCGTGGGGTGCCAGGTGTGGGGTGCCAGTTGTGGGGTGCCAGGTGTGGGGTGCCAGGCGTGGGGTGCCAGGCGTGGGGTGCCAGGCGTGGGGTGCCAGGTGTGGGGTGCCAGGCGTGGGGTGCCAGGTGTGGGGTGCCAGGTGTGGGGTGCCAGGCGTGGGGTGCCAGGTGTGGGGTGCCAGGTGTAGGGTGCCAGGCGTGGGGTGCCAGGTGTGGGGTGCCAGGCGTGGGGTGCCAGGTGTAGGGTGCCAGCGGTGGGGTGCCAGGTGTGGGGTGCCAGGCGTGGGGTGCCAGGTGTGGGGTGCCAGGCGTGGGGTGCCAGGTGTGGGGTGCCAGGCGTGGGGTGCCAGGTGTGGGGTGCCAGGTGTGGGGTGCCAGGTGTGGGGTGCCAGGCGTGGGGTGCCAGGTGTGGGGTGCCAGGCGTGGGGTGCCAGGCGTGGGGTGCCAGGTGTGGGGTGCCAGGTGTGGGGTGCCAGGTGTGGGTGCCAGGCGTGGGGTGCCAGGTGTGGGGTGCCAGGCGTGGGGTGCCAGTGTGGGGTGCCAGGCGTGGGGTGCCAGGTGTGGGTGCCAGCGTGGGGTGCCAGGCGTGGGGTGCCAGGTGTGGGGTGCCAGGTGTGGGGTGCCAGGTGTGGGGTGCCAGGCGTGGGGTGCCAGGTGTGGGGTGCCAGGTGTGGGGTGCCAGGCGTGGGGTGCCAGGTGTGGGGTGCCAGGTGTGGGGTGCCAGGTGTGGGGTGCCAGGCGTGGGGTGCCAGGTGTGGGGTGCCAGGTGTGGGGTGCCAGGTGTGGGGTGCCAGGCGTGGGGTGCCAGGCGTGGGGTGCCAGGTGTGGGGTGCCAGGTGTGGGGTGCCAGGTGTGTGGAAAACAGAACAATTATAGAAATTAGACTATGGTTGACTGGTCAACCAGGCTGTTGCTCCTGGTGGTCCACTGACCCCTACACACAGCCTGGCTGATCAAACAACCCGGAAACGCCGGCGATGTTTCGAACCTCGCGTACCTAACCCAGGTTCCTTACACACCCAAACATGGACCACGTTTCGCTCGTCTCGAAATATATTATTAATGATAATGGAACAACAGCACTAACAACAACAGAAACACTAACAACAACAGCAACACTAACAACAACAACAACACTAACAACAGCAATACTAACAACAACAGCAATACTAACAACAACAGCAACACTAACAACAACAGCAACACTAACACAACAGAAACACTAACAACAACAGCAACACTAACAACAACAGCAACACTAACAACAACAGAAACACTAACAACAACAGAAACACTAACAACAACAGCAACACTAACAACAAAAGAAACACTAACAACAACAGCAACACTAACAACAAAAAACACTAAAAACAACAGAAACACTAACAACAACAGCAACACTAACAACAAAAGAAACACTAACAACAACAGCAAAACTAACAACAAAGAAACACTAACAACAACAGAACACTAACAACAACAGAACACTAACAACAACAGCAAAAACTAACAACAACAGAAACACTAACAACAACAGCAACACTAACAACAACAGCAAACACTAACAACAACAGAAACACTAACAACAACAGCAACACTAACAACAAAAGAAACACTAACAACAACAACAACACTAACAACAACAACAACCTAACAAACAACAGCAACACTAACAACAACAACAACACTAACAACAACAGAAAAAACTAACAACAACAGCAACACTAACAACAACAGCAACACTAACAACAACAGCAACACTAACAACAACACAACACTAACAACAACAGCAACACTAACAACAACAGCAACACTAACAACAACAGCAACACTAACAACAACAGCAACACTAACAACAACAGCAACACTAACAACAACAGCAACACTAACAACAACAGCAAAAACTAACAACAACAGCAACACTAACAACAACAGCAACACTAACAACAACAGCAACACTAACAACAACAGCAACACTAACAACAACAGAAACACTAACAACAACAGCAATACTAACAACAACAGCAACACTAACAACAACAACAACACTAACAACAACAGAAACACTAACAACAACAGCAACACTAACAACAACAGCAACACTAACAACAACAGAAACACTAACAACAACAGCAACACTAACAACAAAAGAAACACTAACAACAACAACAACACTAACAACAACAGCAACACTAACAACAACAACAACACTAACAACAACAGAAACACTAACAACAACAGCAACACTAACAACAAAAGAACAAAACCACTAACAACAACAACAACACAAACAACAAAAGAACACTAACAACAACAACAACACTAACAACAACAGCAAACACTAACAACAACAACAACACTAACAACAACAGCAACACTAACAACAACAAACAACACTAACAACAACAGAAAAACTAACAACAACAGCAAACACTAACAACAACCCGAAAACACTAACAACAACAGCAACACTAACAACAACAGCAAAACTAACAACAACAGCAAACACTAACAACAACCAACACTAACAACAAAAAGCAACACTAACAACAACAGCAACACTAACAACAACAGCAACACTAACAACAACAGCAACACTAACAACAACAGCAACACTAACAACAACAGCAACACTAACAAACAACAGCAATTTACTAACAACAACAGCAACACTAACAACAACAGCAACACTAACAACAACAGCAACACTAACAACAACAACAACACTAACAACAGCAATACCATGAGAGGGAGGCAGAGTGCCTATGATATACCTTTGAAGAGTTTCGCGAGTTTCATTACTCTCGGAGCCCGGTCATGAGCCAGGCTCTGTCTGGTTCTAGCCCGGCCCTGGGCCAGGCTCGGTCTGGTACTAGCCCGGCCCTGGGCCAGGCTCGGTCTGGTGCTAGCCTGGCCATGGGCCAGGCTCTGTCTGGTGCTAGCTTGGCCATGGGCCAGGCCCTGTCTGGTTCTATCCCGGCCCTGGGCCAGGCTCGGTCTGGTGCTAGCCCGGCCATGGGCCAGGCTCTGTCTGGTGCTAGCTCGGCCATGGGCCAGGCTCTGTCTGGTGCTAGGCCGGCCCTGGGCCAGGCTCGGTCTGGTGCTAGCCCGGCCCTGGGCCAGGCTCTGTCTGGTGCTAGCCCGGCCCTAGGCCAGGCTCGGTCTGGTGCTAGCCCGGCCCTAGGCCAGGCTCGATCTGGTGCTAGCCCTGCCATGGGCCAGGGTCGGTCTAGTGCTAGCCCGGCCATGTTCCAGGCTCGGTCTGGTGCTAGCCCGGCCATAGCCAGGCTCCATCTTGTGCTAGCCCGGCCTTTTGCCAGGCTCGATCGAGC
>NC_069489.1:13670224-13715224 GCF_026875155.1 Cherax quadricarinatus | reverse complement strand
TGATAACGACATATAAAATACTGCGCGGAATAGACAAGGTGGACAAAGACGGGATGTTCCAGAGAAGGGACACAGACACAAGAGGTCACCATTGGAAGTTGAAGACTCAGATGAATCAAAGAGATGTTAGGAAGTATTTCTTCAGTCATAGAGTAGTCAGGCCGTGGAATAGCCTAGAAAGTGACGTAGTGGAGGCGGGAACCATACATAGTTTTAAGGCGAGGTATGATAAAGCTCATGGGGCAGGGAGAGAGAGGACCTAGTAGCAATCAGCGAAGAGGCGGGGCCAGGAGCTATGACTCGACCCCTGCAACCACAAATAGGTGAGTACAAATAGGTGAGTACACACACACACACACACACACACACACACACACACACACACACACACACAGAATAACCCAGGAACAAGTGGAGGGACAAGCACACCCCCCCAGAAACACCTGCAGAAGGACTCCAGCCACGACACCCCCAAGGCAACTGAACAACCCAAACCAACCATCACACACCGATCCCTCTGTTCCCACCCCCCGCACCACAGTTACAGTATTGGAACAGAAGTTGAAGGTTTGGTTTACAAATGCAGATGGATTAACGAATAAACATAAGAAATGGCAAGAAAGAATCAATGAGAAGTCCCCAGACATCATAGCAGTTACAGAAACAAAACTCACGGAGACAATAACAGATGCAATCTTCCCACCAGGATACCAGATCATGAGGAAAGATAGAAGGGGCAAAGGGGGAGGTGGGGTTGCTCTGCTCGTAAAAAACAGATGGAAATTCGAGAAAATGGAAGGCATAGATGAGACGGGAGAAAGAGACTACATAGTAGGTACACTTCAATCTGGGGAGCACAAGGTGGTCACTGCAGTGATGTATAATCCACCACAGAACTGCAGGAGGCCAAGAGAGGAATATGAAGAGAGCAACAGAGCAATGGTGGACACACTTGCTGAGGTGGCAAGAAGAGCTCACTTCAGCAGACCAAAGTTGCTGGTTATGGGGGATTTCAACCACAGGGAGATTGACTGGGAAAACCTGGAGCCACATGGGAGTCCCGAAACATGGAGAGCCAAGATGTTGGACGTGGTGCCGGAAAACCTCATGCACCATCATGTTAAGGACACTACCAGAGTGAGAGGGGAGGATGAACCAGCAAGATTGGACCTTGTGTTCACCCTGGGCAGCTCAGACATTGAGGACATCAAGTATGAGAGTCCCCTAGGAGCTAGCGACCACGTGGTTCTGTGCTTTGAATACATAGTAGAGCTGCAAGTGGAGAGAATAACAGGAGTTGAATGGGAAAAGCCTGACTATAAAAGAGGGGACTACATAGGGTTGAAGAACTTCCTGCGGGAGGTCCAGTGGGACAGAGAACTGGCAGGAAAGCCAGTAAATGAAATGATGGAATATGTAACAACAAATGCAAGGAGGCAGTGGAAAGGTTTATTCCCAAGGGCAAGAGTAACAACGGGAAGACCAGAACGAGCCCCTGGTTTACCCGACGGTGTAAGGAGGCAAAAACAAAGTGCAATAGAGAATGGAAAAAGTACAGAAGGCAGAGAACACATGAAAATAGGGAGATCAGTCGCAGAGCCACGAACGAGTATGCACAGGTAAGGAGGGAGGCCCAGCGACAGTATGAAAATGACATAGCATCGAAAATCAAGACTGACCCGAAACTGTTGTATAGCCACATCAGGAGGAAGACAACAATCAAAGACCAGGTGATCAGATTAAGGACAGAAGGTGGAGAACTCACAAGAAATGATCAGGAGGTATGTGAGGAGCTGAACAGGAGATTTAAGGAAGTTTCTACAGTAGAGACAGGAAGGGCTGTGGGAAGACAGCGCAGAAGGGAACATCAAGAGGGAATATACCAACAAGTGTTGGATGACATACGAACAACCGAGGAGGAGGTGAAGAAGCTCTTAAGTGACCTTGATACCTCAAAGGCGATGGGACCAGACATCTCCCCATGGGTCCTTAGAGAAGGAGCAGAGATGCTGTGCATGCCTCTAACCACAATCTTCAACACATCCCTTGAAACTGGGCAACTACCTGAGAAATGGAAGATAGCAAATGTAGTCCCCATATTTAAAAAAGGAAACAGAAACGAGGCGCTAAACTACAGACCTGTGTCTCTGACATGTATTGTGTGCAAAGTCATGGAGAAGATTATCAGGAGGAGAGTGGTCGAACACCTGGAACGGAACAAGATTATAAATGAAAACCAGCATGGGTTCATGGAAGGCAAATCCTGTATCACAAACCTCTTGGAGTTTTATGACAAGGTAACAGAAGTAAGACACGAGAGAGAGGGGTGGGTTGATTGCTTTTTCCTAGACTGCAGGAAGGCCTTTGACACAGTTCCCCACAAGAGATTAGTGCAGAAGCTGGAGGATCAGGCGCATGTAACAGGAAGGGCACTGCAATGGATCAGGGAATACCTGACAGGGAGGCAGCAAACGAGTCATGTACGTGAAGAGGGATCACAGTGGGCGCCTGTGACGAGCGGGGTCCCACAGGGGTCAGTTCTAGGACCAGTGCTATTTTTGATATATGCGAACGACATGATGGAAGGAATAGACTCTGAAGTGTCCCTATTTGCAGATGATGTGAAGTTGACGAGAAGAATTAAATCGGATGAGGATGAGGCAGGACTGCAAAGAGACCTGGACAGGCTGGACATGTGGTCCAGAAAGTGGCTTCTCGAATTCAATCCTGCCAAATGCAAAGTCATGAAGATTGGGGAGGGGCAAAGAAGACCGCAGACAGAGTATAGGATAGGTGGACAAAGACTACAGACCTCACTCAGGGAGAAAGACCTCGGGGTGACCATAACACCCAGCACGTCACTGGAGGCACACATCAGCCAAATAACTGCTGCAGCATACGGGCGTCTGGCAAACCTGAGAATAGCGTTCCGATACCTTAATAAGGAATCGTTCAAGACACTGTACACTGTGTATGTTATGCCCATACTGGAGTATGCAGCACCAGTCTGGAACCCACACCTGGTCAAACACGTCAAGAAGTTAGAGAAAGTACAAAGGTTTGCAACAAGGCTAGTCCCAGAGCTCAAGGGAATGTCGTACGAGGAAAGGTTGAAGGAAATCGGACTGACGACACTGGAGGACAGAAGGGTCAGGGGAGACATGATAACGACATACAAGATACTGCGGGGAATAGACAAGGTGGACAGAGATAGGATGTTCCAGAGAGAAGACACAGGGACAAGGGGTCACAACTGGAAGCTAACGACTCAGACGAGTCACAGGGACGTTAGGAAGTATTTCTTCAGTCACAGAGTTGTCAGAAAGTGGAATAGCCTAGCAAGTGAAGTAGTGGAGGCAGGAACCATACATAGTTTTAAGAAGAGGTATGACAAAGCTCAGGAAGCAGAGAGAGAGAGGACCCAGTAGCGATCAGTGAAGAGGCGGGGCCAGGAGCTGAGTCTCGACCCCTGCAACCACAATTAGGTGAGTACACACACACACACACACACACACACACACACACACACACACACACACACACACACACACACACACACACACTTGTTCCAGCAGTGTTTCTGATATCTTCTGGTAAGATGTTGAACAGTCTTGGTCCACGGATGTTGATACAGTGTTCTCTTATTGTGTTCATGGTGTCCCTGCTTTTCACTGGGTATATTTTATACTTCCTGTCATATCTCTCACTCCAGTATGTTGTTATGGCAGTGTGTAGATTTGTGACCAGACCCTCAACCACCTTCCAGGTATATATTATCATGTATCTCTATCTCCTCCGCTCCAGTGAGTACAGTCTTGCTCCACGGATGTTGATACAGTGTTTTCTTATTGTGTTCATGGTGTCCCTGCTTTTCACTGGGTATATTTTGTACTTCCTACCGTATATCTCGTTCCTGTAAATCACCATAGTTAAGCGTGCCAACAAGGCTCCTGACAGTGGCACTCCCTCGTCGACCCACAATCTGGCACTACATCGCGACACTTTAGTGCCAAGCAGAGCACACCGTGGAGATATGATCTTATCTCTGACCCCCCGGGAGAGGGAAGGGGTGGTGGTGGCACTATGGAGGGGGGGGGTTGGTGGCAATCTGGGGGAGGTGATGGCACTCTAGGAAGGGAGGGGGTGATGGTGGCACTCTAGGAGGGAAGGGGGTGCCGGTGTCATCCTAGGAGAGGGATGGGGTGATGATGGCACTCTATGAGAGTAGTGGGTGATGATGGCACTCTAGTAAGAGAGGGGACGATGATGGCACTGAAGGAGGGGAGGGAGTGATGATAGCACTCTAGGAGGGGAGGGAGTAATGATGGCACTGAAGGAGGGGAGGGGGTGATGGTAGCACTGTAGTAAGAGAGGGGGTGATGATGGCACTCTAGGAGAGGAGGGAGTAATGATGGCACTCTAGGAGGGGAGGAGATAATGACAGCACTCTATAAGGGGAGGGGGTGATGACGGCACTCTAGTAAGAGAGGGGGTGATGATGGCACTGAAGGAGGGGAGGGGGTGATGACGGCACTCTAGTAAGAGAGGGAGTGATGATGGCACTGAAGGAGGGGAGGGGGTGTTGGTAGCACTGTAGTAAGAGAGGGGGTGATGATGGCACTCTAGGAGGGGAGAAGGTAATGATGGCACTCTAGGAGGGGGGGGGGTGATGACGGCACTCTAGTAAGAGAGGGGGTGATGATGACACTCTAGTAAGAGAGGGGGTGATGATGGCACTCTAGTAAGAGGGGGGTGTATGGGCCTCTGTAAAGAGGGAGGTGTGATGGCCTTAGGAGGGGAGGGGGTGAGGGAGCATCTGGAGGGGGGGGGGTGAGTAGCATCTGGAGGGGGGGAGAAAGAGGCACTCTAGGAGGGGGGGGAGGGGGTGCCCCCACTGTAAAGAGGGGGAGGGGGGTACCTTATATCGGCACTTGGGCCAGTATTTACTTCCTTCTCCGCCCCCTTCCGGCCTTCCCTCTCCCCTACTTCCCCCCCCTTTCCCCCTCCCCCCCCCCCCTTCCCCCTTAAAGTTCATTTTTTTCCCCTAAGGTTAAAAACCCATGTTAGCCCCTCTGTAAGGGGGGGGAATGAGGGGGGGGGAGGGGAAGTGAGGGGGGGGAGGGGAAAAGGGGGGGAGGTGAGAGGAAGTGGGGGGAGGGGAGGGGGAAGTGAGGGGGGGGGAGAGGAAGTGAGGGGGGGGAGGGAAAAAGATGAGGGGGAATGGGGGAAAGGGTTGTATAAAGCGAGGCCGAGGGGAGAGAAATAGGGGAAAGGGGAAAAGAGGGTAGTAAGAGAGAGAGAGAGAGAGAAAAGAGAGAGAGAGAGAGAGAGAGGAGAGAGAGAGAAAAGAGGGGAAAGAGAGAGAGAGTTTTAACCAACGTAATGTTCTGTCATAAAAAATTTAGTAAAATTTTGATTTCTATCAAAAAGGGAGGAGGAGGGAGAGAGTGGGGGGAGAGTGAGGGGGGAGAGGGGGAGAGAGTGAGGAAAAGGTGGGGAGAGAGGGGTGAGTGAGGGGGGAGGAGTTGTGTGGGGGATTAATTGATGTATGTCTGTGTGTCAACACGTCTACCCCCATTTGCCACTGTGCTGGGGTGGGGGGAAGGAAGGGGGAAGAGGGGGGGGGGGGAGACAGGAAGGGTGGGAGGGAGAACACTTCGGATGGGTAACAAATCACCACTCAGCTCCGGCCCACCTTTTTCTAAACGATGCACAGTGCCATTAGCCGAGTCCTCAGTATTGCTAGTAAAGGTGCCGGATCAAGGTCCCTGGTCAAGGGCCGGGTCAAGGTCCCTAGATCAAGGTGCCGGGTCAAGGTGTATTTTCAAGGTCCTGATCAAGGTGCCGGTAAAGGTGCCGGTCAAGGTCCGGGATCAAGGTGCCTAGTAGGTGCCTGGATCAAGGTCCTAGATCAAGGTGCCTAGATCAAGGGCCTGGATCAAGGTCCCTAGATCAAGGTGCCTGGACAGGGGCCTGGATAAAGGGTCCCTAGATCAAGGTGCCCGGGATAAAGGTGCCTAATCAAGGTGCCTAGATAAAGGGTGCCTGGTCAAAGGTGCTGATAAAGGGTGCCTGGTCAAGGTGCCTAGAAAATG
This sequence comes from Cherax quadricarinatus, assembly GCF_026875155.1. Taxonomy (NCBI): domain Eukaryota; kingdom Metazoa; phylum Arthropoda; class Malacostraca; order Decapoda; family Parastacidae; genus Cherax; species Cherax quadricarinatus. The sequence continues at coordinate 13,709,129 of NC_069489.1, read as the reverse complement.
TGTGGATCGGGTGCCTGGATCAAGGTGCCTAGATAAGGTGCCTAGATCAAGGTCCCTGGTCAAGGTCCTGGATAAAGGGCCTGGTAAAGGGGCCCTGATCAAGGTGCCTAGTCAAGGGCCTGGTCAAGGTGCCAGATCAAGGTGCCTGGATAAAGGGCCTAGATCAAGGTGCCTAGTCAGGTCCTGATCAAGGTCCCTGATAAAGGGTTTTTGGGAATAAAGGGTGAGATCGGGTCCCTAGATCAAGGTGCCTAGATCAAGGTGCCTGATAAAGGGTGCCAGCAAGGTCCCTAATAAAGGGTGCCAATAAGGTGCCTAGAAAGGTGCCTAGATCAAGGGCTAGTAAGGGTGCCTGGATAAAGGTGCCGGGATCAAAGTGCCTGGATCAAGGTCCCTAGTTTCTGGGGCCCCTGTAAAGGGTCTGGACAAAGTGCCTGGTAAAGGTGCCTGGATCTAGGTGCTAGATAAAGGTACTGGATAAAAGTGCTGGATAAAGGGTGCCTGGATCTAGGTGCCTGGATCAAGGTGCCTAGATCAAGGTGCCTGGATCAAGGTACCTAGATAAAAAGGTGCCTGTATCAAGGTGTCTGGCCCAAGGTGCGGATCAAGGTCCCCTGATCAAGGTGCCTGGATCAAGGTGTAGATAAAGGTGCCTAGACAAATGCGGGATAAAGGTGCCGGATCAAGGTCCTAGATCATGTGCCTGGATCAAGATGCCTGGATAAAGGGGTCCCGGGGATCAAGGTGCCGGGGATAAAGGGTGCCTGACAAGGTGCCTGGTCAGGACCTAGATAAGGTCCCTGGATCAAGGTGCCCGGGACCGGTGCGGGCCCAAGGGCCGGGTAAGGTCCCTAGACAAGGGCCTGGATCAAGGTGCCTAGATAAAGGGTGCGGAAAAAGGGTCCCTGGATCAGGTCCTAAATAAAGGGTGCCAATCAATGTGCCTGGATAAAGATGCCTGGACAAGGTGCCGGATAAAAGGCCCTGGATCAAGGGCTTAGTCAAGGTCCGGGTCAAGGTACCTAGTAAAGGTCCCGGGATCAAGGTCCCTGGACCAAGGTCCCGGACAAGGTGCCTGGAAAAAGGTGCCTGGTAAGGTCCCCTAGTTAAATGTCCCTGGATAAAGATCCCTGGTCAAGGTGGGTTTTAGGTGCCTAATAAAGGTGCCTGGATCAAGAGCCGGACAAGGTGCTGGATCAAGGGTCCCTGTATCAAGGTGCCTGTATCAAGGGCCTGATAAAGGTCCCTGGACAAGGTGCCTAGATAAGGCCCTGGATAAAAGGGCTGGTAAAGGTGCCTGGATCTAGGTCCCCTGGATAAAAGGTGCCTAGCAAGATGCTGGATAAAGGTCCTAGATCAAGGTGCCTGTATAAGGGGTTTTGGGACCAAGGGCCCGGATCAAGGTGCCTGATAAAGGGTGCCTGGTAAGGTCCCTAAACGGGGGCCCTAGATAAAGATGCCGGATCAAGGTCCCTGGATAAGGTCCCTAGATCAATGTGTGGACAAGATCCTGGTAAAGGGCCCCTGGTTGGGTCCCTGGTCAAGGGCCTAGATCAAGGTCCCCTGGTCAGGTCCCCTAGATCAAGGTGGGGGATCAAGGGTGCCTGGCCCAAGGGCCTGGACCAAGGTGCTGGAAAAGGGTGCAATAAAGGTGCCTGGATAAAGGTTTCCTAGTCAGGGGGCCTAGATCAAGGTGCCTGGATCAAGGTGCCGGGTCAAGGTGCCTAGTTAATGTCCGGGTAAAGATCCCGGGATAAAGGTGGGGATCAAAGTGCCTGGTCGGTGCTTAGATAAGGTGTGGATCAATACCTAGTAAAGGTCCCTGGATAAAGGTGTGGACCAAGGGCCTGGATAAAGGGTGGATCAAGGTGCCTGGTTTCAAGTGCCTGGATCAAGTGCCCTAGATAAATGTCCCCTGGATAAGATGCCGGGATAAAGGTCCCTGGATCAAGGTGCCCTGCAGGTGCCTGGATCAAGAGCCTGGATAAGGTGCCGGGATAAAGGTCCGGATAAAGGGTCCTTTAAAAGGTTCCCCGGGAAATAAGGGCCTGGTCAAGGTCCCTGGATAAAGGTGCTGGATCAAGGTGCTGAATCTGGTGCCGGGATAAAGGGTTCCTAGATAAAGGTGCCTGGTAAAGGGTTACCTAGATCAAGGTGGGGGATAAGGTGCTGGCCCAAAAGGTGTGGATCAAGGTGCCTGGATAAAGGGGCCCTGAATAAAGGTCCCTGACAAGGTCCCTAGATCAAGTGCCGGCCAAAGGGTCCCGGGAAAATAAAGGGTGCCTGATAAAGGGGCCTAGATCAAGGTGCCTAGACAAGGTCCCTAAACAAGGTGCCTGGACCCCCCAAGGTCCCGGGACCAAGGTGCCTGGTCAAGGGTTAGAAAAAGGTACATAGATAAGGTGCCGGGACAAGGTGCCTAGATCAATGGCCTGGACAAGGTCCCTGGAAAAGGTCCCTGGATCAAGTCCTAGATAAGGTCCTGGATCAAGGGCCTGGATCAAGTCCCTAGACAGGTGCCTGGCAGGTCCGGATCAATGTGCCTGGATCAAGGGGGGCCCCCTTTTGGGGGATCAAGGTGCCTGGATCAAGGTCCCTGGATCAAGGGCCGACGGGTGGCCCCCGGGGGGGGAAAGGGCCCCTGGAAAAAAGGTCCTGGAATAAAAGGTGTTAATCAAGGGTGCCTAGATCAGGTCCCGGGAAACAAGGGCCGGATAAAGGGTGCCTGGATCAAGGTTTGTCTAGATCAAGGGCCAAATCAAGGTCCCTTTGGGACAAGGTCCCGGGAAAAGGTGCCGGGATAAAGGTCCCGGATCAAGGTGCCGGATCAAGGTCCCGTATCAAGGGCCGGGTCAGGTGCCAAATCAAGGTGCTGATCAAGGGCTGGTAAGGTGCCTGGATAAAGGTGCCTGGATCAAGGTGCCGGGGATCAAGATCCCTGGATCAAGGGCCGGATCGGGGTCCCCGGGATAAGGGTGCCTAATAAAATGTCCCCTGGATAAAGGTGCTGATCAATGTGCCTGGATAAGGTGCTGAATAAAGGGTGCCTGATCAAGGTGCCTGGATCAAGGTGCCTGGATCAAGGTGCCTGGATCAAGGTGCCTAGATCAAGGTGCCTGGATCAAGGTGCCTAGATCAAGGTGCCTGGATCAAGGTGCCTGGATCAAGGTGCCTGGATCAAGGGAAAAATCCAGATAGATTTTAAAGAGGCGAATATTACTGTGGCAGCTGGTCAGGGGTTAACGCAGGGCCGTGTTTCATTTTCCACCTGCCCAGGGTTCTAATCCCATTTAGAGAGGGGTTTCAGGGCAACTGTTCCCACTAAGGGGGGCAGTTGGCTCTAGCAAAAAAAAAATCACAGACCAAGCCCCCAATTCCCACATCAAAAAAAACTTGGAAACTGTAGACACAGATTACAAATTTTAAGGGGCCCAAAGCAAAACGACCCAAACACAAACCCCCCACAGTTTAGATATGTCTGTCACAGCTCCTGAACCCACTACGACAGGGGAGAATTGGAAAAAACCCAAAAAGCAGTAAAACCCCCAAGGGAAAAGGGAGTCACTTGATTTTTTTGGTTCCCCCAGGTTTGTCTACAAATTACTATATGTATATAATATGTATGATAATCTAGTATGATAATCTATGAGATAATCTTTTTTGGGATAATTTATGTTGAAACTATGTTGAAAATCTATGTTGAAAATCTATGTATGTATCTTGTTGATAATCTATGTAGTATCTAGTTGAAATCTTTTTGGATAATCTATGTATGATAATTATGTATGTAATCTATGTATGATAACATGTAGAAAATCTAGTTGATAATATGTATTAAAAACTATGTAGATAAACTATGTATGTAATCTAGTATGAAACTATGTTGTAACTATGTATATAATTATGTATGAAACTAGTATGATAATCATGTATGTTAATCTATGTATGATAATTTGTATGATAACTAGTATGATAATCTATGTTGAAAAAATATATGATAATCATGATGATAATCTATTATGTTCTAGTAAATGTATTTTGAACCAGAAAAATTACCGGCTTCAGGGTGGATCGGGGTCTGAAAAACCAGGCTGTTTTGACAATGGCTATTAAATTTCAACCCCCCAGTTATAAAAAATTTGGGGAAATAGGCAAAAAAGCCCGGAAACAGGTGGGGCTCAAGGGAAAAGGTTTTGAAAAGAGGGGGGGGGGAGAGGGAGAGAAGGGGGCAGACCCCCAAACCACTCACAAGCTCCCCCCAAGCCCCGGGGCGCCACCCCCCAAAAAGGAAACCCGAATCCCTTTGTCCTTTAATTAATTTTGTCAAACCTGCCTAGCTACAAATTAATTAATTTTAAAGGCAACAAGCTTTTTATGTCGAAACAAGACTTCCGGTCCCAGGGTCCAGGTACCAGAGTCCCAATCATGGTACCAGCACCGGGGGTCCAGCCCCATGATCAAGCCCCGGTACCACCCGGGTACCAGCCCCAGGGTCCCGCCCCAGGGTACCACCCATGGTCCCAAAACCCGGGGTGGCGGGAACCCCCCCAATAACGCACCAGGATAGCAGGTACCAGCCCCCGGGTCCGCCCCATGGTACCAGCCCGGGGTGGCGGGAACCGCACCAGGGTACCAGCCCCGGGATAGCAGGTACCAGCCCCCAGGGTACCAGAACCAGGGACCAGCCAGGGGGGAAACCACCAGGGTGGCGGGAACCACCCCAAAAATTAACGCCCAGGTTAGCGGGTACCAGCACCAGGGCCCAATCGGGTCCAGCACAGGGTACCAGCACCAGGGACCGCACCATGGCCCAGCACCAGGGTGGCAGGAACCGCACGATTCCCAGCACCGGGTAGCTGACCAGCATAGGGTAAGCATCAGGGTACCAGCCCCCATGGTCCCAGCACCAGGTGGGCAGGAAACCCACCCCCGGGACAGGTACCAGGTACCAGCCCCAGGGTTGGGTATCAGGCCCCAGAGTCCGCCCAGGGTGTGGGTACTACCAACAGTTTTACCAGCACCGGGTAGGGTAGTCCCAAACAGATACCACTGGGTAGTGGGTATTTCAAACATTCCCAGCACGGGAAAGGGGTACCACACCAGGGCAGTAGGTATTTCAACGATACCACCCAGAGTGTAGGTACCAGCCCAGGGTCCCGGGGTGAACCCCCAAGGTAGCAGGTACGCACCAGGGTTTTGTAGGTACAAAAAAACGTTCCCAGCCCCCGGGTGGGGTACCAGATCGGTAGTGGTACTACAACAGATACAAGCAGAAAGGTCCCGGGGTACCGCCCAGGGTAGTGGGTAAACAACAGAACCAGCACCAGGGTAGCAGCACCGGTACAGCACCAAGGTCCCAGGTCCAGACCAGGGTCCCACACCAGATTCCCACCGGGTCCAGGTACTGACCAGATACCAGCCCAGGATCCAGCACCAGGGTGCGCCCCAAAGGTACCCAGGTCCCAGCAGCACGTACCGCCCCGATTACCAGCCCCAGGGACCAGGTCTAGCACCAGATCCCGCACCAGGGTAGGGTCCCAGCCCGGATAGCAGGTACCGCATCGGGGCCCCAGGTACTAGCACCAATCCGCACCAAGTCAGTTACAAGCCCCAAGTACCAACACCAGGTTCCCAAAATTATTAGCCTGTACCAGCGGGGATTTTAGCCTTTTTCCAGCAGATATTGGCCTGTTCCGTCAGATATTAGCTGTTCCAGCAGATATTAGCCGTTCCCAGAAATATTACCGTTCCAGCAGTATTAGCCTGTTCCAGCGTTTAGCCTTTTACCGCAGATTTTACCCGTTCCAGCAGAATTACCCTTTTCCAGCAGATATTACCCTGTTCCAGCAGTTTTTGCCTTTCCAGAGATTTAGCCTGTTCCCGCAGAATAGCCGGCCCCGCAGTTTACCCTGTTCAGCAGTTTTAGCTGCCCAGGTTTTTAGCCTGTTCCAGCAGATTTTGCCTGTTACCAGCGTTTGCCTTTACCGCAAAATTCCCTGTTCAGCAGTTTTTCCCTGTTCCAGCAGAAATTCCCTGTTCCAGCAGATTTAGTTTTCCCCCGCAGTTTTAGCCTTTTCCGCAGTATTAGCCTTTTACCAGCAATTTGCTGTTCCAGCAGTTATAGCCTTTTCCACAGATTTTAGTGTTCCAGCAGATATTGCCTGTTACCAGCGTATAGTGTTACCGGATTTTACCCTGTTAAGCAGTTTTCCCCCTGTTCCCCAAGGCGATTTAGCCTTCCCAGCGTTTTTACCCTGTTCCAGCAGTTTACCTGTTACCAGCGATATTGCCTGTTCCAAAATTATTAGCCGTTCCAGCAAAATTTTAGCTGTTCCCAGATTTGCCTTTCCCACCGTTTAGCCTGTTCCCAGCAGTTTACCCTGTTTACGCAGATATTCCCTGTTACGCAGATTTGCCTGTTACCAGGTATTAGCCGTTACCAGCAGTTTTGCTGTTCAAGCAGATTTACCTGTTCCCGCGTTTAAATAGCTTTTTACAGCAGATTTTGCCTGTTCCCCAGCAGTTTTTAGCCTGTTCCAGCGAAAAACCCTGTTCAAGCGTATTAGCTTTTCCGCAGATATACCCCTTTTCCGCGTTTTAGCTTTTCCCCACCAGATTTTAGCTTTTACCAGGTTTACCCTTTCCCCGCAGTATTAGCTTTTTCCACAGATTTACCTTTTACCAGAAATTTACCCTTCCCCGCGATAACCTGTTACCACCAGTTTTACCTGTCCAGAGATAACCCCTGTTACCAGCGTTTTAGCCGGTTCCCAAAGATTTTTGCCTGTTATCAGGATTTAGCCTTTACCAGGGGGATTAGCCTTTCCAGAGTTTCCCTGTTACCAGCTTTTATCACCGTACCAGCAAAAATTTTAGCCTGTTACCAGAGTTATTCCCCTGTTAACCAGCAGAAAAGCCGTTACCAAAAAAATTTTGCCTGTTTACCAGCAGATTACCCTGTTACCAGCATTTTGCCTTTTTCCAGAGAAAATTACCCTGTTCCCAGAAATTTTAGCCTTACCAGAATTTTCCCTTTACCAGCAGATTTTAGCCTTTTCCCAAAATTATACCCTGTTACAGCAGTAAACCCTGTTACCACAGTTTTACCGTTCAGCAGTTTAGCCTTTCCCGCGATATTCCCTTTTTCCCACAGTTTTACCCTGTTCCAGCAGTTTTACCCGTTCCAGCAGTTTTAACCCTGTTACAGCAGATTTACCCTTTCCGCGTTTTTCCCCTGAAACCGCAGATTTTAGCCCGTTACCAGCAGTATTAGCCTTTTACCAGCAGAAAATTTACCCTGAACCCAGTAAGCCTTTCCCAGCAATTACCCTGTTCCAGCGATAACCCTGTTACCAGAGTTTTACCTGTTACCGCGTATAATTTTTCCAGCAGTTTTAGCCTTTACCAGAAATTATTGCCTGTTCCAGCAGATATTAGCCTGTTACCAGTTTTTTACCCTTTTTCCCAGAAATTTTAGCCTTTACCAGCAGAAATTAGCCTGTTCCCACAGAATACCTGTTCCCAGAAATTTTTTTCCCTGTTCCCAAGTTATACCCTGTTACCGGGAAATTAGCCGTTCCCAGCAGATATTCCCCTTTTCCCGCAGATATTCCCCCTTTACCAGCAATTTAGCCTGTTACAGCAAAATTTCCCCTGTTCCCAGCGTTTTTACCCTTTACTAGCAGAATACCCTTTACCAGAGATATTACCCTGTTCCCGCGTATTGCCTGTTCCCCAGCAGTTTTTAGCCTTTTACCGGCAGTTTTTACCCGTTCCACAGATATTAGCCTGTTCCCAGCAGAATTAGCCTGTTCCCACGATATTCCCCTGTTACCAGCAAAATTTCCCCTTTCCCACAGTTTTAGTTTTTTTACCAGAGTATTACCGGGTACCACGATAACCCTGTTACCAGCAAAAATTTAGCCTGTTCCCACAGTATTACCTTTTTCCCAAAAGCAAAATTTTACCTGTTTCAGCGATTTCCCCCTGTTACCAGCAAATTACCCGTTACCAGCAATTACCTGTTCCCAGCAGATAACAAACATTAAAAAAACGAAGACTGCGTTCTGTCCCTGCGTTACTGCTGGGCCTTTTCCCTGCTGTAAGCCGGGTTTGGGGGCGTGGAAAAAGACCAGGTGCAGTGAGGGAGGGGCATGGCAATGCCCGGTGGAGCCGGTGGGGGCATTTGGTAATGACCGGTCAGGGGTGAGAGGCGGGGTAATGACCAGGTGGACTGGTGCCCTCCCCCTCACTTACCCCCCCCCCTTCATGGATGCCTCCCCCCTCCCCCTTCCCCAATCACCCCCTGGACCCTTTTCCCACCTCTCATTTCCCCCCACTCCCCGCCCAAAGGATGCCCACCACCCTCCTTACCCTACTCACCCCTCACGGGATGCCCCCCCACCTTACTTACACCACTCACCCTCCGGATGCCCCCACCTCTACTTACCCTACTCCCTCACTGGATGCCCAACACCTCTCACTTACCCCACTCCCCGTCCGGGATCCCTCACCCCACCTCTCATTACCCTACTCCCCCTCCGGATGCCTCACCACCCTCACTTACCCCATCACCCGTACTGGATCCCTTCCCCCACCCTCACTTACCCCCTCCCCCCTCAGGGATCCCTCCCACCTCTCACTTACCCCACTCCCCCCCCATGGATGCCCACCACCCCCAACTTCCCCCACTCCCCCCTAAAGGGATCCCTCCCCCACCTCTCACTTACCCACTCACCCTCACTGGATCCCTCACCACCTCTCATTACCCCACTCACCCCCCGGGAGGCCCTCACACCTCTACTTACCCCACTCCCCCCCTGATCCCTCACCACCTCCCCTTTTACCCCACTCACCCAGGGATGCCCCCACCTCTACTTACCCCACCACCCGCCGGATGCCCCCACCTTCACTTACCCCCCTCCCCCCTCATGGTGCTCACCACCCTCACTTACCCCATCACCCCCTCACGGGAGCCTCAACCTCTCACTTACCCCCTCACCCCACGGGATGCCCACCCCCTCTCACTTCCCCCACTCACCCCTCACTGGATGCCTACCCCCTCTCATTTACCCCATCACCCTATGGATCCCTCACCACCTCTCATTCCCCTACTCCCCCTACGGGATGCCTCACCCCCTGTAGCAATCAGTGAAAATTGGGGGCCCCGGGCTTTAAAACGACCCCTGCAACCCACAAATAGGTTGGGGGACATTTTAACCTCTAAGTTTTGTACCCCAATTAAAAAAGATTTTGGAATGGTTCTCACTTTGGAGTGATAGATGGGTTTTAATAAGAGCCGTTCACAACGGGCAGCAGGGGTGTTGATCCCCTAAACTCTGCCCCGGGTTTAAAAGAGAAAATGGTGACTATTCAGGCCTTGCTCAACACAGTTTGAGTTGACTCCTACACACCTGTGATACTCCAGCCCCCTCCAGCCTTCTTGAAATGTGGGACATAAGACAAAAGGGAACACTGCAGCGGGCACGGCCCGTGCGAGGCAGGCGGTTCCTTTGGGTTAAGCCAATGCCTTACCTAGTCAGGCCCGGTCACATTCATTAAGGAGGGCACATATCTGGCCTGGAGCACATGTTGCAGGTCTAACTCACACCCACTCACACCCCCCTAATTATTTATCTAAGAATTTTTTAAAAATTTAAAAAGTTTAAGCTTCTATACTGTTCGGGGTTTGTTCCACTCATCCACAAATCTATTACAAACCCTATTTCCCACATCCTTCCGAAACGAATTTTTTTCCCAAATTAAAAACATTGCTGCGAGTCCCGTCTAGCTAGTTTTTTCAGCACGTTATTTTTCATCCCTTTATTTTTCCCCTCTTCCATTTTTACACTCAATTATCCCCCCCAAATTTTTTCGTCTTTTGAGAGGCGATTCAGGGCCCCGTCCCCCTTAACTCCCGTCTTCAAAGTTTGATTGGGGCCTCAGCCACACCGTGTACTCCGCCTATCCCTCCTTCTTTAAATAAATTTTTTGTATGTTAATTTAAGTCGTCCCCCAGCATTTACCCTGGGAATTATGATATAAAATTTTCTCGCCTGAGCGGGGAATTAATTTGGGGAGTCAAGGCATTTTCAATAATTTAGGGGTCTGGAAAGAAAAAGGGGAGGAAGAGCTACCCCTAATTTATGGAGGGTATAATTTTGCAGCCCCTTTAGCTGTCACTTTAAAATTTTGTCCGATCAATATTACTGCATGAGCAATTTCTGTTGAGCAATATTTTGTCATGAGCAATATGGTTGGAAACAGGTGTGCAAAAAGGGTCCTGGTACCTTGACACTTTTAAAAAAGGTTAAAAAAGACAGTATGATAGACGGAAAGGTGAGGTGTGGTTTCAAATGGTGACCCCAAAAATGAATGGGGGGTAAAAATTTTGACATTGATTCCGTGTCAGTAGGTCTTTTAGTATCCCCCCCTTACATGTTTTTTCATCTCTGCCTTTTTAGAGTTTCGAGAGTTGCTTGGTGGCTTGGTGGCGGGGGTTAAGCTCCGCTTCACACGGGGAGGCCCGGGTTCGTTCCCCGCCGAGTAAAACATTGGAGGTTTTTTTCCACCCGTTGTCTTGTTCCCCTCGTAAAATGGGGACCTGGGTGTTAGTCGACTGGTTGGGTCGCATCTGGGAAAATGACCCCAAGGGGGCCTGGTCACAGACGGGCCGCGGGGGGGGTTGCCCCCCGGGCTCTCTCCCGATAAACAGTTCGAGCCCGGCCATGGGGGAGGCTCCCTCAAGGGGATAATAACTTTAACAAACCCTACAGGAGTTTATCCTCATTTTTTAAAAACAGTTTAAAGGACTGAGAAGGTGAACGACCTTGAGTCCCACTCGTTCTCACAGAACTTAATCCTAGAACAGGGGACAGAAGGCGTACAGATGCATATCCACTAACGCGCCTCTTGTACATCCACGAAATTTTAAAAACGAAATCTGGCGGCTCTGCCCAAGAGGATGGCAACCTACCCACAGCAGATCTGGTTTAACATAGAGAACCTCTCCAGCCAACTGGTTTCGGTTTTTTGGGGAAAATACCCGGTTAGGACGTACAAACCTAGAACCTCTGGGGGGGTTCGGTGTCAGGGTACATCACCACAGGGCCCCATGTCGATTTAAAGGGAAATTTCGGCCCTTGTTGGGGGTTCACCCCACCAAGGACGCTTGGGGAAACTGAAGAGAGGGGAAGCCCGGAACCTCGTGTCCGAAAATGCGGGAAAAGCTTCAGGCTGGAAAACCCCTCTGTCCAGAGAGGTCCCCCGTGTCAGGATGGTAAACCCCCCGTTTCAGCCTCCCAAAATTTAAAGAGCCCAATGAGCAGGAGCTAGTCCAAGGAGGCTACGTGACACGGAACAGGGCCACTTTTCCCGGGCCCCGCGATGAAGGGAAACCCCGGAAACAAGCGAAGGGGGGGCGCCTTCTAGCCAGCTTTCCAAAATTTGCCCAAAGTTCCCCAAATTTCAACCAGCAACGGGTCCATGCTGCAGGAACAGGTTGGTTACACATAAGCACTGCGTCATCCCACACCCCAGCAATAAAAACAAAGTAGCAGACCACGCATCCCGCATTACCCCCGAGCCATTTAAATGGTGCGATCACCGTTCACCCAAAGTCACATGCGATTCGTAGATTCGGAAGGGGACAAAAGACATCCAAAAATTTTAGAAACTTGGAACGTTTTGATGGGCAAAATGGATCGAAGCGTTTTTACAAATTTAGACGGCCCCCCAAAACCAGGCCCCAAAACAAAGATGGCGCAAACATTTGGGGGGCCACAAGCCCTGATCACGGCTACATAACGTGATAGATCAACGAGCCGACCCGCCGGGCTCCCAGAGTAGCGAAAAACCCCAAACCCTTTTCAAAAAATATTTCAAATTTCCCAATCTACCCAAAAAGGTATTAAATCGCCAGGTTTGGGAAACACAGGGGCAATAGTTTGGACTTATTCGAAAAAGTTTCTAGTTGTGATGAAAGGTTACGAACCCACACTTGATAAATTTGACATGTGCAATCTTAGGTATCTTTATTAAGGAAACTTTCCCACCCAGTGGGTTCATCAGTCCAACAAAAGGGAATCTGAAGAACGGGGGAGAAGAGGTAAACAGCCCCCAAAACCTTTAGTCGATGTGTTCGTCCATCAATCTTGAAAAAGTCGGCATATGTGCGGAGAACAGCTTATAAAAATATGGCAGGAGAGGGGCAGTTTTTAGGTGGTGTCACATTTGCCAATGGGAAGTAGGTCTTCCCAAGGGCGTGCCAAGGGTCTGCCCAAGGTCGTGCCCAAGGGTTAGGCAAACGAAGAATTCCCCCAAATATTAAAATCCAAAAGTTGCAGTGTCGAAGGATTGTGACAAACTGTAGCACTGACGACCTTGGGAGCCTTTTGGGGACGACCTGGGCACGACCCTTGGCCGACCTTGGGCACGTACTACCACTTGGACAAATGTGACACCCCCTACATGCTGCACCTCCTGCCTCGGGTTTATAAACTGTTTTCCGCAAATTGCCCACTCTATTTAAATTGATGGGTGAAAAAACGACAAGGTTGAGGGATGATTTCCTCATTCTCCTCCTGCCTTCAAGTTTCCCCCGTGTTGAATGTGAAGCCACTGTGTGGCGAAAGTTTTTCCCTTTAAAAAAGATACTAAGAGTTGACTGGTCTAATTTCCCCAAATGTTTCGCCACACGGTGGCTTTTCAACAAGTACGGAAAACTAGGCAAAACATAGAGATGGAAGCTATGTAATCAGTCCCTCACCTTGAATACTAGTTTTAAGGTGGTCGTCCTCGCCCGGAGAAAAGTGTGGGGGACATAACGGGAATAGTTACCCCACCCCCCGGGGGGAGGTAACATTCCCCTATACCAAAAATTTAGTAAGATACCTACCTTCAAGTGTCCCCTGGCGGGGTTTGGGAGGACTCACCTCACACACTGGGGCCCCGGGGTTCGACCCCGGCAAAAGGGGGGAAAATTAGGAGTGTTTCCCTTAAGACACCCGCTGTCCAGTTCCCAGCAGTAATTGGTACCGGGTGTTAGTTACTTACACCTGCTGTCCGTTACCAGCGTAAGTAGGGACCTGGGTGTTATTACACCCCGTGTCCTGTTCACCCACGTAGGGTACCCGGGTGTTAGTTACCCTTTCACCCGCTGTCAGTGTTCACCTGCAGTAAAATAGGTACTGGGGGGTTAGTTAACCTGCTGTCAGTTTATAGCAGTAAGTAGGTACCTGGGTGTTAGTTACCCTGCGCAGTGTTTCCTAGCAGTAAACGGTACCGGGGGTTAGTTTCACCTGCTGTCAGTGTTATGCAATTTAAATAGGTACCTGGGGGTTGTTACACCCGCTGCGTGTTCCCTAGCAGTAGTAGGTACCTGGGGTTAGTGGACTGGTGTGGGGTGGATCCGGGGGACAAAATTAACCCAATTGGGGAAAAAGTCTAAAAAAACCGGAACTTTCTATATAGTAGTCTTGTTTTGAGCATGGTCGTATAAGTTTTACCACTATGGTAGAAAAAAAATAATAATATTAATTTTATTATTTTATTATTTTTTATTTTATTATTATATAGTATTCATGTTTTGGGGCTATGGGCTGTATAAGTTGTACCCCTACTGGGAGAAATAATAAAATAATAAAATATTATTATTTTATTTTTATTATTTTTATTATTATTTTTTTTATTATTATTATTATTTTATATGTATGTCATTTTTGGAGCTATGGGCGTAAAAGTTTTACCATCTCTGGTAGAAAAATAATAAAATAATATAATTATTATTTTTATTATTTTATTAAATTTTTATTATTATTATTATTTATTATATATATGTATTGTTTTGGCTATGGCTGTATAGTTTTTACCCTTATGGTGAAAAAAACATTATACAGAGAGCATTGGGAAGACTATTCCTTGGGGGGGAAAGGTTATCGTTGTGGAGGGAAGCTGAACCCTCAAGGTTGGAATCACGCAGGTTGGGCTGCCCGCATCCCACACTGACAAAGCCTTCAAGACGGCCCCCCATCTCCTGGGCATTTCTAATGAATACCCCCTTTATGAAGGAACTGAGATAATCTTCCGTTTTCCCTTTAATCAGGGGGGAAGGGGGGGGAAGGGGGAAAAAAGGGGGGGGGGAGGGAAAAAAGGGGAGGGAGAGGGGAATCGATAGCCCATACACCCCCTCAGGCCCTTCACTGACATTTAGGGACTGTTAAACTCCCCCACTTTCCCTTCCCCCCTTTCTTGTCTACCTTCTAACTCCCCCCCTTTTACATTCCCCCTGCCTTCACAACTACTGGACCCCTTTGACATGGTCTGGATTTTGGGCATACTGCCTCTCAAACTAGGACCCTAGACATGGGCTTGGATGGCCTAATGCCTCTCACAACTAGGACCACTAGACATGGTCTTGGATGGTCACTACGCCCCTCACAACAGGGGTACTATACAGGTCTGGATGGTACTCTGCCTTCCCCAACTACTGGTTTTATATGACGGTCTTGGATGGTCATACTGCCTCTCAACCCACGGGATCACAGACATGGTCTTGGATGGTCCTACTGCCCTACAACTACGGATCATTTATGGTCTTGGATGGTCCTCCCCCTCTACAACTACGGACACTATGACTGGCTTGGGGGTCACTCCGCCTCTACAACTATGGATCACTATGACATGGCTTGGATGGGCACTCCTGCCTTAAATACTGGGTCACTTGCATGGTCTTGGGGGTGGTCACTATGCCCCTTTAAACTACTGGATCACTATGACATGGTTTTTGGGCACTACTGCCTCCACAACTTGGATCAATGAATGGTCTTGGATGGTCACTAAGCCTCTCACAACTACGGGATCACTATGCTGGTTTGGGTGGTCATATGCCTTCACAACTACTGGATCCTATGACATGGGCTTGGTGGTCATAATGCTCTCAAACTACTGGACCACTATGACCTGGTCTTGGTTGGCACTAAAGCCTCCATAACAAGGGCCACTATGACATGGGCTTTATGGTCTCTCCTGCCTCTCAAAATACTGGACCATATGCATGGCTTGGATGGTCACTAATGCTTCACAAAATACTGGGCCCCTATGACATGGTCTTGGTGGTCACTAATGCCTCTCACCACGGGGCCACTATGAATGGTCTTGGATGGTCCTATGCCTCTCACAACATGGACCCCCTATGACATGGTCTTGGTGGGCCAAAGCCTCTCATAAATACTGGACCCTATGACTGGGGCTTGGAGGTCACCCTGCCTTCACAACCCCTATCAGACTGGGGATTGATACAATCACAAACCCGTGGGCGCCCCGTGACGACGGGGTCCCACAGGATTCTCCTGGGGCCGTGTGTTTTGGGATATGTGAATGAACCAAACAACAGGGGACCAGCAACAAGGGGGCACGCAACAAAGGGACACAGCAAAAGAGGTCCAGCAACAAGGGGCACGCAAAAAGGGGACACACAACAAAGGGGCACAGCAACAAGGGTCACAGCAACAAGGGGGCCAGCAACAAGGGACACACAACAAGGGGGACACAACAACAAAGGGGGACAGCATAAGAGGGCACAGCAACAAGGGGACACGCAAAAAGGGGGCAAACAACAAAGGGAACGCAACAAAAGGCACGCAACAAGGGGCAAGCAAAAGGGGAAAACCAAAAAAGGCAAGCATCAAGAGGTCACAGAACAAGGGGAAACAGCAACAAGGGACACAACAACAAGGGGAACAAAACAAAGGGACACGCATCAAAAAGGTCACAGCAACAAGGGGAACACAAAAAGGGGGAAAAACCCAAAAAAGGGAACAGCTCAAGAGGTCCAGAACAAGGGGGGCACGCAAAAGGGGACACAACAACAAAGGACACAGCTTTAAAAGGTCACAGCAACAAGGGGGCCCGCAACAAGGGGCACAACAACAAGGGGACACAAAACAAAGGGACCGCTCAAAGGTCACAGCAACAAGGGAACGCAACAAGGGGACACAACAAAAAAGGGACACAAACATCAAAGGTCACAGCAACAAAGGGAACAAAAAAAAAAAAGGGGAACGCAAAAAGGGGCACACAACAAGGGGACACCCCAACAATGGGGGCCCAGCAACAAGGGGACACCAACAAGGGACACAACAAAAAAGGGAACGCATCAAGAGGTCACACAACAAGGGGCCCAACAAATAGGGGACACAGCAACAAGGGGACCAACAACAAGGGGAAAACCCCCAACAAAGGGACACAGCAACAAGGGGACACGCAACAAGGGGACCAAAACAAAGGGACCGCATCAAAAGGCACAGCAACAAGGGGGCACAAAAACAAGGGGCACAGCCAAAAAGGGGGCACAACAAAAAGGGGGCACCGAAAAAGGGGAACAGCAAAAGGGGGCACAACAACAAGGGGACACAACAAAGGAGACCAACAACAAGGGGGGCACATCAACAAAGGGGACAAACAAAGGGGGGCAAAAAAGGGGACACAGCAACAAAGGGGACACAGCAACAGGGGGGCACAGCAACAAGGGGGGCACAGCAACAAGTTGACACAACAACAAGGGGACACAGCAACAAAGGGGGACACAACAACAGGGGGGAAAAACAACAAGGGGGGCACATCAACAAGGGGAACATCAACAAGGGGACACAAACAAAAAGGGCACAGCAACAAGGTGACACAGAACAGGGGGACACAAAAACAAGGGGACACTCAACAAGGGGGCACAACAAGGGGGCCACAACAAGGGGACAAACAACAAGGGGACACAAACAAGGAGACCATCAACAAGGGGAACAAAAAACAAGGGGGACAAAACAACAAGGGGACACAACAAAAAAGGGGAACTCAACAAGGGGGGGCACAAAACAAGGGACACATCAAAAAGGGGACAAACAAAAAAGGGGACACAAAAAACAAGGGGACAAAACAACAAAGGGGGCACAACAACAAAGGGGGAAAAGCAACAAGGGGACACAACAACAAGGGGGCACAGCAACAAGGGGACACAACAAAAAAAGGACAAACAAGGGGGCACAGCAACAAAGGGGCCCCAGCAACAAAGGGGGCACAGCAACAAGGGGACCAGCAACTAGGAACACACAACAAGGGGGAACACAAACAAGGGGGAACAGCAACAAGGGGGAACAACAACAAGGGGACACAGCAAAACGGGGACACAAAAAGGGGACACAACAACAAGGAGAAAAAGAAAGGAACACAAAAACAAGGGGAAAAGCAACAAGGGGACACAGCAAAAAGGGGACATAACAACAAGGGGGGAAAAACAACAAGGGGAAAACAGCAACAAGGGGACACAAAACAAGGGGACACAGCAACAAGGGGCCAACAAAAAAGGGGGCACAGCAACAGGGACACAGCAAGAAAGGGGGCAAACAACAAGGGGCACGCAACAAGGAGACACAACAACAAGGGGACCCCAAAAAACAAAGGGAACACAGCAACAAGGGGGGCACAACAACAAGGGGAACAGCAAAAAGGGGGCCCGAACAAGGGGGGACACGCAACAAGGGGGCCACAACAAGGGGAAAAGAAAAAAGGGGACCAGAAACAAGGGGGCAAGAAAAAAGGGGACACGCAACAAGGCGACACGCAAAAAGGGGCACACAACAAGGGGGCCAACAACAAGGGACACAACAACAAGGGGACACAGCAAAGGGACACAGAAAAAAGGGGGCCCACAACAAAAAGGAGACACGCAAAAAGGGGACACAGCAACAAGGGACACAGCACAAGGACAAAACAACAAGGGGACACAACAACAAGGGGACACAGCAACAAGGGGACACAGCAACAAGGGGACACAGCAACAAGGGGACACAGCAACAAGGGGACACAGCAACAAGGGGACACAGCAACAAAGGACACAGCAACAAGGGACACAGAAAACAAGGGCCCACAGTAACAAGGGACACAGCAACAGGGGACACAGCAACAAGGGACACAGCAACAAAGGGACACAGCAACAAGGGGACACAGCAACAAGGGGACACAGCAACAAGAGGACACAGTTGGAAGTTGAAGACACAGATGAGTCACAGGGATGTTAGGAAGTATTTCTTCAGTCACAGAGTTGTCAGGAAGTGGAATAGTCTGGCAAGTGATGTAGTGGAGGCAGGAACCATACATAGCTTTAAGACGAGGTATGATAAAGCTCATGGCTAAGTGAAGAGGCGGGTCCAGGAGCTGAATCTCGACCCCTGCAACCACAATTAGGTGAGTACACACACACACGCACACACACACACACACACACACACAACACACACACACACACACACACACACACACACACAACAAGAGCCAAAAAAAATTCAGAAACAAGAAGGGGGAGGCGCCCCCTCCCATCCCCTCCCCCCCCACTCCCTGTAATGGTTCAGGGAGGGAAGAAAATAATACACAGACGAAACAAATAGAGAGAAAAGGGTGAAGGAATGGTGAGAGACAGAGAGAGAGAGAGAGAGAGAGAAGGAAGGAAATGTGGAGGGAGGGGGGATGGTGAGGGGGGAAGGAGTAGAAATGCAGGGAGGGAGGGGTAAGGGAGACTGTGCAGGGAGAGTTGAAACAAGGGAGGATGTTTGTCCTATGCTAACACGCACTTTTAATCTTATATTAGAGTTAAAAAAACCCAAACCAGGGGGAACTGGTGGTGTTTGGTGGTGTTTGGTGGTGTTTGGTGGTGTTTGGTTTGGGGTTTGTTGTGTTTGGTGGTTTTTTGGTGGGGTTTGGTGGTGGGTTTTGGTGGTGTTTTGGGTTTTTGGGGGTTTTTGTGTGTTTGTGGTGTTTGGTGGGTTTTGGTGGTGTTTGGGTGGGTGTTTTTGTGTTTGTGGGGTTTGGGGGTGTTTTTGTGTGTTTTGGGGGTTTGGTGGGGTTTTGGGGTTTTTGGGGGGTGTTTTTGTTTTTTTTGGGGTTTTTGGTGGTTTTTGGTGTTTGGTGGGGTGTGTTTTGGTGTTTGTTGGGGGGTGGGGTGTTTGGTGGTGGGTTTTGGGGGGTTTTGGGGTTTTGTGGGGTGTTTGGGTTTTTTTGGTGGGTTTGGGTTTTGGGGTTTGGGGTTTTTTGGGGGTTTTGTGGGGTGTTTTTGGGGTTTTGGTGTGTTTTTGTGTTTGGGGGTGTTGGGTTTGGTGGGGTTTGTGGGGTTTGGTGGGGTTTTTTGTGGGGGTGTGTGTTGGGTGTTTGGTGGTGTGGGGGGTGGTTGTTTTTGGTGGTGTTTTGGGGGTGTTTGGTGGTGGGTTTTGGTGTGGGTTTGGGGGGGGGGGGGTGGGGGGTTGGTGGGGTTTGTGTGGTGTGGGGGGGGGGTGTTTGGTGGTGGGGGGGGGGTGGTGTTGGGGGGGGGGGTGTTGTGGTGGGGTTTGGGGGGGGGGGGGGGTTTGGTGGGTGTGGGTGGGGGGGGGGGTTGGGGGGTGGTGGTGTTTGGGGTGTGTGGGGGGTGGGGGTGGTGGGTGGGTGGGGGGGGGGGGGTGGGTGTGGGGGGGGGGGTGGGGGGGTGGGGGCGTGTGGGGGGTGGAGGGGTGGGGGTGGTTGAGGGGTTTGGGGGGGGTGGGAGGGGGGTGGTGGGGTTGGTGGGGTTTGGTGGGGTTGGGGGTTGGGGTGTGGGTGGGGTTTGGTGGGGTTTGGGGGATGTGGGGTGTGTGGGGAGTTTGGGGGTTTGTGGGGGGTTTAGATGTTAAACCCTGGTTGTCTTCAAGACCCTGGTTGTCTTCAGACCCCGTGTCTTCAAGACCCCTGGCTTCTTAAGCCCATGGTGCTACTAAGACCCCTGCTGTCTTCAGACCCATGGTTTGTCTTCGAGACCCCAGTGTCTTCAAGACCCCTGGTTTGTCTTCAAGACCCCTGGTTGTCTTCAAGACCCCTGGTTGTCTTCAAGACCCCTGCTTGTCTTCAAGACCCCTGGCTGTCTTCAAGACCCCTGGTGTCTCAAGACCCCTGCTGTCTTCAAGACCCATGGTTGTCTTCAGACCTTCCAGGTTGTTTTTCAAGATCCCCTGTTGTGTCTTCAAGACCCCTGGTTTGCTTCAAACCCCTGGTTGTCTCAAGACCCTTGGTTGTCTTCAAGACCCCTGATTGTCTTCAAAACCCCTGGTTGTCTTCAAGACCCCTGTTGTCTTCATGACCCCTGGTTGTCTTCAAACCCTGGTTGTCTTCAAGGCCCCTGTTGTCTTCAAGACCCCTGGTTGTCTTCAAGACCCCTGGTTGTCTTCAATACCCCTGGTGTTGTCTTAAGACCCCTGGTTGTCTTCAAGAACCCTGTTGTCTTCAAGACCCCTGATTGTCTTCAAACCCCTGGTTGTCTCAAGACCCCATGGTTTTGTCTTCAAGATCCCTGGTTGTCTTCAAGCCCCAGGTTGTCTTCAGACCCCTGGTTGTCTTCAAGACCCCTGGTTGTCTTCAAGACCCCTGGTTGTCTTCAAGACCCTGGTTTGTCTCAAGACCCCTTGTTGTCTCAAGACCCTGGTTGTCTTCAAGACCCCTGTTGTCTTCAAGACCCCGTGTGTTTTCAGATCCCCTGGTTGTCTTCAAGACCCCTGGTTGTCTTCAAGACCCCTGGTTGTCTTCAAGACCCCTGTTGCTTCAAGACCCCTGGTTGTCTTTAAGACCCCGTGTCTTTAAGACCCTGGTTGTCTTCAAGACCCCTGTTGTCTTTAAGCCCCTGGTTTTTTTGTCTTCAAGACCCCTGGGTTTTCTTCAAAACCCCTGGTTGTCTTCAAGACCCCCGGTTGTCTTCAAGACCCCCGGTTGTCTTCAAGACCCCTGTTGTCTTCAAGACCCCTTGTTGTCTTCAAGACCCCTGGTTGTCTTCAAGAAACCCCTGTTGTCTTTAAGACCCCTGGTTGTCTTCAAGACCCCTGGTTGTCCTTCAAGACCCCGGGTTTCTTCAAGCCCGGTTTTCCTCAAACCCCCCGGTTTCTCAAAACCCCCGGTGTCTTAGACCCCGGTGTCTTCAAAACCCCCGGGTTTTCTTCAAAACCCCCGTGTCTTCAAGCCCGTTTTTCAAGACCCGTTTCTTCAAAACCCCTGGTTCTTCAAACCCCTGTTCTTCAAGACCCCCGGTTTCCAAAAACCCCCGGTGCTTCAAACCCCCGGGGCTTTTAAAAACCCCTGGTTTTTTCAAACCCCGGCTGTCTTCAAGACCCCCGGTTTCTTTAAAACCCGGTGTCTTCAAAACCCCCGGTTTCTTCAAAACCCCCGGTTGTCTTCAAAACCCCCGGTTTTCTTCAAAACCCTGGTTCTTCAAACCCCCCGGTTCTTCAAGACCCCCCTTTTTCTTCAAACCCCCGGGGCCCCAAAACCCCCCGTTGTCTTCAGACCCCCGTGTCCTTTTAAGCCCTGGTTTTCTTTAAACCCTGGTTGTCTCAGACCCCCGGGTGTCTTTAAACCCGGGGGCCCTTTAAGACCCCCGTTTCTTCAAGCCCCCGTTTTTCTTTAAAATTTCCCCGGTTTTCAAACCCCTGGGTTTTCTTCAAGCCCGGGGGTCTTCAACCCCGGTTTTTCTTCAAACCCCGGGTTTTCTTCAAGACCCTTTGTCTTTAAGACCCCTGTTTCTTTAAACCCCTGGGGCTTTCAAAACCCGGTTTTCTTCAAACCCCCGGGTGTTTCAAACCCCGGTTTTCTTCAAGCCCCTTTTCTTTAAAACCCTGTTTTTCTTCAAGCCCCCCCGTTGTTTTAAATGACCCTTGGTTGTCTTAAAGACCCCTGGTTGTCTTCAAGACCCCGGTTGTCTTCAAGACCCCTGGTTGTCTTAAAGACCCCGGTTGTCTTCAAGACCCCGGGTTTTGTTTCAAGACCCCTGGTTGTCTTCAAGACCCCTGGTTGTCTTCAAGACCCCTGGTTGTCTTCAAGACCCTTGGTTGTCTTCAAGACCCCTGTTGTCTTCAAAAACCCGGTGTCTTCAAGACCCCTGGTTGTCTTCAAGACCCCTGGTTGTCTTCAAGACCCTTGGTTGTCTTCAAGACCCCGGTTGTCTTCAGACCCCTGGTTGTCTTCAAGACCCCTAGTTGTCTTCAAGACCCCTGGTTGTCTTCAAGATCCCTGGTTGTCTTCAAGACCCCTGGCTGTCTTCAAGACCCCTGGTTGTCTTCAAGACCCCTGGCTGTCTTCAAGACCCCTGGTTGTCTTCAAGACCCCTGGCTGTCTTCAAGATCCCTGGTTGCCTTCACGGAGCTAAAGAGATTCTTAAAATCGGTACCGGATCAGCCGGGCTGTGGTTTGTACGTTGGACCACGTGCGGCCAGCAGTAACAGCCTGGTTGATCAAGCCCTGATCCACCGTGAGGCCTAGTCGTTTACCAGGCTGCGGGGGCTGCGACCCCCGGAATAAGCTCAAGGTAGACACAGCACAACTACCACAGGCTAGGCCCAAGTGGGCCCAGGAGAGTACAACCAGGTAGAGTACAAACTACTCCAGGTAGAGAGAGAGAGTCAATCAAGAAAGCTATTATTCCTCCCACAAGAGTCAAAGTGTTGCCTCTTGTTATGGTACCTGGCGCGACTAAGCGATAATCCACCATCCAGGCCTAACTAATCCCCATTTTTACTACGAGGGGTTGAGGGGTGGTAACTGGCGAGTGTACGTCCCGATCCCTGGGGTCCAGCCTGGCTTCGTCTCCACCCCCTCCCAGCCTCTCTCTTCCATCACTTAACCACCTGCACACCACACTCGGGGGAAAGGTGAAGGTCTTGCTGGCCCGAGGGTGCTGGGAGTGGATGGAGGAGTGAGGGAGTGGAGTTAGGTGGAGGTTGTGTTGAAGATCCTTGACAGAAAACAAGGACAGGTTGGTGGCCTTAGGTGGTACTGGGACCTCCTCTCTCTCTCCTTCTCTCTCTCCCCCCTCCCTCTTTTTCTCTTCCTCTTCTCTCTCTCTCTCCTGTTTTCCTCCTCTCTCTCTCTCTCTCTCTCTCTCTCCTTCTTTCCCTCATTTCTCTCTCTCCCCTTCTCTCTCTCCTCTCTTCCCCTCTCTCTCTTTCTCTCTCGCTCTCTCTCTTCTTCTCTCAATCCTCTCCTCTCTCTTCTCTCTCTCTCTTCTCTCTCTTCCTCTCGTCTCTCCCTCTTCTCTCCTCTCTCTCCTCTCTCTCTTATCTCTTCTCTCTCTCTCTCCCTCTCTTCCTCTCTCTCCTCTCTCCTCTTTTCTCACTTCTCCTCCTCTCTTCTCTCCTCAATCCTCTCTCTCTCTCTCTTCTCTCTTTCCCCCTCTCTTTCCGTTTCTCCCCTCTTCCCCCCTTACCCTCTTCTCCTCTCCTTTTCACTTCCTCTCTCTTAAAACCCCCTTTCCTCTCTCCAACACCACCCCTCCCCTCTCTCCAACACACCCCCTCCTCTCTAACACACCCTCCCCCCTCTCTCAACACTTCTTCCTCTACAAACCCCTCCCTCCACTCTATAAACCCCATCTCCCCTCCCCCCTCCACCCCCTCCCCTCCCCCCTCCCAACACCACCCCCCTCCCCTCCAAAACCACCCTCCCCTCCCTTTCCCCCCCAACCCCATCCTCCCCCCCCTCTCAAACCACCCTCCCCCCCCCTCTCTCCACCACCCCCCCCTCCCTCCAAACCCCCCCTCCCCCCCCCTCCCAAAAATTCTCCCCCCCTCACCCCACCCCCCCCTCCCTTCCCAAAACCATCCCCCCCTCCCTCTCTACAACCCCACCCTCCCCTCCCTCCCTTTCCACCACCCCCCCTCCCTCCTACAACACCACCCTCCCCCCCTCTCCCCCCACCCCCCCCCCTCTTCAACTCCTCCTCCCCTCCCTCTCTCAAACCCCCTCCCCCCCCCCTTCAACACCACCCTCCCCTCCCTTTTCCCCAACCTCCCCCCCCCCTTCTACAACACCCCCTCCCCCCCCTCTCTACAACCCACCCTCCCCCCCTCTCTCAAAACACCACCCCCCCTCCCTCCTCAACACCACCCCCCTCCCCCAAAACCCCACCCCCCCTCCCCCTCCAACACCACCTCCCCCCCCTCTCACAACACCACCCTCCCCCCCTCTCTACAACACCACCCCCCTCCCCCCCTCTCTACAACACCATCCTCCCCTCCCTCTCTACAACACCACCCTCCCCTCCCTCTCTACAACACCATCCTCCCCTCCCTCTCTACAACACCACCCTCCCCTCCCTCTCTACATCACTACCCTCCCTCCTCTCCCCCAACACCACCCTCCCCTCCCTCTCTACAACACCATCCTCCCCTCCCTCTCTACAACCACCATCCTCCCCTCCCTCTCTACAACACCACCCTCCCCTCCCTCTTACATCACTACCCTCCCCTCCCTCTCCCCAACCCACCCTCCCCCTCCCTCTCTACAACACCATCCTCCCCTCCCTCCTCTACAACACCATCCTCCCTCCCTCTCTACAACACCATCCTCCCCTCCCTCTCTACAACACCACCCTCCCCTCCCTCTCTACAACACCATCCTCCCTCCCTCTCTACATACCACCCCCTCCCCTCCCTCTCTACATCACCACCCTCCCCTCCCCTCTCTACAACACCACCCTCCCTCCCTCTCTACAACACCATCCTCCCCTCCCTCTCACAACACCACCCTCCCCTCCCTCTCTACATCACTACCCTCCCTCCCTCTCCCCAACACCACCCTCCCTCCCTCTCTACAACACCATCCTCCCCATCCCTCTCTACAACACAATCCCCCCTCCCTCTCTACAACACCACCCTCCCCTCCCTCTCTACAACACCACCCTCCCCTCCCTCTCTACACACCATCCTCCCCTCCCTCTCTACATCACCACCCTCCCCTCCCCCCTCTAATCACCACCCTCCCCTCCCTCTCTACAACACCCACCCCCCCCCCTCTCTACAACACCCCCTCCCCCCCTCTCTACAACCACACCCTCCCCTCCCTCTCTACATCACACCCTCCCCTCCCTCTCCCCAACACCACCCTCCCCTCCCTCTCTACAACACCTCCTCCCCTCCCTCTCTACACACCATCCTCCCCCCACCCTCTCTACAACACCACCCCCCCTCCCTCTCTCAACACACCCTCCCCTCCCTCTCTACAACACCATCCTCCCCTCCCCTCACATCACCACCCCCCCTCCCCTCCCTCTCACACACCACCCTCCCCCCCTCCAACAAACCCACCCTCCCCCCTCTCAACAAAACCATTCCTCCCCCTCCCTCTCTACAACACCCACCCTCCCCCCCTCTCTACATCACTACCCTCCCCTCCCTCTCCCAACACCACCCTCCCCTCCCTCTCTACAACACCATCCTCCCCTCACCCCTCTCTACAACACCACCCTCCCCTCCCTCCCCTACAACAACCATCCTCCCCTCCCTCTCTCAACACCATCCTCCCCTCCCTCTCACAACACCCACCCTCCCTCCCCTCTACAACACCCCCCTCCCCTCCCCTCACAACACACCATCCTCCCCTCCCTCAATACATCACCACCCTCCCCTCCCTCTCACATCACCACCCTCCCTCCCTCCTACAACACCACCCCCCCCTCCCTCTCACAACAACCATCCTCTCCTCCCTCTCTACAACACCACCCTCCCCTCCCCTCCCACACACCATCCTCCCCTCCCTCTCTACATCACCACCCTCCCCTCCCTCTCAACATCACCACCCTCCCCCCCCTCTCTACACACCAAACCCCCCCCTCCCTCTCTACAACCCATCCTCCCCTCCCCTCTACAACACCACCCCTCCCCCCTCCCTCTCCTTACTCACTACCCTCCCCTCCCTTCCCCCAAAAACCCCCATCCTCTCCCTCTCTACATCAAACCCTCCCCTCCCCTCTCCCAACACCACCCTTCCCCCCCACCTCTCACCAAACCAAAATCCCCTCCCTCTCTCCAACACCACCCTCCCCTCCCCTCTACAACACCACCCCTCCCCTCCCTCTCTACAACACCTCCCCTCCTCTCCTCCCCCCTCTACAACACCACCCTCCCCTCCCTCTCTACAACACCACCCTCCCCTCCCTCTCTACAACACCATCCCCCCCTCCCCTCTACAAACACCACCCTCCCCTCCTCTCTACAATCACCACCCTCCCCCCCCTCTCTACAACACCACCCTCCCCTCCCTCTCCAAACCATCCTCCCCTTCCCCCTACATCACCACCCTCCCCTCCCTCTCTACACACCACCCTCCCCTCCCTCTCTACAATCACCACCCTCCCCTCCCTCTCTACAAAACCACCCTCCCCTCCCTCTCTACAACACCATCCTCCCCTCCTCCCCACATCCAAACCCCCCCCTCCCTTTCCCCAAAACCACCATCCTCTCCCCTCTCACAATCCTAACCCTCCCCTCCCTCTCCCCAACACCACCCTCCCCTACCTCTCCCAACCCACAACCCCTCCCTCCTCCAAAACCACCCTCCCTCACTCCAGTACTCTCTTCCCCCCTCCCTCACACACTCTCCCTCTCTTAAAACCTCTCCACCCCTCTCATCCCTCTCTCCCCACCTTCCCCCAACCTTCATGTACTACTCCCACCCCTTTCTACGCCCCTCTCCTTCCCCAACCTTTCTACCCCTCCTTCCCCAACCTTTTCTACCCCCTCTCCTTCCCCAACCTTTCTACCCCCTCTCCTTCCCCACCCTTTCTACCCCTCTCCTTCCCCAACCTTTCTACGCCCCACTCCTTCCCCAACCTTTCTACCCCTCTCCTTCCACAACCTTTCTACCCCCTCTCCTTCCCCAACCTTTCTACGCCCCCTCCTTCCCCAACCTTTCTACGCCCCTCTCCTTCCCCAACCTTTCTACGCCCCTCTCCTTCCCCAACCTTTCTACCCCCTCTTCTTCCACAACCTTTCTACCCCCTCTCCTTCCCCAACCTTTCTACCCCCTCTCCTTCCCCAACCTTTCTACCCCTCTCCTTCCCCAACCTTTCTACGCCCCCCTCCTTCCCCAACCTTTCTACCCCCTCTCCTTCCACAACCTTTCTACGCCCCTCTCCTTCCCCAACCTTTCTACCCCCTCTCCTTCCCCAACGTTTCTACCCCCTCTCCTTCCCCAACCTTTCTACCCCCCTTTTCTTCCCCAACCTTTCTACCCCCTCTCCTTCCCCAACCTTTCTACCCCCTCTCCTTCCCCAACCTTTCTACCCCCTTTTCTTCCCCAACCTTTCTACCCCCTCTCCTTCCCCAACCTTTCTACCCCCTCTCCTTCCCCAACCTTTCTACCCCCTTTTCTTCCCCAACCTTTCTACCCCCTCTCCTTCCCCAACCTTTCTACCCCCTTTTCTTCCCCAACCTTTCTACCCCCTCTCCTTCCCCAACCTTTCTACGCCCCTCTCCTTCCCCAACTTCTCCACCACCCATCTCTTTCCCATTTAACTGCTCCCTCTCCCCACTCCCTCCCTCTCCCTCCCCACTCCATTATACACCACTGTAGTTTAAGATTCAATGTATCATCATAAGAATAATAATTAATAATAATAATAATTAACAATAATAACAATAATAATTAACAATATATAATAATAATAATAATAATAATAATAATAATAATAATAATTAATAATAATAATAATAATAATAATAATAATAATAATAATAATAATAATAATAATTAATAATAATAATAATACTACTAATAATTAATAATAATAATAATAATAATAATAATAATAATAATTAATAATAATAATAATAATAATTATAATAATAATAATAATTAATAATAATTAATAAATAATAATAATAATAATAATAATAATAATAATAATAATAATAATAATAATAATAATAATAATAATAATTAATAATAATAATAATAATACTAATAATAATAATAATAATAATAATAATAATAATAATTAATAATAATAATAATAATAATAATATATAATAATAATAATAATAATAATAATAATAATAATAATAATTATAATAATATAATAATTAATAATAATAATAAATAATAATAATAATAATAATAATATAATAATAATAATAATAATAATAACAATAATAATAATAATAATAATAATAATAATAATATACAATAATAATAATAATAATAATAATAATAATAATAATAATAATAATAATAATAATAATAATAATCTCTACTTCCACAAGTACAATGTACAAACTCACCTGTGACGTACCTGTGACCAGTTACCAGGGTACTACCTCTCCAGGGCCCGACCTGAGGCCTGATCTACCTGTTCAACCAAGCTACTGGTGCCAGCGGCCCGCACTCTCCCTGATTTACCTTCACGTGAACCACGGCAGTAGGCCTACTGACCTCTGGTTGAAAAAGGCACTAAATAGGCCTAAAACACCGCAGTAGGATTGATAGTGTAACACTATCATGGTGAGAATGATAGTGTAACACTATCATGGTGAGAATGATAGTGTTACACTATCATGGTGAGAATGATAGTGTAACACTATCATGGTGAGAATGATAGTGTTACACTATCATGGTGAGAATGATAGTGTAACACTATCATGGTGAGAATGATAGTGTTACACTATCATGGTGAGAATGATAGTGTAACACTATCATGGTGAGAATGATAGTGTAACACTATCATGGTGAGAATGATAGTGTTACACTATCATGGTGAGAATGATAGTGTAACACTATCATGGTGAGAATGATAGTGTTACACTATCATGGTGAGAATGATAGTGTAACACTATCATGGTGAGAATGATAGTGTTACACTATCATGGTGTAGATGATAGTGTAACACTATCATGGTGAGAATGATAGTGTTACACTATCATGGTGTAGATGATAGTGTAACACTATCATGGTGAGAATGATAGTGTAACACTATCACGGTATAGAATGATAGTGTAACACTATCATTTACCTCAGTACAAGACATTCACACACCTCTCATAGCATCTAAATCGAAATAGACTTAAGAAGATCGATACAAGGGGGAGAAACGCCCCCCCCTGCCCCCCTATGGGCTCTGGTGGCCTGGTGGTTAACGCTCTCGCTTCACACGGTGAGGGCCTGGGTTCGATTCCCAGCCAGAGTAGAAACATTGGACGTGTTTCTTTCCACCTGTTGTCTATGTTCCCCATCAGTAAAATGGGTACCTGGGTGTTAGTCGACTGGTGTGGGTCGCATCCTGGGACACTGACCTAAGGAGGCCTGGTCACAGACCGGGCCGCGGGGGCGTTGACCCCCGGAACTCTCTCCAGGTAAACTCCAGGTACCTCACAGTAACCACCCCTCGAAGACCAATATCTCCCGAACAAAGGTAACAGAAACGAGGGTAGCGGGTCACCTGGAGGGAGAACACGTTCATAAATTAGACACATTGGCAACTATTAGGTATGTTTATTAAGGAAACGTTTCGCCACACAGTGGCTTCATCAGTCCATACACAGGAGAAGCTTGAGGAACAGGAGGAGAATGAGGTAATCAGTCCCTCAACCTTGAGTCGATGTGGTCAGTCCATCAATCTTGAGTAGAGTACGGCATGTGTGCGGAGAAGGAGCTTATAAACCGTATGGCAGGAGAGGTGCAGCAGTCGTAGGTGGTGTCACATTTGTCCAATGTGGAAGTAGGTCGTGCCCAAGGTCGTGCCCAAGGTCGTGCCCAAGGGTTAGGCAAGCGAAGAATTCCCAAGTATTAAGATCCCAAGAAGTTGCAGTGTCTGACAGGATTGTAGACAATCCTGTCAGACACTGCACGACCTTGGGCACGACCTTGGGCACGACCTTGGGCACGGCCTACTACCACATTGGACAAATGTGACACCACCTACAACTGCTGCACCTCTCCTGCCATACGGTTTATAAGCTGCTTCTCCGCACACATGCCGTACTCTACTCAAGATTGATGGACTGACCACATCGACTCAAGGTTGAGGGACTGATTACCTCATTCTCCTCCTGTTCTTCAACTTTCCCCTGTGTATGAACTGATGAAGCCACTGTGTGGCGAAACGTTTCCTCAATAAAGATACCCAAGAGTTGCACATGTGTCTAATTCATCAACGTGTCGGTTCCCTGAACCATTCGTCTACAAGGAAGAACACGGCAGGTAGACGCCAAAATCGACAGATAGTCAAATAATACTTAAATCTAAGATTATAGATTCATTCTACAAGTGTCAATAGCGACCGACATCGTCGGGGAGATGACCGCGAGGTGTCGACATGGGGCCGGCGCCTCAACACCTTGCAAATGTGATTAGGCAAGGACACCCTCGTTACCAAGGTCGTATTGCTTGATGATGATAAATTAGACACATGTACAACTCGTATTGCTAGTACAGTAGTGTGGCTACCTGTAATAAGGACATAGGAAGGGAGGATCACTGCAGGAGGCTTGCTGGCCCATGGTAGGCACGACACATAAGCAACAGTTAGACAACTTTATTCCGAAACGTTTCGCCTACACAGTAGGCTTCTTCAGTCGAATACAGAAAGTAGGCAGGAACAGTAGAGATGTGAAGACGATGTAATCAGTCCATCACCCTTGAAGTCGTAGAATTTGAGGTTGTCAGTCCCTCAGCCTGGAGAAGTTCAGTTCCATAGTCAGGAACTATCTGAAGATCAAGCGACAGTGTGGAGACTTAAATACTGTCGGAAGGAGAGGTGCAGAGTAGTAGTAATAGTGAGAATGTAGCCACTGAGAGGTCAGGTCCTTCTCAGATCCAACACTTCTCACTTGAAAAGCTTGTCCAAGGTGTTTTCTGTACCAAGATGCCATGTGTTCATCTTGTCAGACACTGCAACACATGGCATCTTGGTACAGAAAACACCTTGGACAAACTTTTCAAGTGAGAAGTGTTGGATCTGAGAAGGACCTGACCTCTCAGTGGCTACATTCTCACTACTACTACTACTACTACTACTCTGCACCTCTCCTTCCGACAGTATTTAAGTCTCCACACTGTCGCTTGATCTTCAGATAGTTCCTGACTATGGAACTGAACTTCTCCAGGCTGAGGGACTGACAACCTCAAATTCTACGACTTCAAGGGTCATGGACTGATTACATCGTCTTCACATCTCTACTGTTCCTGCCTACTTTCTGTATTCGACTGAAGAAGCCTACTGTGTAGGCGAAACGTTTCGGAATAAAGTTGTCTAACTGTTGCTTATGTGTCTTACCTACCAACCTGTCGGTATTGTATACCATTTTGATGTTCATGGTAGGCACGTTGATAAATGATCAAGAAAACCGATAAGTTGATAAATTAAATATATATTCGCCACTTGGGTATATTTATTGTGGTAACGTTTCGCCCACAGTAGCTTCATCAGTCCAATACAAACAAGAATGGAGATCAGAAGGAGTTTGAGGTGATCAGTCCCTGAGGCTGGAGTCGCTGTGATCAGTCCACTACGACTGATCTACTGGTCACATCGACTCCAGGCTGAGGGACTGACTACCTCAAGTTATCTCTGTATAGGACTGAAGAAGCCAGTCTATGGTCCTCAATAAAGATACCCAAGAATTGAATATGTGTCTTACGCTTCAAGTTGTCGATTCTCTGGACCATTTACATCCTAAATCACACGCCATTCCATATTTTTACTCTGGGTTCTTTCCTCCTCCAAGTGAAATTCAACCCCCAGGAAAGCAAAAGATTTGGAAGGAGATGCAACATCCCCCAATGAAAAGCAGGGGACCCACTAGTACACTGATAGACAACACAGTAAGTGTCAGGGGCCCAAGACTGTTCAACTGCCTCCCAGCATACATAAGGGGGATTACCAATAGACCCCTGGTTGTCTTCAAGACCCCTGGTTGTCTTCAAGACCCCTGGTTGTCTTCAAGACCCCTGGTTGTCTTCAAGACCCCTGGCTGTCTTCATGACCACTGGCTGTCTTCAAGACCCCTGGTTGTCTTCAAGACCCCTGGCTGTCTTCAAGACCCCTGGATGTTTTCAAGACCCTTGGTTGTCTTCAAGACCCCTGGTTGTCTTCAAGATCCCTGGTTTTCTTCAAGACCCTTGGCTGTCTTCAAGACCCCTGGCTGTCTTCAAGATCCCTGCTTGTCTTCAAGACCCCTGGTTGTCTTCAAGACCCCTGGTTGTCTTCAAGATCCCTGGTTTTCTTCAAGACCCCTGGTTGTCTTCAAGACCCCTGGTTGTCTTCAAGACCCCTGGCTGTCTTCAAGATCCCTGGTTGTCTTCAAGACCCCTGGCTGTCTTCATGACCACTGGCTGTCTTCAAGACCCCTGGTTGTCTTCAAGACCCCTGGCTGTCTTCAAGAACCCTGGTTTTCTTCAAGACCCCTGGTTGTCTTCAAGACCCCTGGCTGTCTTCAAGATCCCTGGTTGTCTTCAAGACCCCTGGCTGTCTTCATGACCACTGGCTGTCTTCAAGACCCCTGGTTGTCTTCAAGACCCCTGGCTGTCTTCAAGAACCCTGGCTGTCTTCAAGACCCCTGGTTGTCTTCAAGACGCCTGGCTGTCTTCAAGACCCCTTGCTGTCTTCAAGATCCCTGGTTGTCTTCAAGCTTCCTGGCTGTCTTCATGACCACTGGCTATCTTCAAGAACCCTGGCTGTCTTCAAGACCCCTTGCTGTCTTCAAGATCCCTGGCTGTCTTCAAGACCCCTTGCTGTCTTCAAGATCCCTGGCTGTCTTCAAGACCCCTTGCTGTCTTCAAGATCCCTGGCTGTCTTCAAGACCCCTGGCTATCTTCAAGATCCCTGGCTGTCTTCAAGACCCCTTGCTATCTTCAAGATCCCTGGTTGTCTTCAAGACCCCTTGCTGTCTTCAAGATCCCTGGCTGTCTTCAAGACCCCTGGCTGTCTTCAAGACCCCTGGTTGTCTTCAAGACCCCTGGTTGTCTTCAAGACCCCTGGTTGTCTTCAAGACCCCTGGTTGTCTTCAAGACCCCTTGCTGTCTTCAAGATCCCTGGCTGTCTTCAAGACCCCTGGCTGTCTTCAAGACCCCTGGTTGTCTTCAAGACCCCTGGTTGTCTTCAAGACCCCTGGTTGTCTTCAAGAGGGAGCTGGACAGACACATAAAGTCAGTACCTAACCAGCTGGGCAGCCAGACTGGTCAAGAAGGTTGGTTCTTGACACCCTCCTGGCTTTCCTGGGTCTCAATCTTCCAAAGCCAGCAGTCTTCTTGAAGACAAGAGGAGGCTTGATCTCTGACAACCTCCTGGCTTTCCTGGGGCTTCAATCTTCCGGAGCCAGGAGCTTTTCCTACGGTTAATACAAACGTGACTCGCTGACAAGCAAGTGGCAGAATCAGTGTTGACAAGAATGTTTATCTCGGTACGGGTTGTCGGCACCCCGGGGTAGGCAGCCAGGGACGGACGCACCCTGGGAGAGCCAGCCAGGGACGACCCCTGGAGGTAACTCTCTTAACACCGCCCGTACAAGCTTCAACACACACGTACACACACTAAACGCACACGCCACGCACCGCTCACGCACATAAATATTAACCCGGGAGAGAGTGTACACGATGTGGACATGAACATAAATATTGAACCCCCGTAGTAACTCCCCCATTCCCCTCCCCCATGGGTAAGGATGGGTTCTGACCATGCAAGGGCACCCCAACACCTTCCTTCTAACTAGATCTCATTCTAGCTAGGTCAGGTCAGGTTAGGTTAGGTTAGGTTAGGTTTGGTTAGATCAGGTAAGGTCAGGTTTACCTACCTGGAGTTTACCCGGAGAGAGGGGGTCAACGCCCCCGCGACTCGGTCTGATACCAGGCCTCGTGGTGGATCAGGGTTTGATCAACCAGCCTGATACTGCTAGTCGCAGGTAAGGTAAGGTACATACATACCGTTGAGGAAACCCAGAAGAAGATCAGATATACAGAGATCGTAGACGATGGTACACACGAAGATCAGATATACAGAGATCGTAGGTGATGGTACACACGAAGATCAGATATACAGAGATCGTAGGTGATGGTACACACGAAGATCAGATATACAGAGATCGTAGACGATGGTACACACGAAGATCAGATATACAGAGATCGTAGACGATGGTACACACGAAGATCAGATATACAGAGATCGTAGACGATGGTACACACGAAGATCAGATATACAAAGATCGTAGACGATGGTACACACGAAGATCAGATATACAGAGATCGTAGACGATGGTACACACGAAGATCAGATATACAAAGATCGTAGACGATGGTACACACGAAGATCAGATATACAGAGATCGTAGACGATGGTACACACGAAGATCAGATATACAGAGATCGTAGACGATGGTACACACGAAGATCAGATATATAGAGATCGTAGATGATGGTACACACGAAGATCAGATACATAGAGATCGTAGACGATGGTACACACGAAGATCAGATATACAGAGATCGTAGACGATGGTACACACGAAGATCAGATATATAGAGATCGTAGACGATGGTACACACGAAGATCAGATATATAGAGATCGTAGACGATGGTACACACGAAGATCAGATATACAGAGATCGTAGACGATGGTACACACGAAGATCAGATATACAGAGATCGTAGACGATGGTACACACGAAGAGAACGGGTTACTGAACTGCTTAGAGACACAAATTTGATACAAGACAGCAAAGACAGACTTAGTCGAGACATCACTGAATTACATCACAAACTCAGGATGTCATACCTGACACAAGAAGTACACAGGGAAGTCGAGACATCACAAACTCAGGATGTCATACCTGACAGAAGTACACAGGGAAGTCGAGACATCAGAAACTCAGGATGTCATACCTGACAGAAGTACACAGGGAAGTCGAGACATCAGAAACTCAGGATGTCATACCTGACAGAAGTACACAGGGAAGTCGAGACATCAGAAACTCAGGATGTCATACCTGACAGAAGTACACAGGGAAGTCGAGACATCAGAAACTCAGGATGTCATACCTGACAGAAGTACACAGGAAGTCGAGACATCAGAAACTCATGATGTCATACCTGACAGAAGTACACAGGGAAGTCGAGACATCAGAAACTCATGATGTCATACCTAACACAAGAAGTACACAGGGAAGTCGAGACATCAATAACTCAGGATGTCATACCTGACAGAAGTACACGGGGAAGTCGAGACATCACAAACTCAGGATGTCATACCTGACAGAAGTACACAGGGAAGTCGAGACATCACAAACTCAGGATGTCATACCTGACAGAAGTACACAGGGAAGTCGAGACATCACTAACTCAGGATGTCATATCTGACACAAGAAGTACACAGGGAAGTCGAGACATCAATAACTCAGGATGTCATACCTAACACAAGAAGTACACAGGGAAGTCGAGACATCAATAACTCAGGATGTCATACCTAACACAAGAAGTACACAGGGAAGTCGAGACATCAGTAACTCAGGATGTCATACCTAACACAAGAAGTACACAGGGAAGTCGAGACATCAATAACTCAGGATGTCATACCTAACACAAGAAGTATACAGGGAAGTCGAGACATCACAAACTCAGGATGTCATACCTGACAGAAGTACACAGGGAAGTCGAGACATCAATAACTCAGGATGTCATACCTAACACAAGAAGTATACAGGGAAGTCGAGACATCACAAACTCAGGATGTCATACCTGACAGAAGTACACAGGGAAGTCGAGACATCACTAACTCAGGATGTCATATCTGACACAAGAAGTACACAGGGAAGTCGAGACATCAATAACTCAGGATGTCATACCTAACACAAGAAGTACACAGGGAAGTCGAGACATCAATAACTCAGGATGTCATACCTAACACAAGAAGTACACAGGGAAGTCGAGACATCAGTAACTCAGGATGTCATACCTAACACAAGAAGTACACAGGGAAGTCGAGACATCAATAACTCAGGATGTCATACCTAACACAAGAAGTATACAGGGAAGTCGAGACATCACAAACTCAGGATGTCATACCTGACAGAAGTACACAGGGAAGTCGAGACATCAATAACTCAGGATGTCATACCTGACAGAAGTACACAGGGAAGTCGAGACATCAATAACTCAGGATGTCATACCTGACAGAAGTACACAGGGAAGTCGAGACATCAATAACTCAGGATGTCATACCTGACAGAAGTACACAGGGAAGTCGAGACATCAATAACTCAGGATGTCATACCTGACAGAAGTACACAGGGAACAAAGGGTCGTACAGGATACTACAAGAAACACAGAATATTTCTATTGGTAGGCAAAATCTCAGCTAAGAAGTACCTGCAGAAGTGGACCAGAAATGAGACCAGACGCGTATACTGACCACCAACACGAAATCAGTCTTCACTAACTCACTAAATGAGAACAAAGTGGAAAATGTAGACAGATTTTTGACTCCAGAAGATGGCCGCCCAGAAAATGTAGACAGATTTTTGACTCCAGAAGATGGCCGCCCAGAAAATGTAGACAGATTTTTTACTCCAGAAGATGGCCGCCAAGACCAACTAACTGACGTTACTACCAATACCAAAGTTGTCGGAAAAGATCAGGTCAGCATGCCCACTCAGCTCCTGGACCAGACTCATGGAATGCCCACTCAGCTCCTGGACCAGACTCATGGAATGTTCACTCAGCTCCTGGACCAGACTCATGGAATGTTCACTCAGCTCCTGGACCAGACTCATGGAATACCCACTCACTCAGCTCCTGGACCAGACTCATGGAATGTTCACTCAGCTCCTGGACCAGACTCATGGAATACCCACTCACTCAGCTCGTGGACCAGACTCATGGAATGCCCACTCACTCAGCTCGTGGACCAGACTCATGGAATGCCCACTCACTCAGCTCGTGGACCAGACTCATGGAATGCCCACTCACTCAGCTCCTGGACCAGACTCATGGAATGTTCACTCAGCTCCTGGACCAGACTCATGGAATACCCACTCACTCAGCTCCTGGACCAGACTCATGGAATACCCACTCACTCAGCTCCTGGACCAGACTCATGGAATGTTCACTCAGCTCCTGGACCAGACTCATGGAATGTTCACTCAGCTCCTGGACCAGACTCATGGAATGTTCACTCAGCTCCTGGACCAGACTCATGGAATGTTCACTCAGCTCCTGGACCAGACTCATGGAATACTCTATTAATTAAGAAGTGCAAAGTACCACTAGCACAAGCACTCAGTATTGTTTGGAGAAAGAGCTCAGATCTAGGTGAAATACCGGAGGCCTTAAAGAGAGCAGACATAACTCCTTTGTATAAGGGAGGTGGTTGAGCTCTAGCTAAAAGTTACACACCAGCAGCCCTAACTTCTCACGTCATAAAAATCTTGGAAAGAGTGATGAGACGGCAGGTTACAAACTTCATGGAGCAGCACAACCAACATAACCCGAACCATCATGGTTTTAGAGCAGGACGATCATGTCTGTCACAGCTGCTGGACCATTATGACAGAATTACGGAGGCACTGGAAGACCACCAAGACGCAGATGTGACTTACACAGATGTTGCAGAGGTGTTTGACAAATGTGATCCTGGAGATAGAGCACAACATGACGGTCATGGGCATCACGGGGAAGGTAGGCAGATGGATTTACGGTTTCCTAACACAGAACACAAAAGTAGTAGCGAACAGGGCAAGATCCAGCATCAACGAGGCCAAAAGTTCAGTGCCTCAAGGCACTGTCCTGGCACCTCTGCTGTTCCTCATCCTCACAGCAGACACAGACAAAAACACCCGGCACACTTTTGTATCAACATTTGCAGATGACACTAAAATAATTATGAGAGTCAGTACGGTAGAGGACACTGAAAAAGTCCAGGAAGACATAAACAGGGTTTTCCAGTGGGCAGTGGAGAAGAACATGACGTTCAGTGGTGATAAGTTCCAGCTGCTGAGGTCTGGAAAGATTGAACAACTCAAAAGGAACATTATATATAAAACTCAAGAGGGTCACCAAATAGATCGTAAGGAACACGTGAAAGACCTGGGAGTAATTATGTCAGCGGACCTTTGTTTTAAAGACCATAACAAGACAAAGATCACGACAGCCAGGAAGATCACTGGGTGGATATTGAGAACTTTCAAAACAAGGGAAATAACGCCAGTGGTGACACTCTTCAAATCACTAGTTCTCCCTCACTTAGAATATTGGTCAGTGTTTCCTGGTGCGGGTCCTTATTCATATGATGATCCACAGCTGGAGCTTTCGGTCATCTGACCGAGGCCTTCCACTGGCTTACCAGTCCAATAGGGTAATAACCAGATTCGTCCATCTTTCCTTGACCTACTTCCATCTTTATCCTTCACACATCTCTCCCTCCATTTCTCTCCCTTGTGTCATCTTCACCCTTCTAACTCTCCTTAATCATTCAGAATAGAATAAAGAAGACGGTGCAAAATATTCCTCGTGAAGAGTAGGGGCGCCATTACTCCACTGAGACAAAGTGTCAGGGGCCCAAGACTGTTCAACAGCCTCCCACCAGCAGTAAGGGGAATTACAAATAGACCCCTGGTTGTCTTCAAGACCCCTGGCTGCCATCAAGACCCCTGGCTGCCATCAAGACCCCTGGCTGCCTTCAAGACCCCTGGCTGCTTTCAAGACCCCTGGCTGCCTTCAAGACCCCTGGCTGCCTTCAAGACCCCTGGCTGCCTTCAAGATCCCTGGCTGCCTTCAAGACCCCTGGCTGCCATCAAGACCCCTGGCTGCTATCAAGACCCCTGGCTGCCATCAAGACCCCTGGCTGCCTTCAAGACCCCTGGCTGCCTTCAAGACCCCTGGCTGCCTTCAAGACCCCTGGCTGCCTTCAAGACCCCTGGCTGCCATCAAGACCCCTGGCTGCCAGCAAGACCCCTGGCTGCCTTCAAGACCCCTGGCTGCCTTCAAGACCCCTGGCTGCCTTCAAGACCCCTGGCTGCCTTCAAGACCCCTGGCTACCATCAAGACCCCTGGCTACCATCAAGACCCCTGGCTGCCTTCAAGATCCCTGGCTGCCTTCAAGACCCCTGGCTACCA
>NC_069489.1:13647724-13667724 GCF_026875155.1 Cherax quadricarinatus | reverse complement strand
AACACTCCTCCTTCACCAGTAAACAAAGCCAGGGGGTGTAATAAGCCAAGCCAGGCACACAACACCCCTCCTTCCACCAGTAAACAAAGCCAGGGGTGTAATAAGCCAAGCCAGGCACACAACACCCCTCCTTCCACCAGTAAACAAAGCCAGGGGGTTGTAATAAGCCAAGCCAGGCACACAACACTCCTCCTTCCACCAGTAAACAAAGCCAGGGGGTGTAATAAGCCAAGCCAGGCACCCAACACCCTTTTTCCCAGTAAACAAAGCCAGGGGGTGTAATAAGGCAAGCCAGGCACCCAACACCCCTCCTTCACCAGTAACAAAGCCAAGGGGGTGTAATAAGCCAAGCCAGGCACCCAACACCCCTCCTTCCACCAGTAAACAAAGCCAGGGGGTGTAATAAGCCAAGCCAGGCACCCCAAAACCCTCTTTCCCAGTAAACAAAGCCAGGGGGGTGTAATAAGCCAAGCCAGGCACCCAACACCCCTACTTCACCAGTATACAAAGCCAGGGGGGTGTAATAAACCAAGCCAGGTACACAACACCCCTCCTTCCACCAGTAAACAAAGCCAGGGGGTGTAATAAGCCAAGCCAGGCACACAACACCCCTCCTTCCACCAGTAAACAAAGCCAGGGGGGTGTAATAAGCCAAGACAGGCACACAACACCCCTCCTTCACCAGTAAACAAAGCCAGGGGGGTGTAATAAGCCAAGCCAGGCACACAACACCCCTCCTTCACCAGTAAACAAAGCCAGGGGGTGTAATAAGCCAAGCCAGGCACACAACACCCCTCCTTCCACCAGTAAACAAAGCCAGGGGGGTGTAATAAGCCAAGCCAGGCACACAACACCCCTCCTTCACCAGTAAACAAAGCCAGGGGGTGTAATAAGCCAAGCCAGGCACCCAACACCCCTCCTTCACCAGTAAACAAAGCCAGGGGGGTGTAATAAGCCAAGCCAGGCACACAACACCCCTCCTTCCACAAGTAAACAAAGCCAGGGGGTGTAATAAGCCAAGCCAGGCACACAACACCCCTCCTTCCACCAGTAAACAAAGCCAGGGGGTGTAATAAGCCAAGCCAGGCACACAACACCCCTCCTTCCACCAGTAAACAAAGCCAGGGGGTGTAATAAGCCAAGCCAGGCACACAACACCCCTCCTTCCAACAGTAAATAAAGCCAGGGGGTGTAATAAGCCAAGCCAGGCACACAACACTCCTCCTTCACCAGTAAACAAAGCCAGGGGGTGTAATAAGCCAAGCCAGGCACACAACACCCCTCCTTCCACCAGTAAACAAAGCCAGGGGGTGTAATAAGCCAAGCCAGGCACACAACACCCCTCCTTCCACCAGTAAACAAAGCCAGGGGGTTGTAATAAGCCAAGCCAGGCACACAACACCCCTCCTTCCACCAGTAAACAAAGCCAGGGGGTGTAATAAGCCAAGCCATGCACCCAACACCCTTTTTCCCAGTAAACAAAGCCAGGGGGTGTAATAAGGCAAGCCAGGCACCCAACACCCCTCCTTCACCAGTAACAAAGCCAAGGGGGTGTAATAAGCCAAGCCAGGCACCCAACACCCCTCCTTCCACCAGTAAACAAAGCCAGGGGGTGTAATAAGCCAAGCCAGGCACCCAACACCCTCTTTCCCAGTAAACAAAGCCAGGGGGGTGTAATAAGCCAAGCCAGGCACCCAACACCCCTACTTCACCAGTATACAAAGCCAGGGGGGTGTAATAAACCAAGCCAGGTACACAACACCCCTCCTTCCACCAGTAAACAAAGCCAGGGGGTGTAATAAGCCAAGCCAGGCACACAACACCCCTCCTTCCACCAGTAAACAAAGCCAGGGGGGTGTAATAAGCCAAGACAGGCACACAACACCCCTCCTTCACCAGTAAACAAAGCCAGGGGGGTGTAATAAGCCAAGCCAGGCACACAACACCCCTCCTTCCACCAGTAAACAAAGCCAGGGGGGTGTAATAAGCCAAGCCAGGCACACAACACCCCTCCTTCACCAGTAAACAAAGCCAGGGGGTGTAATAAGCCAAGCCAGGCACACAACACCCCTCCTTCCACCAGTAAACAAAGCCAGGGGGGTGTAATAAGCCAAGCCAGGCACACAACACCCCTCCTTCACCAGTAAACAAAGCCAGGGGGTTTAATAAGCCAAGCCAGGCACACAACACCCCTCCTTCCACCAGTAAACAAAGCCAGGCGGGTGTAATAATCCAAGACAGGCACACAACACCCCTCCTTCCACCAGTAAACAAAGCCAGGCGGGTGTAATAAGCCAAGCCAGGCACACAACACTAGTTCCGGGTGACCACTGTGACGCCAGCCACTTAGAGACACTTATAAGTACTTAACACACTTACTAGACACTTACTAAACACTTGTTGATGACCACAACCCCACTCATGTGGGTGAGGGAGGGAAGGAGAGGGAGAAGGGAGAGTGAAAGGTAAGGGAGGGTGTTAAGGGAGAGTGAGAGGTAAGGGAGGGCGTTAAGGGAGAGTGAGAGGTAAGGGAGGATGTTAAGGGAGAGTGAGAGGTAAGGGAGGGTGTTAAGGGAGAGTGAGAGGTAAGGGAGGGTGTTAAGGGAGAGTGAGACGTAAGGGAGGGTGTTAAGGGAGAGTGAGAGGTAAGGGAGGGTGTTAAGGGAGAGTGAGAGGTAAGGGAGGGTGTTAAGGGAGAGTGAGACGTTAAGGGAGGGTGTTAAGGGAGAGTGAGAGGTAAGGGAGGGCGTTAAGGGAGAGTGAGAGTTAAGGGAGGGTGTTAAGGGAGAGTGAGAGGTAAGGGAGGGTGTTAAGGGAGAGTGAGAGGTAAGGGAGGGCGTTAAGGGAGAGTGAGAGGTAAGGGAGGGTGTTAAGGGAGAGTGAGAGGTAAGGGAGGGTGTTAAGGGAGAGTGAGAGGTAAGGGAGGGTGTTAAGGGAGAGTGAGACGTAAGGGAGGGTGTTAAGGGAGAGTGAGAGGTAAGGGAGGGTGTTAAGGGAGAGTGAGAGGTAAGCGAGGGTGTTAAGGAAGAGTGAGAGGTAAGGGAGGGTGATAAGGGAGAGTGAAAGGTAATGGAGGGTGTTAAGGGGAGAGTGAGAGGTAAGGGAGGGTGTTTAAGGGAGAGTGAGAGGTAAGGAGGGTTGTTAAGGGAGAGTGAGAGGTAATGGAGGGTGTTAAAGGAAAGTGAGAGGTAAAGGAGGGTGTTAAGGGAGAGTGAGAGGTAATGGAGGGTGTTAAGGAAGAGTGAGAGGTAATGGAGGGTGTTAAGGGAGAGTGAGAGGTAAGGGGAGGGTGTTAAGGGGAAAGTGAGAGGTAAGGGAGGATGTTAAGGGAGAGTGAGAGGTAAGGGAGGGTGTTAAGGGAGAGTGAGAGATAAGGGAGGGTGTTAAGGGAAAGTGAGAGGTAAGGGAGGATGTTAAGGGAGAG
Organism: Cherax quadricarinatus; assembly: GCF_026875155.1. Lineage (NCBI taxonomy): Eukaryota > Metazoa > Arthropoda > Malacostraca > Decapoda > Parastacidae > Cherax > Cherax quadricarinatus. The sequence continues at coordinate 13,664,300 of NC_069489.1, read as the reverse complement.
TGAGAGGTAAGGGAGGGTGTTAAGGGAGAGTGAGAGGTAAGGGAGGATGTTAAGGGAGAGTGAGAGAAGATGACGGGTGGATAACGAGAACTTTCAAAACAAGAGAAACAGTGCCAGTGGTGACTGTTTTGAAATCACTTCTGCTCACTTGCTTAGAGTATTGTTCAGTGTTGACGACCCCGTCCATGACAGTGTTGGAACAATATTGTTCAGTGTTGACGACCCCGTTCATGACAGTGTTGGAACAGTATTGTTCAGTGTTGACGACCCCGTTCATGACAGTGCTGGAACAGTATTGTTCAGTGTTGACGACCCCGTTCATGACAGTGCTGGAACAGTATTGTTCAGTGTTGACGACCCCGTTCATGACAGTGCTGGAACAATATTGTTCAGTGTTGACGACCCCGTTCATGACAGTGCTGGAACAATATTGTTCAGTGTTGACGACCCCGTTCATGACAGTGCTGGAACAATATTGTTCAGTGTTGACGACCCCGTTCATGACAGTGCTGGAACAATATTGTTCAGTGTTGACGACCCCGTTCATGACAGTGCTGGAACAATATTGTTCAGTGTTGACGACCCCGTTCATGACAGTGCTGGAACAGTATTGTTCAGTGTTGACGACCCCGTTCATGACAGTGCTGGAACAGTATTGTTCAGTGTTGACGACCCCGTTCATGACAGTGCTGGAACAGTATTGTTCATGGCAGGAGAGATATCAGTGCTGGAACAGTATTGTTCAGGGCAGGAGAGATATCAGTGCTGGAACAGTATTGTTCAGGGCAGGAGAGATATCAGTGCTGGAACAGTATTGTTCAAGGCAGGAGAGATATCAGTGCTGGAACAGTATTGTTCATGGCAGGAGAGATATCAGTGCTGGAACAGTATTGTTCAGGGCAGGAGAGATATCAGTGCTGGAACAGTATTGTTCATGGCAGGAGAGATATCAGTGCTGGAACAGTATTGTTCAGGCAGGAGAGATATCAGTGCTGGTACAGTATTGTTCATGGCAGGAGAGATATCAGTGCTGGAACAGTATTGTTCATGGCAGGAGAGATATCAGTGCTGGAACAGTATTGTTCAGGGTAGGAGAGATATCAGTGCTGGAACAGTATTGTTCAGGGTAGGAGAGATATCAGTGCTGGAACAGTATTGTTCAGGGTAGGAGAGATATCAGTGCTGGAACAGTATTGTTCAGGAGGAGGATATCAGTGCGGAACAGCATTGTTCAGGGAGGAAGATATCAGTGCTGGAACAGTATTGTTCAGGGCAGGAGAGATATCAGTGCTGGAACAGTATTGTTCAGGGCAGGAGAGATATCAGTGCTGGAACAGTATTGTTCAAGGCAGGAGATAGTGCTGGACAGTTTGTTAAGCAGGAGGATATCAGTGCTGGAACAGTATTGTTCAAGGCAGGAGAGATATCAGTGCTGGAACAGTATTGTTCAGGGCAGGAGAGATATCAGTGCTGGAACAGTATTGTTCATGGCAGGAGAGATATCAGTGCTGGAACAGTATTGTTCAGGGCAGGAGAGATATCAGTGCTGGAACAGTATTGTTCAGGGCAGGAGAGATATCAGTGCTGGAACAGTATTGTTCAGGGCAGGAGAGATATCAGTGCTGGAACAGTATTGTTCATGGCAGGAGAGATATCAGTGCTGGAACAGTATTGTTCAGGGCAGGAGAGATATCAGTGCTGGTACAGTATTGTTCAAGGCAGGAGAGATATCAGTGCTGGAACAGTATTGTTCATGGCAGGAGAGATATCAGTGCTGGAACAGTATTGTTCAGGGCAGGAGAGATATCAGTGCTGGAACAGTATTGTTCAAGGCAGGAGAGATATCAGTGCTGGAACAGTATTGTTCACGGCAGGAGAGATATCAGTGCTGGAACAGTATTGTTCAAGGCAGGAGAGATATCAGTGCTGGAACAGTATTGTTCATGGCAGGAGAGATATCAGTGCTGGAACAGTATTGGTCATGGCAGGAGAGATATCAGTGCTGGAACAGTATTGTTCATGGCAGGAGAGATATTAGTGCTGGAACAGTATTGTTCAGGGCAGGAGAGATATCAGTGCTGGAACAGTATTGTTCATGGCAGGAGAGATATCAGTGCTGGAACAGTATTGTTCAGGGCAGGAGAGATATCAGTGCTGGAACAGTATTGTTCAGGGCAGGAGAGATATCAGTGCTGGAACAGTATTGTTCAGGGTAGAAGAGATATCAGTGCTGGAACAGTATTGTTCAGGGCAGGAGAGATATCAGTGCTGGAACAGTATTGTTCAGGGTAGAAGAGATATCAGTGCTGGAACAGTATTGTTCAGGGTAGAAGAGATATCAGTGCTAGAACAGTATTGTTCAGGGTAGGAGAGATATCAGAGCTAGAACAGTATTGTTCAGGGCAGGAGAGATATCAGTGCTGGAACAGTATTGTTCAGGGCAGGAGAGATATCAGTGCTGGAACACTATTGTTCAGGGTAGAAGAGATATCAGTGCTGGAACAGTATTGTTCCAGGCAGGAGAGTAACCACCAGTTGTACCAGTAACCACCAGTTGTACCAGTAACCACCAGTTGTACCAGTAACCACCAGTTGTACCAGTAACCACCAGTTGTACCAGTAACCACCAGTTGTACCAGTAGCCACCAGTTGTACCAGTAACCAGCAGTTGTACCAGTAACCACCAGTTGTACCAGTAACTACCAGTTGTACCAGTAACCACCAGTTGTACCAGTAACCACCAGTTGTACCAGTAACTACCAGTTGTACCAGTAACTACCAGTTGTACCAGTAACTACCAGTTGTAACAGTAACTACCAGTTGTACCAGTAACCAGCAGTTGTACCAGTAAACACCAGTTGTACCAGTAAGCACCAGTTGTACCAGTAACCACCAGTTGTACCAGTAACCATCAGTTGTACCAGTAAGCACCAGTTGTACCAGTAAGCACCAGTTGTACCAGTAACCACCAGTTGTACCAGTAACTACCAGTTGTACCAGTAAGCACCAGTTGTACCAGTAACCAGCAGTTGTACCAGTAAGCACCAGTTGTACCAGTAAGCACCAGTTGTACCAGTAAGCACCAGTTGTACCAGTAAGCACCAGTTGTACCAGTAACCAGCAGTTGTACCAGTAACCAGCAGTTGTACCAGTAACCACCAGTTGTACCAGTAACCACCAGTTGTACCAGTAACCACCAGTTGTACCAGTAAGCACCAGTTGTACCAGTAACCACCAGTTGTACCAGTAACCACCAGTTGCACAAGTAAGCACCAGTTGTACCAGTAAGCACCAGTTGTACCAGTAAGCACCAGTTGTACCAGTAACCAGCAGTTGTACCAGTAAGCACCAGTTGTACCAGTAAGCACCAGTTGTACCAGTAAGCACCAGTTGTACCAGTAAGCACCAGTTGTACCAGTAACCAGCAGTTGTACCAGTAACCACCAGTTGTACCAGTAACCACCAGTTGTACCAGTAACCACCAGTTGTACCAGTAACCACCAGTTGTACCAGTAAGCACCAGTTGTACCAGTAACCACCAGTTGTACCAGTAACCACCAGTTGTACAAGTAAGCACCAGTTGTACCAGTAAGCACCAGTTGTACCAGTAAGCACCAGTTGTACCAGTAACCACCAGTTGTACCAGTAACCACCAGTTGTACCAGTAAGCACCAGTTGTACCAGTAACCACCAGTTGTACCAGTAACCACCAGTTGTACCAGTAAGCACCAGTTATACCAGTAACTACCAGTTGTACCAGTAACCACCAGTTGCACCAGTAACCACCAGTTGTACCAGTAACCACCAGTTGTACCAGTAACCACCAGTTGTACCAGTAAGCACCAGTTGTACCAGTAACTACCAGTTGTACCAGTAACCACCAGTTGTACCAGTAACCACCAGTTGTACCAGTAACTACCAGTTGTACCAGTAACAACCAGTTGCACCAGTAAGCACCAGTTGTACCAGTAACCACCAGTTGTACCAGTAACCACCAGTTGTACCAGTAACCACCAGTTGTACCAGTAACCACCAGTTGTACCAGTAACTACCAGTTGTACCAGTAAGCATCAGTTGTACCAGTAACCACCAGTTGTACCAGTAAGCACCAGTTGTACCAGTAACTACCGGTTGTACCAGTAAGCACCAGTTGTACCAGTAACTACCAGTTGTACCAGTAACCACCAGTTGCACCAGTAACCACCAGTTGTACCAGTAACCACCAGTTGTACCAGTAACCACCAGTTGTACCAGTAAGCACCATTTGTACCAGTAACCACCAGTTGTACCAGTAACCACCAGTTGTACCAGTAACCACCAGTTGTACCAGTAACTACCAGTTGTACCAGTAACCACCAGTTGCACCAGTAAGCACCAGTTGTACCAGTAAGCACCAGTTGTACCAGGAAGCACCAGTTGTACCAGCAAGCACCAGTTGTACCAGCAAGCACCAGTTGTACCAGCAAGCACCAGTTGTACCAGTAACCACCAGTTGTACCAGTAAGCACCAGTTGTACCAGCAAGCACCAGTTGTACCAGTAAGCACCAGATGTACCAGTAACCACCAGTTGTACCAGTAACTACCAGTTGTACCAGTAACCACCAGTTGTACCAGTAACCACCAGTTGTACCAGTAAGCACCAGTTGTACCATTAAGCACCAGTTGTACCAGCAAGCACCAGTTGTACCAGTAACCACCAGTTGTACCAGTAAGCACCAGTTGTACCACTAAACACCAGTTGTACCAGCAAGCACCAGTTGTACCAGTAACCACCAGTTGTACCAGTAAGCACCAGTTGTACCACTAAGCACCAGTTGTACCAGCAAGCACCAGTTGTACCAGTAACCACCAGTTGTACCAGTAAGCACCAGTTGTACCAGTAACTATCAGTTGTACCAGTAACCACCAGTTGTACCAGTAACCACCAGTTGTACCAGTAAGCACCAGTTGTACCAGCAAGCACCAGTTGTACCAGTAACCACCAGTTGTACCAGTAACCACCAGTTGTACCAGCAAGCACCAGTTGTACCAGCAAGCACCAGTTGTACCAGTAAGCACCAGTTGTACCACTAAGCACCAGTTGTACCAGTAAGCACCAGTTGTACCAGTAACCACCAGTTGTACCAGCAAGCACCAGTTGTACCACTAAGCACCAGTTGTACCAGCAAGCACCAGTTGTACCACTAAGCACCAGTTGTACCAGTAACCACCAGTTGTACCAGTAAGCACCAGTTGTACCAGTAACCACCAGTTGTACCAGTAACCACCAGTTGTACCAGTAAGCACCAGTTGTACCAGTAAGCACTAGTTGTACCAGTAAGCACCAGTTGTACCAGCAAGCACCAGTTGTACCACTAAGCACCAGTTGTACCAGCAAGCACCAGTTGTACCACTAAGCACCAGTTGTACCAGTAACCACCAGTTGTACCAGTAAGCACCAGTTGTACCAGTAACCACCAGTTGTACCAGTAACCACCAGTTGTACCAGTAAGCACCAGTTGTACCAGTAAGCACCAGTTGTACCAGTAAGCACCAGTTGTACCACTAAGCACCAGTTGTACCAGTAACCACCAGTTGTACCAGCAAGCACCAGTTGTACCAGTAAGCACCAGTTGTACCACTAAGCACCAGTTGTACCAGCAAGCACCAGTTGTACCACTAAGCACCAGTTGTACCAGTAACCACCAGTTGTACCAGTAAGCACCAGTTGTACCAGTAAGCACCAGTTGTACCAGTAACCACCAGTTGCACCAGCAAGCACCAGTTGTACCAGTAAGCACCAGTTGTACCAGCAACCACCAGTTGTACCAGTAAGCACCAGTTGTACCAGTAACCACCAGTTGTACCAGTAAGCTCCAGTTGTACCAGTAAGCACCAGTTGTACCATTAACCACCAGTTGTACCAGTAAGCACCAGTTGTACCAGTAACCACCAGTTGTACCAGTAAGCACCAGTTGTACCAGTAACCACCAGTTGTACCAGTAACCACCAGTTGTACCAGTAACCACCAGTTGTACCAGTAAGCACCAGTTGTACCAGTAAGCACCAGTTGTACCAGTAAGCACCAGTTGTACCAGTAAGCACCAGTTTCACTGGTAGTATCAACATGTACCTTGTAGGGCAGGTTATATTACCCACGTTGGCTGGTCTGGTGATGCTGGATGCTGCACAAACATCACAATCATTGACTTGAGATCATCCCAAGTCTGTATCTACTTAAATCCTACACTTGTAGTGTTGTTCCAGCTGGTGCTTCACCATCTGTCGTGTTTTGACAGTTACCAGACTTCCAATACTTCTCATCTGAGGGACTGACTACCTCACACTACCAGTACTTCTCATCTGAGGGACTGACTACCTCACACTACCAGTATTCTCATCTGAGGACTGACTACCTCACACTACCAATACTTCTCATCTGAGGGACTGACTTCCTCACACTACCGTACTTCTCATCTGAGGGACTGACTACCTCACACTACCAATACTTCTCATCTGAGGGACTGACTACCTCACACTACCAATACTTCTCATCTGAGGGACTGACTACCTCACACTACCAGTACTTCTCATCTGAGGGACTGACTACCTCACACTTCCAATACTTCTCATCTGAGGGACTGACTACCTCACACTTCCAATACTTCTCATCTGAGGGACTGACTACCTCACACTTCCAATACTTCTCATCTGAGGGACTGACTACCTCACACTTCCAATACTTCTCATCTGAGGGACTGACTACCTCACACTACCGGTACTTCTCATCTGAGGGACTGACTACCTCACACTACCAGTACTTCTCATCTGAGGGACTGACTACCTCACACTACCGGTACTTCTCATCTGAGGGACTGACTACCTCACACTACCAGTACTTCTCATCTGAGGGACTGACTACCTCACACTTCCAATACTTCTCATCTGAGGGACTGACTACCTCACACTTCCAATACTTCTCATCTGAGGGACTGACTACCTCACACTTCCAATACTTCTCATCTGAGGGACTGACTACCTCACACTACCGGTACTTCTCATCTGAGGGACTGACTACCTCACACTACCAGTACTTCTCATCTGAGGGACTGACTACCTTACACTACCGGTACTTCTCATCTGAGGGACTGACTACCTCACACTACCAGTACTTCTCATCTGAGGGACTGACTACCTCACACTTCCAATACTTCTCATCTGAGGGACTGACTACCTTAGACTTCCTGTACTTTTCATTTTAGGGACTGACACCTTAAACACCTCCTCCTCCTCCTTAACTTCCACCCTTCTTTTATATAATGGACTGTAGAAGCCACTACCTTGGTCAGTTATCACATATATATATTTTTTCATTCATGTTAATATAAAAATTAATAATTCTGTACCAAAAGAACCTTAGGAAACTTACCTGACCTTATTATAACAAGCGTAATTTAATTTAGCCTGATACAATTAAATATATTTTTTTCGTTAGATTCAGAATGATTTTTGAGACATTATTGCATACACAAATTTTCTCTTGTCTTATTCGGCAAGAAGAGCGTTGATATTTAAGCCAAAATCCCAAGTGTTACCTACTGCATCTCTGATTACGTTTGTGTTGCACCTTCTGCCTCGAGGTGTCATCCCATCGTTACGAGTTACCAACACACACAGCATCCTTGATCAAAACCACGTAGCATCTTCCCGATCTCAGTTGACCCCACCTCCTGCTGCTGCACCTCACCTGACTACTGACACTAGTGGATGGCACCACTATGACCCCACCTCCTGCTGCTGCACCTCACCTGACTACTGACACTAGTGGATGGTACCACTATGACCCCACCTCCTGCTGCTGCACCTCACCTGACTACTGACACTAGTGGATGGCACCACTATGACCCCACCTCCTGCTGCTGCACCTCACCTGACTACTGATACTAGTGGATGGCACCACTATGACCCCACCTCCTGCTGCTGCACCTCACCTGGCTACTGATACTAGTGGATGGCACCATTATCACCCCACCTCCTGCTGCTGCACCTCACCTGACTACTGATACTAGTGGATGGCACCACTATGACCCCACCTCCTGCTGCTGCACCTCACCTGACTACTGATACTAGTGGATGGCACCACTATGACCCCACCTCCTGCTGCTGCACCTCACCTGACTACTGATACTAGTGGATGGTACCACTATGACCCCACCTCCTCCTGCTGCACCTCACCTGGCTACTGATACTAGTGGATGGCACCACTATCACCCCACCTCCTGCTGCTGCACCTCACCTGACTACTGACACTAGTGGATGGTACCACTATGACCCCACCTCCTGCTGCTGCACCTCACCTGACTACTGATACTAGTAGATGGTACCACTATGACCCCACCTCCTGCTGCTGCACCTCACCTGACTACTGACACTAGTGGATGGTACCATTATCACCCCACCTCCTGCTGCTGCACCTCACCTGACTACTGACACTAGTGGATGGTACCATTATCACCCCACCTCCTGCTGCTGCACCTCACCTGACTACTGACACTAGTGGATGGTACCACTATGACCCCACCTCCTGCTGCTGCACCTCACCTGACTACTGATACTAGTAGATGGTACCACTATGACCCCACCTCCTGCTGCTGCACCTCACCTGACTACTGACACTAGTGGATGGTACCATTATCACCCCAACTCCTGCTGCTGCACCTCACCTGGCTACTGATACTAGTGGATGGCACCACTATGACCCCACCTCCTGCTGCTGCACCTCACCTGACTACTGATACTAGTGGATGGCACCACTATGACCCCACGTCCTGCTGCTGCACCTCACCTGACTACTGATACTAGTGGATGGCACCACTATCACCCCACCTCCTGCTGCTGCACCTCACCTGACTACTGATACTAGTGGATGGTACCACTATCACCCCACCTCCTGCTGCTGCACCTCACCTGACTACTGATTCTAGTGGATGGTACCACTATGACCCCACCTCCTGCTGCTGCACCTCACCTGACTACTGATTCTAGTGGATGGTACCACTATGACCCCACCTCCTGCTGCTGCACCTCACCTGACTACTGATACTAGTAGATGGTACCACTATGACCCCACCTCCTACTGCTGCACCTCACCTGACTACTGATTCTAGTGGATGGTACCACTATGACCCCACCTCCTGCTGCTGCACCTCACCTGACTACTGATACTAGTAGATGGTACCACTATGACCCCACCTCCTGCTGCTGCACCTCACCTGACTACTGATACTAGTGGATGGTACCACTATGACCCCACCTCCTGCTGCTGCACCTCACCTGACTACTGATACTAGTAGATGGCCCCACTATCACCCCACCTCCTGCTGCTGCACCTCACCTGACTACTGATACCAGTGGATGGTACCACTATGACCCCACCTCCTGCTGCTGCACCTCACCTGACTACTGATACTAGTGGATGGTACCACTATCACCCCACCTCCTGCTGCTGCACCTCACCTGACTACTGATACTAGTGGATGGCACCACTATGACCCCACCTCCTCCTGCTGCACCTCACCTGACTACTGATACTAGTGGATGGTACCCCTATGACCCCACCTCCTGCTGCTGCACCTCACCTGGCTACTTACACTAGTGGATGGCACCACTATCACCCCACCTCCTCCTGCTGCACCTCACCTGACTACTGATACTAGTGGATGGCACCACTATGACCCCACCTCTTGCTGCTGCACCTCACCTGACTACTGATACTAGTGGATGGCACCACTATGACCCCACCTCCTGCTGCTGCACCTCACCTGACTACTGATACTAGTAGATGGCACCACTATGACCCCACCTCCTGCTGCTGCACCTCACCTGACTACTGATACTAGTGGATGGCACCATTATCACCCCACCTCCTGCTGCTGCACCTCACCTGACTACTGATACTAGTGGATGGCACCACTATGACCCCACCTCCTGCTGCTGCACCTCACCTGACTACTGATACTAGTGGATGGTACCACTATGACCCCACCTCCTGCTGCTGCACCTCACCTGACTACTGATACTAGTGGATGGCACCATTATCACCCCACCTCCTGCTGCTGCAGCTCACCTGACTACTGATACTAGTGGATGGTACCACTATGACCCCACCTCATGCTGCTGCACCTCACCTGACTACTGATACTAGTGGATGGTACCACTATCACCCCACCTCCTGCTCCTGCACCTCACCTGACTACTGATACTAGTGGATGGTACCACTATGACCCCACCTCCTGCTGCTGCACCTCACCTGACTACTGATACTAGTGGATGGCACCATTATCACCCCACCTCCTGCTGCTGCACCTCACCTGACTACTGATACTAGTGGATGGTACCACTATGACCCCACCTCATGCTGCTGCACCTCACCTGACTACTGATACTAGTGGATGGTACCACTATGACCCCACCTCCTGCTGCTGCACCTCACCTGACTACTGATACTAGTGGATGGCACCATTATCACCCCACCTCCTGCTGCTGCACCTCACCTGACTACTGATACTAGTGGATGGTACCACTATCACCCCACCTCCTGCTGCTGCACCTCACCTGACTACTGATTCTAGTGGATGGTACCACTATGACCCCACCTCCTGCTGCTGCACCTCACCTGACTACTGATTCTAGTGGATGGTACCACTATGACCCCACCTCCTGCTGCTGCACCTCACCTGACTACTGATACTAGTAGATGGTACCACTATGACCCCACCTCCTGGTGCTGCACCTCACCTGACTACTGATTCTAGTGGATGGTACCACTATGACCCCACCTCCTGCTGCTGCACCTCACCTGACTACTGATACTAGTAGATGGTACCACTATGACCCCACCTCCTGCTGCTGCACCTCACCTGACTACTGATACTAGTGGATGGTACCCCTATGACCCCACCTCCTGCTGCTGCACCTCACCTGGCTACTTACACTAGTGGATGGCACCACTATCACCCCACCTCCTCCTGCTGCACCTCACCTGACTACTGATACTAGTGGATGGCACCACTATGACCCCACCTCTTGCTGCTGCACCTCACCTGACTACTGATACTAGTGGATGGCACCACTATGACCCCACCTCCTGCTGCTGCACCTCACCTGACTACTGATACTAGTAGATGGCACCACTATGACCCCACCTCCTGCTGCTGCACCTCACCTGACTACTGATACTAGTGGATGGCACCATTATCACCCCACCTCCTGCTGCTGCACCTCACCTGACTACTGATACTAGTGGATGGCACCACTATGACCCCACCTCCTGCTGCTGCACCTCACCTGACTACTGATACTAGTGGATGGTACCACTATGACCCCACCTCATGCTGCTGCACCTCACCTGACTACTGATACTAGTGGATGGTACCACTATCACCCCACCTCCTGCTCCTGCACCTCACCTGACTACTGATACTAGTGGATGGTACCACTATGACCCCACCTCCTGCTGCTGCACCTCACCTGACTACTGATACTAGTGGATGGCACCATTATCACCCCACCTCCTGCTGCTGCACCTCACCTGACTACTGATACTAGTGGATGGTACCACTATGACCCACCTCATGCTGCTGCACCTCACCTGACTACTGATACTAGTGGATGGTACCACTATGACCCCACCTCCTGCTGCTGCACCTCACCTGACTACTGATACTAGTGGATGGCACCATTATCACCCCACCTCCTGCTGCTGCACCTCACCTGACTACTGATACTAGTGGATGGTACCACTATCACCCCACCTCCTGCTGCTGCACCTCACCTGACTACTGATACTAGTAGATGGTACCACTATGACCCCACCTCCTGCTGCTGCACCTCACCTGACTACTGATTCTAGTGGATGGTACCACTATGACCCCACCTCTTGCTGCTGCACCTCACCTGACTACTGATACTAGTAGATGGTACCACTATGACCCCACCTCCTGCTGCTGCACCTCACCTGACTACTGATACTAGTGGATGGTACCACTATGACCCCACCTCCTGCTGCTGCACCTCACCTGACTACTGATACTAGTAGATGGCCCCACTATCACCCCACCTCCTGCTGCTGCACCTCACCTGACTACTGATACCAGTGGATGGTACCACTATGACCCCACCTCCTGCTGCTGCACCTCACCTGACTACTGATACTAGTGGATGGTACCACTATCACCCCACCTCCTGCTGCTGCACCTCACCTGACTACTGATACTAGTGGATGGCACCACTATGACCCCACCTCCTCCTGCTGCACCTCACCTGACTACTGATACTAGTGGATGGTACCCCTATGACCCCACCTCCTGCTGCTGCACCTCACCTGGCTACTTACACTAGTGGATGGCACCACTATCACCCCACCTCCTCCTGCTGCACCTCACCTGACTACTGATACTAGTGGATGGCACCACTATGACCCCACCTCTTGCTGCTGCACCTCACCTGACTACTGATACTAGTGGATGGCACCACTATGACCCCACCTCCTGCTGCTGCACCTCACCTGACTACTGATACTAGTAGATGGCACCACTATGACCCCACCTCCTGCTGCTGCACCTCACCTGACTACTGATACTAGTGGATGGCACCATTATCACCCCACCTCCTGCTGCTGCACCTCACCTGACTACTGATACTAGTGGATGGCACCACTATGACCCCACCTCCTGCTGCTGCACCTCACCTGACTACTGATACTAGTGGATGGTACCACTATGACCCCACCTCCTGCTGCTGCACCTCACCTGACTACTGATACTAGTGGATGGCACCATTATCACCCACCTCCTGCTGCTGCAGCTCACCTGACTACTGATACTAGTGGATGGTACCACTATGACCCCACCTCATGCTGCTGCACCTCACCTGACTACTGATACTAGTGGATGGTACCACTATCACCCCACCTCCTGCTCCTGCACCTCACCTGACTACTGATACTAGTGGATGGTACCACTATGACCCCACCTCCTGCTGCTGCACCTCACCTGACTACTGATACTAGTGGATGGCACCATTGTCACCCCACCTCCTGCTGCTGCACCTCACCTGACTACTGATACTAGTGGATGGTACCACTATGACCCCACCTCATGCTGCTGCACCTCACCTGACTACTGATACTAGTGGATGGTACCACTATCACCCCACCTCCTGCTCCTGCACCTCACCTGACTACTGATACTAGTGGATCGTACCACTATCACCCCACCTCCTGCTGCTGCACCTCACCTCACTACTGATACTAGTGGATGGCACCACTATGACCCCACCTCCTCCTGCTGCACCTCACCTGACTACTGATACTAGTGGATGGTACCCCTATGACCCCACCTCCTGCTGCTGCACCTCACCTGACTACTGATACTAGTGGATGGCACCACTATGACCTCACCTCTTGCTGCTGCACCTCACCTGACTACTGATACTAGTGGATGGCACCACTATGACCCCAACTCCTGCTGCTGCACCTCACCTGACTACTGACACTAGTGGACGGTACCACTATGACCCCACCTCCTGCTGCTGCACCTCACCTGACTACTGATACTAGTGGATGGTACCACTATGACCCCACCTCCTGCTGCTGCACCTCACCTGACTACTGATACTAGTGGATAGTACCACTATGACCCCACCTCCTGCTGCTGCACCTCACCTGACTACTGATACTAGTGGATGGCACCACTATGACCCCACGTCCTGCTGCTGCACCTCACCTGACTACTGATACTAGTGGATGGCACCACTATGACCCCACCTCCTCCTGCTGCACCTCACCTGACTACTGATACTAGTGGATGGTACCCCTATGACCCCACCTCCTCCTGCTGCACCTCACTTGACTACTGATACTCGTGGATGGCACCACTATGACCCCTGCTCCTGCTGCTGCACCTCACCTGACTACTGATACTAGTGGATGGCACCACTATCACCCCACGTCCTGCTGCTGCACCTCACCTGACTACTGATACTAGTGGATGGTACCACTATGACCCCACCTCCTGCTGCTGCACCTCACCTGACTACTGATACTAGTGGATGGCACCACTATGACCCCACCTCCTGCTGCTGCACCTCACCTGACTACTGATACTAGTAGATGGCACCACTATGACCCCACCTCCTGCTGCTGCACCTCACCTGACTACTGATACTAGTAGATGGCACCACTATGACCCCACCTCCTGCTGCTGCACCTCACCTGACTACTGATACTAGTGGATGGTACCACTATGACCCCACCTCCTGCTGCTGCACCTCACCTGACTACTGATACTAGTGGATGGTACCACTATCACCCCACCTCCTGCTGCTGCACCTCACCTGACTACTGATACTAGTGGATGGCACCACTATGACCCCACCTCCTCCTGCTGCACCTCACCTGGCTACTTACACTAGTGGATGGCACCACTATCACCCCACCTCCTGCTGCTGCACCTCACCTGACTACTGACACTAGTGGATGGCACCACTATGACCCCACCTCTTGCTGCTGCACCTCACCTGACTACTGATACTAGTGGATGGTACCACTATCACCCCACCTCCTGCTGCTGCACCTCACCTGACTACTGATACTAGTGGATGGTACCACTATCACCCCACCTCCTGCTGCTGCACCTCACCTGACTACTGATACTAGTGGATGGCACCACTATGACCCCACCTCCTGCTGCTGCACCTCACCTGACTACTGATACTAGTAGATGGTACCACTATGACCCCACCTCCTGCTGCTGCACCTCACCTGACTACTGATACTAGTAGATGGTACCACTATGACCCCACCTCCTGCTGCTGCACCTCACCTGACTACTGATACTAGTAGATGGTACCACTATGACCCCACCTCCTGCTGCTGCACCTCACCTGACTACTGATACTAGTGGATGGCACCACTATGACCCCACCTCCTGCTGCTGCACCTCACCTGACTACTGATACTAGTGGATGGCACCACTATGACCCCACCTCCTGCTGCTGCACCTCACCTGACTACTGATACTAGGGGATGGCACCACTATCACCCCACCTCCTGCTGCTGCACCTCACCTGACTACTGATACTAGTGGATGGCACCACTATCACCCCACCTCCTGCTGCTGCACCTCACCTGACTACTGACACTAGTGGATGGCACCACTATGACCCCACCTCCTGCTGCTGCACCTCACCTGACTACTGATACTAGGGGATGGCACCACTATCACCCCACCTCCTGCTGCTGCACCTCACCTGACTACTGATACTAGGGGATGGCACCACTATGACCCCACCTCCTGCTGCTGCACCTCACCTGACTACTGATACTAGGGGATGGCACCACTATCACCCCACCTCCTGCTGCTGCACCTCACCTGACTACTGATACTAGTGGATGGTACCACTATCACCCCACCTCCTGCTGCTGCACCTCACCTGACTACTGATACTAGTGGATGGCACCACTATCACCCCACCTCCTGCTGCTGCACCTCACCTGACTACTGATACTAGTGGATGGCACCACTATCACCCCACCTCCTGCTGCTGCACCTCACCTGACTACTGATACTAGTAGATGGCACCACTATGACCCCACCTCCTGCTGCTGCACCTCACCTGACTACTGATACTAGTAGATGGCACCACTATGACCCCACCTCCTGCTGCTGCACCTCACCTGACTACTGATACTAGTGGATGGTACCACTATGACCCCACCTCCTGCTGCTGCACCTCACCTGACTACTGATACTAGTGGATAGTACCACTATGACCCCACCTCCTGCTGCTGCACCTCACCTGACTACTGATACTAGTGGATGGTACCACTATGACCCCACCTCCTGCTGCTGCACCTCACCTCACTACAGTATATAAGCCACGTCTACGGCCCTGTGCTGTACATTCTACCAGGTTGATGGACTGAAGACATCGACTCCAGGCTGAGGGACTGAAGACATCGACTCCAGGCTGAGGGACTGAAGACATCGACTCCAGGCTGAGGGACTGAAGACATCGACTCCAGGCTGAGGGACTGAAGACATCGACTCCAGGCTGAGGGACTGAAGACATCGACTCCAGGCTGAGGGACTGAAGACATCGACTCCAGGTTGATGGACTGAAGACATCGACTCCAGGCTGAGGGACTGAAGACATCGACTCCAGGCTGAGGGACTGAAGACATCGACTCCAGGCTGAGGGACTGAAGACATCGACTCCAGGCTGAGGGACTGAAGACATCGACTCCAGGTTGATGGACTGAAGACATCGACTCCAGGCTGAGGGACTGAAGACATCGACTCCAGGTTGATGGACTGAAGACATCGACTCCAGGCTGAGGGACTGAAGACATCGACTCCAGGTTGATGGACTGAAGACATCGACTCCAGGCTGAGGGACTGATTACCTCAAACTCCTTCACTATCTTCCAGCTGTGTTCCTCGCTATTTCCACCGTCAATTACTGTGGAAAGTTGTCATCCATCCCATCATTTGTCTTGCAGTCCTGATATTAATACCCTTGTTGTGCCTTTGATGA
>NC_069489.1:13605224-13645224 GCF_026875155.1 Cherax quadricarinatus | reverse complement strand
AGGTGAACAGTGACAGTAGGTGTAAGGTAACTAACACCCAGGTACCTACTTACTGCTAGGTGAACAGTGACAGTAGGTGTAAGGTAACTAACACCCAGGTACCTACTTACTGCTAGGTGAACACTGACAGCAGGTGTAATGTAACTAACACCCAGGTACCTACTTACTGCTAGGTGAACACTGACAGTAGGTGTAAGGTGACTAACACCCAGGTACCTACTTGCTGCTAGGTGAACACTGACAGCAGGTGTAAGGTGACTAACACCCAGGTACCTACTTGCTGCTAGGTGAACACTGACAGTAGGTGTAAGGTGACTAACACCCAGGTACCTACTTGCTGCTAGGTGAACACTGACAGTAGGTGTAAGGTGATTAACACCCAGGTACCTACTTGCTGCTAGGTGAACACTGACAGTAGGTGTAAGGTGATTAACACCCAGGTACCTACTTGCTGCTAGGTGAACACTGACAGTAGGTGTAAGGTGATTTAAAACCCAGGTACCTACTTGCTGCTAGGTAACACTAACAGTAGGTGTAAGGTGATTAACACCCAGGTACCTACTTGCTGCTAGGTGAACACTGACAGTAGGTGTAAGGTGATTAACACCCAGGTACCTACTTGCTGCTAGGTGAACACTGACAGTAGGTGTAAGGTGATTAACACCCAGGTACCTACTTGCTGCTAGGTGAACACTGACAGTAGGTGTAAGGTGATTAACACCCAGGTACCTACTTGCTGCTAGGTGAACACTGACAGTAGGTGTAAGGTGATTAACACCCAGGTACCTATTTGCTGCTAGGTGAACACTGACAGTAGGTGTAAGGTGACTAACACCCAGGTACCTACTTGCTGCTAGGTGAACACTGACAGTAGGTGTAAGGTGACTAACACCCAGGTACCTACTTGCTGCTAGGTGAACACTGACAGTAGGTGTAAGGTGATTAACACCCAGGTACCTACTTGCTGCTAGGTGAACACTGACAGTAGGTGTAAGGTGACTAACACCCAGGTACCTACCTAGGTAAACAGGACAACAGGTGTAAGGAAACGTGTCGAAATGTTTCCACCCCGCTGGGAATCGAACCCGGGCCCTCCATGTGTGAAGCGGGAACTTTAGCCACCAGGCCACCGGGCCTCCCTCTCACCCATATAACAGGTGATCCACCACATAACAGGTGATCCACCACATAACAGATGATCCACCACATAACAGGTGATCCACCACATAACAGATGATCCACCACATAACAGGTGATCCACCACATAACAGATGATCCACCACATAACAGGTGATCCACCACATAACAGGTGATCCACCACATAACAGATGATCCACCACATAACAGGTGATCCACCACATAACAGGTGATCCACCACATAACAGGTGATCCACCACATAACATGTGATCCACCACATAACAGATGATCCACCACAAAAACAGGTGATCCACCACATAACAGATGATCCACCACATAACAGGTGATCCACCACATAACAGGTGATCCACCACATAAC
This sequence comes from Cherax quadricarinatus, assembly GCF_026875155.1. Taxonomy (NCBI): domain Eukaryota; kingdom Metazoa; phylum Arthropoda; class Malacostraca; order Decapoda; family Parastacidae; genus Cherax; species Cherax quadricarinatus. Next base: position 13,643,707 of record NC_069489.1, on the reverse strand, counting down.
AGGTGATCCACCACATAACAGATGATCCACCACATAACAGGTGATCCACCACATAACAGATGATCCACCACATAACAGATGATCCACCACATAACAGATGATCCACCACATAACAGATGATCCACCACATAACAGATGATCCACCACATAACATGTGATCCACCACATAACAGATGATCCACCACATAACTAAGTTGTAAACCAGGAAAAGGGAGAGAGGGGAAGAGGGAGAAGAGGGGGGAGAGGGGAAGAGGGGGAGTGGGGGGAGAGGGGAAGAAAGGGAGTGGGGGGAAGGGGAAGAGGGGGAAGAGGGAAAAGAGGGGGAGAGAGGGGAAAGAGGGAAAAGAGAGGAGAGAGGAAGAGGGAGAAGAGGGGAGAGGGGGGAAGGGGAGAAGAGGGGAGAGAGGGAAGAGGGAGAAGAGGGGAAGAGAGGAGAAGAGGGAGAAGAGGGGAGAGAGGGGAAGAGGGAGAAGAGGGGAGAGAGGGGAAGAGGGAGAAGAGTGGGAGAGAGGGGAAGAGGAAGAGGGGAGAGAGGGGAGAGGGAGAAGAGGGGAGAGGAGGGAAGAGGGAGAAGAGGGGGAGAGGGAGAGAGGAGAAGAGGCGAGAGGGGAGAGGAGAAGAGGGGAGAGAGGGAAGAGAGAGAGGGGAGAGAGGGGAAAAGGAGAGAGGGGAGGAGGGGAAGAGGAGAAGAGGGGAGAGAGGAGAAGGGGAAGGGGGAGAGAGGGGAGAAGAGGAAGAGGGGAGAGAGGGGAAGAGGGAGAAGAGGGGGAGGAGAGGGGAAGAGGGAGAGAAGGGGAGAGAGGAGAAGAGGGAGAGAGGGAAGAGGGAGAAGAGGGGAGAGAGAGGGAGAGGAGAAGAGGGGAGAGAGGAGAAGGGGAGTAAGGGGGAGAGAGGAGAAGAGGGGAAGAGGGGGGAGATGAAGAGGGAGAAGAGGGGGGAGAGGAGGGGAAGAGGGAGAAGAGGGGAGAGAGGAGAGAGGGAGAAGAGGGGGAGAGAGGGGAAGAGGGAGAAGAGGGAGAGAGGAGAAGAGGGAGAAGAGGGGGAGAGATGAAGAGGGAGAAAGAGGGGAGAGGGGGAAGAGGGAGAAGAGGGGGAGAGAGGTGAAGAGGGAGAGAGGGGAGAGAGGGAAGAGGGAGAAGAGGGGAGTAATGAAGAGGGAGAAGACGGGGGAGGGATGAGAGGGAGAAGAGGGGGAAGACGTGAAGAGGGAGAAGGGGGGAGAGAGAGGAGAAGGACGAAGAGGGGGAGAGATGAAAGGGGAGAGGGGGAGAGGAGGAAGAGGGAGAAGAGGGGAGAGAGGGGAAGGAATTAAAGGAAAAGATTAAGAATACCTGAAGAATGTTTTCGGGGGTCAACGCCCCCCGTGGCCTAGTCAGAGAGTAGGCCTGCTGTTAGACCAAAGCCTAATCAACCAGTGTTACTGGTGCCCCACACCGACTGCTAAAGCACCAAACCCTGACAAACTGTCACGTCTGCAGCAACACTGTACACGTCTGCAACAACACTGTACACGTCTTGCAACAACACTGTACCGTCTGCAACAACACTGTACACGTCTGCAACAACACTGTACACGTCTGCAACAACACTGTACACGTCTGCAGCAACACTGTACACGTCTGCAACAACACTGTACACGTCTGCAACAACACTGTACACGTCTGCAACAACACTGTACACGTCTGCAGCAACACTGTACACGTCTGCAGCAACACTGTACACGTCTGCAACAACACTGTACACGTCTGCAACAACCCACTGTACACGTCTGCAGCAACACTGTACACGTCTGCAACAACACTGTACACGTCTGCAACAACACTGTACACGTCTGCAACAACACTGTACACGTCTGCAACAACACTGTACACGTCTGCAACAACACTGTACACGTCTGCAGCAACACTGTACACGTCTGCAACAACACTGTACACGTCTGCAACAACACTGTACACGTCTGCAACAACACTGTACACGTCTGCAGCAACACTGTACACGTCTGCAACAACACTGTACACGTCTGCAACAACACTGTACACGTCTGCAACACTGTACACGTCTGCAACAACACTGTACACGTCTGCAACAACACTGTACACGTCTGCAACAACACTGTACAACGTCTGCAACAACACTGTACACGTCTGCAACAACACTGTACACGTCTGCAACACTGTACACGTCTGCAACAACACTGTACACGTCTGCAGCAACACTGTACACGTCTGCAACAACACTGTACACGTCTGCAACAACACTGTACACGTCTGCAACAACACTGTACACGTCTGCAACAACACTGTACACGTCTGCAACAACACTGTACACGTCTGCAACAACACTGTACACGTCTGCAACAACACTGTACACGTCTGCAACAACACTGTACGTCTGCAACAAAAACCCTGTACACGTCTGCAACAAAAACTGTACACGTCTGCAACAACACTGTACGTCTGCAACAACACTGTACACGTCTGCAACAACACTGTACACGCCCTGCAACAACACTGTACGTCTGCAACAACACTGTACACGTCTGCAACAACACTGTACACGTCTGCAACAACACTGTACACGTCTGCAGCAACACTGTACACGTCTGCAACAACACTGTACACGTCTGCAACACTGTACACGTCTGCAACAACACTGTACACGTCTGCAACAACACTGTACGTCTGCAACAACACTGTACACGTCTGCAACAACACTGTACACGTCTGCAACAACACTGTACACGTCTGCAGCAACACTGTACACGTCTGCAACACTGTACACGTCTGCAACAACACTGTACACGTCTGCAACACTGTACACGTCTGCAACAACACTGTACACGTCTGCAACAACACTGTACACGTCTGCAGCAACACTGTACACGTCTGCAACACTGTACACGTCTGCAACAACACTGTACACGTCTGCAACACTGTACACGTCTGCAACAACACTGTACACGTCTGCAACAACACTGTACAGTCTGCAACACTGTACACGTCTGCAAACAACACTGTACACGTCTGCAACAACACTGTACACGTCTGCAGCAACACTGTACACGTCTGCAACAACACTGTACACGTCTGCAGCAACACTGTACACGTCTGCAACACTGTACACGTCTGCAACAACACTGTACACGTCTGCAACAACACTGTACACGTCTGCAACAACACTGTACACGTCTGCAGCAACACTGTACACGTCTGCAACACTGTACACGTCTGCAACAACACTGTACACGTCTGCAACACTGTACACGTCTGCAACAACACTGTACACGTCTGCAACAACACTGTACACGTCTGCAACACTGTACACGTCTGCAACACTGTACACGTCTGCAACAACACTGTACACGTCTGCAGCAACACTGTACACGTCTGCAACAACACTGTACACGTCTGCAACAACACTGTACACGTCTGCAACAACACTGTACACGTCTGCAACAACACTGTACGTCTGCAACAACACTGTACACGTCTGCAACAACACTGTACACGTCTGCAACAACACTGTACACGTCTGCAGCAACACTGTACACGTCTGCAACACTGTACACGTCTGCAACAACACTGTACACGTCTGCAACACTGTACACGTCTGCAACAACACTGTACACGTCTGCAACAACACTGTACACGTCTGCAGCAACACTGTACACGTCTGCAACACTGTACACGTCTGCAACAACACTGTACACGTCTGCAACACTGTACACGTCTGCAACAACACTGTACACGTCTGCAACAACACTGTACACGTCTGCAACACTGTACACGTCTGCAACAACACTGTACACGTCTGCAACAACACTTACCTGAAATAAACAGAAAGGACATATTTAATAATTTATATAATACAATATATATATATATATATATATATATATATATATATATATATATATATATATATATATATATATATATATATATATAAAACACTGATATAATAATTTATTTTGAGCTAAAATTAACAGGAAAACCTCACTTAACACAAATTTTTATAGGTAAATTCAGCTATATACATCACTGTTGTATTTAAATACATTCAACAGGGCAATAATCTGGAATATATTTTTTTTCGTTACTCTCACATTGATTTCCACTGATTTATTGCTTAACAAATCTGTCCAAACTGGACGATTTGGCTTATTGGCCAGGACATATTATGTGTATATATATAAATATATATATAAATATATGTAACAGGTGATATCAGAATATGCAAAACAACCATTGTGAAAGAATATTGAAATTCCAAGCGCTTTCGTGACTTCTTACATTATCAAGGAATTGTGATAATGTGAGATGTCACGAAAGCGCTTGGAATTTCGATATTCTTTCATAGTGGTTGTTTTGCAGGGGTGCGGTGGGGACAATAAGAGAACACTGTATCAACATCCGTGGATTAAGACTGTACTCACTGGAGTGGAGGAGATAGAGATACATGATAATATATACCTGGAAGGTGGTTGAGGGTCTGGTCACAAATCTACACACTGCCATAACAACATACTGGAGTGAGAGATATGACAGGAAGTATAAAATATACCCAGTGAAAAGCAGGGACACCATGAACACAATAAGAGAACACTGTATCAACATCCGTGGAGCAAGACTGTTCAACATCTTACCAGAAGATATCAGAAACACTGCTGGAACAAGTGTAGAAGTCTTCCATAGGAAACTGGACAAGTATCTTCACCAGATCAACCTGGCTGTGATGGATATGTGGGTCAGTGGACCACCAATAGCAACAACCCGGTCAGCGGAGGCCATGATATGTATCCAACCCTTCTCTCTCTCTCTGTACTCCTGGGTTTAGCTGCTGTTGATCTCCCGGGGGTCAGCGCCCCCGGGGCGGGTCTTGATCCAGGCCTCCTGCATCCTCCCGGGGCCACTAATGGCCCCAGGGTTACGACCCGAGGATCCTGGGACCAACCTTGTCTTCAGATATAATTGAAAACAGACCCCTGGCCCCGGGCCAGCCTGTGCGGACACCACACTCGAAATATACCACAGGTATGTCACAGACACTGCAACTGATGTCACAGACTCTGAAATTGATGTCAGACCTACGAAACACACCACAGGTATCCCACAGACACGACAACTGATGTCACACACTCTGAAGTTGATGTCAGACGCACGAAATACGCCACAGGTATGCCACAGACACTACAACTGATGTCACAGACTTTGAAGTTGACGTCAGACCTACGAAACACACCACAGATATCCCACAGACACTACAACTGATGTCATAGACTCTGAAGTTGACGTCAGACCCACGAAACACACCACAGATATCCCACAGACACTACAACTGATGTCACAGACTCTGAAGTTGACGTCAGACCTACGAAACAAACCACAGATATCCCACAGACACTACAACTGATGTCACAGACTCTAAAATTGACGTCACAGGTACTCCAATTGATGTCACTGCAATCGCAGCTCAGCCAGCAGCCAACAAGCCAGATTATACCAACCCAAAACTTACATAAATGAAGTCAAATGACGGTAAATAACAGAGGAGAGGGTTAGAGATGTTAATACAGATGGTAATGATAGCCTCCGCGGCCCGGTCTCAGACCAGAACTTTGATTTGTGACGTGGTTATTAGAGACCATGACTCACACACACAGGAAGTGTAGAGTGAATGTAAGATTTACCTGTTATCTTGCGTCTTGATGAGACAGTAAGATTTATCTGTCATCGACAGAAGAGCACCAAGGTGGTGTGCCGTAGTTCGATCGCCGGCACACTCACCTCACACACTGAGGTCTGGAGTTCGAATCCCCGGTACGGCTGGAAAGCATTAGGGACGAGTTTCCCTAAGACACCTGCTGTCCCGGTTCACCCATCACTAAAATGGGAACCTGGATGTTAGTGGAATGGTGTGGGTGGCATCCTGGGTGTTAGTGGACTGGTGTGGGTGGCATCCTGGGTGTTAGTCGACTGGCGTGGGTAGCATCCTGGGTGTTAGTGGACTGGTGTGGGTGGCATCCTGGGTGTTAGTGGACTGGTGTGGGTGGCATCCTGGGTGTTAGTGGACTGGTGTGGGTGGCATCCTGGGTGTTAGTGGACTGGTGTGGGTAGCATCCTGGGTGTTAGTGGACTGGTGTGGGTGGCATCCTGGGTGTTAGTCGACTGGCGTGGGTAGCATCCTGGGTGTTAGTGGACTGGTGTGGGTCACATCCTGGGTGTTAGTGGACTGGTGTGGGTGGCATCCTGGGTGTTAGTGGACTGGTGTGGGTAGCATCCTGGGTGTTAGTGGACTGGTGTGGGTGGCATCCTGGGTGTTAGTCGACTGGCGTGGGTAGCATCCTGGGTGTTAGTGGACTGGTGTGGGTGGCATCCTGGGTGTTAGTGGACTGGTGTGGGTGGCATCCTGGGTGTTAGTCGACTGGCGTGGGTAGCATCCTGGGTGTTAGTGGACTGGTGTGGGTGGCATCCTGGGTGCTAGTGGACTGGTGTGGGTAGCATCCTGGGTGCTAGTGGACTGGTGTGGGTAGCATCCTGGGTGTTAGTGGACTGGTGTGGGTAGCATCCTGGGTGTTAGTGGACTGGTGTGGGTAGCATCCTGGATGTTAGTGGACTGGTGTGGGTCACATCCTGGGTGTTAGTGGACTGGTGTGGGTAGCACCCTGGGTGTTAGTGGACTGGTGTGGGTAGCACCCTGGGTGTTAGTGGACTGGTGTGGGTAGCATCCTGGGTGTTAGTGGACTGGTGTGGGTAGCACCCTGGTTTAGTGGAAATGGTTTTGGGTAGCATCCTGGTGTTAGTGGACTGGTGTGGGTAGCATCCTGGGTGTTAGTGGACTGGTGTGGGTCACATCCTGGGTGTTAGTGGACTGGTGTGGGTGGCATCCTGGGTGTTAGTGGACTGGTGTGGGTCACATCCTGGGTGTTAGTGGACTGGTGTGGGTAGCATCCTGGGTGTTAGTGGACTGGTGTGGGTCACATCCTGGGTGTTAGTGGACTGGTGTGGGTAGCACCCTGGGTGTTAGTGGACTGGTGTGGGTAGCATCCTGGGTGTTAGTGGACTGGTGTGGGTAGCATCCTGGGTGTTAGTGGACTGGTGTGGGTCACATCCTGGGTGCTAGTGGACTGGTGTGGGTCACATCCTGGGTGTTAGTGGACTGGTGTGGGTCACATCCTGGGTGTTAGTGGACTGGTGTGGGTAGCATCCTGGGTGTTAGTGGACTGGTGTGGGTCACATCCTGGGTGTTAGTGGACTGGTGTGGGTAGCACCCTGGGTGTTAGTGGACTGGTGTGGGTAGCATCCTGGGTGTTAGTGGACTGGTGTGGGTAGCATCCTGGGTGTTAGTGGACTGGTGTGGGTCACATCCTGGGTGCTAGTGGACTGGTGTGGGTCACATTCCTGGGTGTAGTGGACTGGGTGGGTCACATCCTGGGTGTTAGTGGACTGGTGTGGGTCACATCCTGGGTGTTAGTGGACTGGTGTGGGTCACATCCTGGGTGTTAGTGGACTGGTGTGGGTCACATCCTGGGTGCTAGTGGACTGGTGTGGGTCCAAAATCCGGGGTGTTAGTGGACTGGTGTGGGTCACATCCTGGGTGTTAGTGGACTGGTGTGGGTCACATCCTGGGACAAAACTGACCTAATTAGCGGGAAATACTCAACATAACAAGTGACTTTCTATACAGTAGTATATTACTGACCTGAGCTATGGTCTGTAGAAGTTATATCATGTACTGGTAGGAAATGTATCAGTGTGTGTGCTTAGAGTCCAACCTGGATTCGAGTACACGTACTGTGTCCTCGATCCTCCGTTCCCACTTCCCAGACCAACCTCAACATCTCCACCACTCCTGATAATAACCCCAACATGAGAAACATAACATAAATCCGCATAAAAGGGGAAATAGAGCAGAAGTTGGATAAGAATTAACACCGCCATCGAGACCCCTCGTCCCCCAGGTCCTACCCCAGGAAAATCAGGTCAGGTGTCCCCAGCAGGAGACACTGAAGGGGAAATTAGATAAGCTCTTCACAAAATTCTCTCTTATCACCCCAGGCCTGTGATGCCTTTAGTCTTCCCCAGATGCCACCACCAACAGTCTCTTTGATCAAATTACCAAGCGGACCAGTGGATACTGTAACTGGTCACCTCCTACCCCCCCCGAGGGTGCCCATCCAACCTACACAAGGTATATATAATATATATTATATATATTTTATATATATATATATATATATTATATATTTTAATATATATATACATATATATATATATAAACCTTTGATTAGTTCACAGAGTCTTTCTACTATCGAAGCCCGGCCATGGTCCAGGGTCGTCTGGTGCTTTGCCTGATCAACCAGGTTTTGTTGCTGCTGGGGGCCCACATATCCATCACAGCCTGGCTGATCTGGTACAGAGGAAAAAAGTACATGTTTTCGGTCAGTCTTTGGACTGTTATCAGGTCACAGGATGAACTAAAAACATAAGCCCCTTAATAAAGAGAGAGAGAGAGAGAGGAGTGAGTGAGAGAGAGAGAGAGGGGAGAGAGGAGAGAGAGAGAGAGAGAGAGAGAGAGAGAGAAAAGAGAGGGAGAGAGAGAGAGAGAGAGAGACAGAGAAAAGAGAGAGAGAGAGAGAAGAGAGAGAGAGAGAGAGAGAGAAGAGAGAGAGAGAGACAGAGAGGAAAAGAGAGAGAGAGAGAGAGAGAGAGAGAGAGAGAGAGAGAGAGACAGAGAGAGGAGAGAAGAGAGAGAGAGAGAGAGAGAGAGAGAGAGAGAGGGGAAAGAGAGAGAGAGAGAGAGAGAGAGGGGGGAGAGAGAGAGAGTCACCATGGCTGTTAGTTAGGCAGACACTACTGTCGTCTGCCAGAATGGTTCAGTTCCGCGGTTCGTGTCCCAGGATATTTAATGTCAGGAATGAGGATGGTGAGAAAGCTGGGTCCGATCTCTGTGTCCTGGGACCCAGAGCTCTTCACTGTGGCAGACTGCAGCAGACTCTGTGGCAGACTGTAGCAGACTGTGGCAGACTGTAGCAGACTGTAGCAGACTGTAGCAGACTGTGGCAGGCTGTGGCAGACTGTAGCAGACTGTAGTAGACTGTAGTAGACTGTAGCAGACTGTAGCAGACTGTAGCAGACTGTGGCAGACTGTAGCAGACTGTAGTAGACTGTAGCAGACTGTGGAAGACTGTAGCAGACTGTGGCAGACTGTAGCAGACTGTAGCAGACTGTAGCAGACTGTAGCAGACTGTAGCAGACTGTAGCAGACTGTGGCAGACTGTAGCAGACTGTAGCAGACTGTAGCAGACTGTGGCAGACTGTAGCAGACTGTGGCAGACTGTAGCAGACTGTAGCAGACTGTAGCAGACTGTAGCAGACTGTAGCAGACTGTAGCAGACTGTGGCAGACTGTAGCAGACTGTGGCAGACTGTAGCAGACTGTGGCAGACTGTAGCAGACTGTAGTAGACTGTAGCAGACTGTGGCAGACTGTAGTAGACTGTAGCAGACTGTGGCAGACTGTAGCAGACTGTAGCAGACTGTAGCAGACTGTAGCAGACTGTGGCAGACTGTAGCAGACTGTAGTAGACTGTAGCAGACTCTGTGGCAGACTATAGCAGACTCTGTGGCAGACTGTAGCAGACTGTAGCAGACTGTAGTAGACTGTAGCAGACTGTGGCAGACTGTAGCAGACTGTAGCAGACTGTAGCAGACTGTAGCAGACTGTAGCAGACTGTAGTAGACTGTAGCAGACTGTGGCAGACTGTAGTAGACTGTAGCAGACTGTGGCAGACTGTAGCAGACTGTAGCAGACTGTAGCAGACTGTAGCAGACTGTAGCAGACTGTGGCAGACTGTAGCAGACTGTAGTAGACTGTAGCAGACTCTGTGGCAGACTGTAGCAGACTCTGTGGCAGACTGTAGCAGACTGTAGCAGACTGTAGTAGACTGTAGCAGACTGTGGCAGACTGTAGCAGACTGTAGCAGACTGTAGCAGACTGTAGTAGACTGTAGCAGACTGTGGCAGACTGTAGCAGACTGTGGCAGACTGTAGCAGACTCTGTGGCAGACTGTGGCAGACTGTAGCAGACTGTGGCAGAGTGTAGCAGACTCTGTGGCAGACTGTAGCAGACTGTAGCAGACTGTAGTAGACTGTAGCAGACTGTGGCAGACTGTAGCAGACTCTGTGGCAGACTGAAGCAGACTGTAGTAGACTATAGCAGACTGTGGCAGACTGTAGCAGACTGTAATAGACTCTGTGGCAGACTGTAGCAGACTGTAGTAGACTGTAGCAGACTGTGACAGACTGTAGCAGACTGTAGCAGACTGTAGCAGACTCTGTGGCAGACTGTAGCAGACTGTAGCAGACTGTGGCAGACTGTAGCAGACTGTAGCAGACTGTAGCAGACTGTAGCAGACTCTGTGGCAGACTGTAGCAGACTGTAGCAGACTGCAGCAGACTGTGGCAACAAGGGATGCCAAGCCAGGCTGGATAACTAGAACCTTCAAAACAAGGGATGCCAAGCCAGGCTGGATAACTAGAACCTTCAAAACAAGGGATGCCAAGCCAGGCTGGATAACTAGAACCTTCAAAACAAGGGATGCCAAGCCAGGCTGGATAACTAGAACCTTCAAAAACAAGGGATGCCAAGCCAGGCTGGATAACTAGAACCTTCAAAACAAGGGATGCCAAGCCAGACTGGATAACTAGAACCTTCAAAACAAGGGATGCCAAGCCAGGCTGGATAACTAGAACCTTCAAAACAAGGGATGCCAAGCCAGGCTGGATAACAAAGAACCTTCAAAACAAGGGATGCCAAGCCAGGCTGGATAACTAGAACCTTCAAAACAAGGGATGCCAAGCCAGGCTGGATAACTAGAACCTTCAAAACAAGGGATGCCAAGCCAGACTGGATAACTAGAACCTTCAAAACAAGGGATGCCAAGCCAGGCTGGATAACTAGAACCTTCAAAACAAGGGATGCCAAGCCAGGCTGGATAACTAGAACCTTCAAAACAAGGATGCCAAGCCAGGCTGGATAACTAGAACCTTCAAAACAAGGGATGCCAAGCCAGGCTGGATAACTAGAACCTTCAAAACAAGGGATGCCAAGCAAATAATAACAGTCTTCAAGCCACTTATTTTCTCCAGGCTGTGTACTGACCACACCTTCATTCATCCTCTCCCGACCCAACATCACCATTCCCCTTACATCCTCCTTCCCTCCCCCTCCCCCCTCCCCCCTTCCCCCGGGTTACATTATAGTACCATGGCCATAATAAGAACGCTTAAAAACACGCTTACATTTACCAGTATAAAATTACTGTACACTATCTTGTAATTGAGAGAGAGAGAGAGAGAGAGAGAGAGAGAGAGAGAGAGAGAGAGAGAGAGAGAGAGAGAGAGAGAGAGAGAGAGAGAGAGAGAGAGAGGTGTTTTGGGGTCCTGAAAGTATTGTAAATGTAAACTATATATATATATATATATATATATATATATATATATATATATATATATATATATATATATATATATATATATATATATATATATTGTATGTTTGTGTGTGTTTATGTGTGTGTGTTTGTGTGTGTGTATTTGTGGTTGCAGAGTAATAGCTGACACCTCCGTCTCTTTGCTGGTGTGTGTGTACGTATGTACATACCCCACATATGAATGGAATCAGTACAATTGGTCCTTTAGGGTGAAGGTGGTGGAGCAAGAGGCATTAACTTGACCCCTACCAACACAGCTATTATGCCCCAGGATTTCATCACTAAAAGGATAAAACAAAAAGAAGAATGTGCAGATGAGCGAGGGAGCGACGTTCCCCATCAAAGGATGGCAAAGAACCGCACACCCTGAAAAAACTTTGCAGATTTTCTCCATAATGAAAATAGTTGTTAGAGGAATGGTAAAAATATTGATTTAAAACCAAGTTTCACATGAAATTTGGAAGAGACAGGTAAAAAACCACCAGTGGTGTGTGTGTGTTTGTGTGTGTGTGTGTGTGTGTGTGTGTGTGTGTGTGTGTGTGTGTGTGTGTGTGTGTGTGTGTGTGTGTGTGTGTGTGTGTGTGTGGGGTGTGTTTTTGTGTGTGTGTGTGTGTGTGCACTGTGTGTGTCGAGGGGGATTGAACCCATGGCAAGTGAGCCACACTCCAGGCCAGTGCACTAACCACTGAACCAGGTGGCTTATGCACCAGCCTGGAGTCACTGTGTACAGTCTGAGGGACTGATTACCTCATTCTCCTAATCTTCCACCATTCTTCTCTGTATAGGACTGAAGGAGTCACTGGCTGGCAAAACGTTTCCTCAATAAAGATTCCCAAATGTATTTAGATGTGGACAATGAGAACTAGAGGAGAGAGGATGAGAAGGAAGAGGAGACAGAAAAGAAGGAAGAAGAAGAGAGGACAGGGATTGGATCTCTGAAGGAATTCCACAAGGGAGATAATGCCAATGGTGACACTTTTCAAATCACTAGCACTCCCTCATCTGGACTACTGCTCAGTGTTGACGGCACCGTTCAAGGCTGGAGAAATATCACAGCTGGAACACATACAGATCGTTTCCTGCGCAGAGCCAGAAAAGCATTTATATTACTGGGAAAATCCTAGTCTTCAACATGCCTTTGACACCTTTGATATACCTTTGGTTGTGATGTAGTTCAGCTGGGCTTGTGAGGTCTCTAGGGAGACCTAATTATATGGTCACACCTTGCCTTGGCAAACGTATGTCAGCCATGCCTTTTCGGCTTAAGTCTCAGCTCCTTTGTTCGTCACTGGCGTCAGATCTCGGTGTCAGGTCGTAACACATAGTCTACGCCTTACGGGGAAGGAGGTGCTTAGAGGAATATAAGCCAGGGAACATCTGAGCAAAGGGTTGCTGGAGACAGGTCCGAGGAGCGAGAACTCTGGAGAGCCGTGTGTGTAGTGGACCACGCATTGTGAATCTCGGGTCAGCTGGTCGGTGAATTAAGAGTGAGTACTAGTCCATGTTACATAAGAACATAAGAAAGAAGGAGCACTGCAGCAGGCCTACTGGCCTATGTGAGGCAGGTTCAAGTCTCCTACCGGCTTAAGCCAATGCCCCAGCCTAGTCAGGGTAGGTCACATTCACTTAAGGAAGGAGCACGGCATCTGACCTAGTAGCACAAGCTAGTCAGGTCCAACTCACACCCACCCACACCCACTCATGTATTTATCTAAGCTATTTTTAAAGTTACAGAAGGTTTAAGCTTCTATAACTGTACTCGGGAGTTTGTTCCACTCATCCACAACTCTATTACCAAACCAGTACTTTCCTATATCCTTCCTGAATCTGAATTTTTCCAACTTAAAACCATTGCTGCGAGTCCTGTCTAGGCTAGATATTTTCAGCACGTTATTTACATTCCCTTTATTTATTCCTGTCTTCCATTTATACACCTCAATCATATCCCCCCTAATTCTACGCCTTTCTAGAGAGTGCAGATTCAGGGCCTCAGTCTATCCTCATAGGGAAGGTTTCTGATACATGGGATCAATTTTGTCATCCTCCTTCGTATGTTTTCTAGAGCATTTACATCCATTCTGTAATACAGTGACCAGAACTGTGCAGCATAATCAAAATGAGGCCTAACCTCAGGCCTCCTGTTGTAGGCCTAACCAAGGATGTATAGAGTTGAAGAACAACCTGAGGACTTCTATTATTTATACTTCTAGATATGAAGCCAAGAATTCTGTTAACTTTATTGCCAACACTAATGTACTGTTGTCTTGGTTTTAAATTACTACTAACCAGAACTCCTAAATCCTTTACACAATCCGTAATATTAAGATCTACATTATTTAGTTTATATGTGTCATGGTTATTGTCCTGTCCAACATTTAGAACTTTGCATTTGTCTATATTAAACTGCATCTGCCACTTCTCCGACCACTGCATCAGTCTATTCAAATCATCCTGGAGTGCTCTAATGTCCTCGTCAGAATGAATTCGACGGCCTATTTTGGTGTCATCAGCAAACTTGCTTATGTCGCTCTTTATGCCCTCATCTATGTCGTTTATGTAGATTGTGAACAACAAGGGGCCCAACACTGACCCCTGTGGAACACCGCTCGTGACGCTTCCCCATTCTGATTTCTCTCCATTTATGCAAACTCTCTGCTGCCTATTTGTCAACTATGCCTCTATCCAGGAAAAAAATTCTCTTCCTATTCTGTGTGCCTTAATTTTCCTCAATAGTCTCTGATGTGGGACCCTGTCAAAAGCCTTACTGAAGTCCATATACACAATATCATATTCATTACCATGATCTACCTCCTCAAATACCTTAGTGAAAAAAGTTAATAAATTCGTAAGGCAGGAACGCCCCTTTGTAAAACCATGCTGAGATTCGTTGATTAATTTATGCTTTTCAAGGTGGCTACGAACTGCCTCGGCAATTATTGATTCCATAAATTTTCCCACTATGGAGGTTAGGCTTATTGGTCTATAGTTCGAAGCTAAGGACCTGTCACCTGTTTTGAAAATAGGTATCACATTTGCCATTTTCCACTTATCTGGCACCATGCCAGTTTGTAGTGATATGTTGAAAAGATTAGCCAAAGGTTTGCTAAGCTCCTCTTTACATTCCTTTAGAACCCTTGTGAACAGTTCATCAGGGCCCAGGGATTTGTTAGGTTTTAATTTATCAATTTGCCTAAGGACCATGTCACTTGTGACCCTAATCGTGCACAGTTTATTATCGTCCTGTTCTACATAATTTATCATTACTGGTATATCGCTGGTATCCTCCTGTGTAAAAACTGAGAGGAAGTATGTGTTAAAAATTCTACACATTTCCTTATCACTGTCAGTGAGCTGACCCGAGGAACTTTTGAGTGGGCCTATCTTGTCCCTGATCTTACTTCTGTATACCTGAAAGAATCCTTTTGGGTTAGTCTTCGATAGTCTTGCAACTTTAACCTCATAATCTCTTTTTGCTTTTCTAATTCCCTTTTTTATTTCTCTCTTTAACTGAATATATCCATTTCTTAATTGCACCTCTCCTCTTCTGATTTGCCTACATATGCCTCTCTTTTGACCAATGAGATGTTTTAATCTATTGTTCATCCATTTAGGATCATTTTTGCTTGATTTGATTTCCCTATTTTGAACATAAGTTGACTGAGCAGCTAGAACTATGCCCTGGAAAGCGTCATATCGGCAACCATCACCACCTACCTGACCCTTAGTCAGGTCATTCCAGTTCAGCCCACCCAAGTAATTTTTCAGTCCCATGAAGTCAGCCAAGCGAAAGTCAGGGACGGAGACTTGATTGCCATTATTAGGGGAATTCCATGATATATTAAAACTGAGTGATTTGTGATCACTTTCCCCAAGCTCATCATTAACCTCAAGATTATTAATTAGTGTTTCCCTACTGGCAAGAACCAAGTCAAGGAGGTTATTTCCCCTAGTTGGCTCTGTCACAAACTGTTTTAAAAAAAAATCCTGGATCGTATCAAGAAAGTCACCTGACTCTAAATTTCCTGTCAAATTGCTCCAGTCAATCTGTCTATAGTTGAAATCTCCCATTAGCACAACATTTTTGTATGTAGATGCCTTACGAATTTCGTCCCATAGAAGTTTACTGCACTCCCTATCAAGATTTGGGGCCCTGTAAATCACACCCAAAATTAGTTTTTCTCGGCCCTCGAGAAGCTGTAACCAAACAGATTCAGTGGCTGACGCTTCTAATTTTATATCTTGTCTAACACAGCAATTTAAATTGTCTCTGACATACATCGCTACTCCACCACCTTTCCTGTTGACCCTGTCAGTGTGGAATAATTTATAGCCTTGTATGTGACATTCAGAGGGCATCTCTCTATCTTTCAGATTGAGCCAGGTCTCTGTTATAGCAATAATATCTATGTTTCCTGCACTTGCAATTAATCTTAGCTCATCTATCTTATTTCTTACACTCCTGCTATTAGTATAGTAAACCTTAAGGGAGCTAGTCCCTTGCTGCCCTCTGCTGTCCCCCTTTGTTTGCTGACCTGTTCTATTGTCTTTATTTATAACTTCATGCTGAATGCCTTTTATACATTTACTGTTTCCAACCCAAGTGTTGCAACCTGCTTGTTTCCCACACACACCCATACCTCTATCTTCCATCAGTTTAAAATCATAGGCATTTCACCAATGGCCTTCTCAATCGAGTCTGCAAGTGCTACCACCCCTGCCCCAGAGAGATGTACCCCATCCCTTGCATACATATCATGTTTGCCATAAAAGTTGTTCCAGTTGTCAATGAATGGGATTGCAAGTTCCTTGCATCCACTCTTCCCCCTGGTAATAAGTCTCATAGGTCAATTGTTATATGATGTCAATTTCCATCAGGATATGTTGTATTCTAGCCCTTTTATGTTTTATGTAACCTATAGCCATATATATGCTATTCCCTATTCTGTTAAGCACTGGGATAACACAGGAGACGTACTCACTTGCTGGGATACCTCAGGCAGAGTGGGTAAAGGTCTCACATGGTGAGCCTGGCCAAGCCGTGGGCCAGGCTCGTCTGGTGCTTGCCTGGTCAACCAGGTGGTTGCTGCTGGAGGCCCACTGCCCCACATATCAATCACAGCCTGGTTGATCTGGTGAAGATACTTGTCCAGTTTCCTCTCGAAGACTTCTACACTTGTTCCAGCAGTGTTTCTGATATCTTCTGGTAAGATGTTGAACAATCTGGGACCAAGAATGTTGATACAGTGTTCTCTTATTGTGCCCACCGCACCCCTGCTCCTCACTGGGTTTATTTTACACTTCCTGTCATATCTCTCACTCCAGTATGTTGTTATGGCAGTGTGCAGGTTTGGGCTCAAGCCCTCGAGTACCTTCCAGGTTTATATTATCATGTACCTCTCTCTCCTCCGCTCCAGTGAGTACATGTTCAAGACTTGCAGGTGTTCCCAGTAGTTTAGGTGCTTTACTGGCTCAATGTGAGCCGTAAACGATCTCTGTATTTGTTCCAGCTCCGATATTTCTCCTGCCTTGAATGTTAAGACACTTGTCCAGTTTCCTCTGGAAGACTTCTACACTTGTTCCAGCAGTGTTTCTGATATCTTCTGGTAAGATGTTGAACAGTCTTGGTCCACGGATGTTGATACAGTGTTCTCTTATTGTCCCCACCGTGCCCAATAAACCCAGTAAAGCACTTAAATTACTGGGAACGCATTAAAATCCTAAACATGTACTCACTGGAGCGGAGGAGATGGAGATACCTGATAATATATACCTGGAAGGTGGTTGAGGGTCTGGTCACAAATCTACACACTGCCATAACAACATACTGGAGTGAGAGATATGACAGGAAGTATAAAATATACCCAGTGAAAAGCAGGGACACCATGAACACAATAAGAGAACACTGTATCAACATCCGTGGAGCAAGACTGTACTCACTGGAGCGGAGGAGATAGAGATACATGATAATATATACCTGGAAGGTGGTTGAGGGTCTGGTCACAAATCTACACACTGCCATAACAACATACTGGAGTGAGAGATATGACAGGAAGTATAAAATATACCCAGTGAAAAGCAGGGACACCATGAACACAATAAGAGAACACTGTATCAACATCCGTGGAGCAAGACTGTACTCACTGGAGCGGAGGAGATAGAGATACATGATAATATATACCTGGAAGGTGGTTGAGGGTCTGGTCACAAATCTACACACTGCCATAACAACATACTGGAGTGAGAGATATGACAGGAAGTATAAAATATACCCAGTGAAAAGCAGGGACACCATGAACACAATAAGAGAACACTGTATCAACATCCGTGGAGCAAGACTGTACTCACTGGAGCGGAGGAGATAGAGATACATGATAATATATACCTGGAAGGTGGTTGAGGGTCTGGTCACAAATCTACACACTGCCATAACAACATACTGGAGTGAGAGATATGACAGGAAGTATAAAATATACCCAGTGAAAAGCAGGGACACCATGAACACAATAAGAGAACACTGTATCAACATCCGTGGACCAAGACTGTTCAACATCTTACCAGAAGATATCAGAAACACTGCTGGAACAAGTGTAGAAGTCTTCCAGAGGAAACTGGACAAGTATCTTCACCAGGAAGAAGTGCTAACCAGGGAAGTGGAAAATATTGAGCTGAAATTATAGGACTCACACAGGACCAGAAGAGACAAGAGGAGCTAAAAGCGATTAGTGAAACTGAAAGAAGCTCGAAATATTTCTTTTCATATGCCAAAAACAAGTCAAAAACCACTTCTAGTATAGTCCCCCTGCTCAGACAAGATGGATCCTACACTGACAACAACAAAGAAATAAGCGAGATACTGAAATTGCAGTATGACTCAGTGTTCAGTGAGCCACTAACCAGTTTAAAGATAGACGATCCAAACAATTTTTCTCATGAATGAGCCTCAAAACCCTGCCAATGTAGGCCAGATTTATGACATAACCCTAACTCCACTAGACTTTGAGAAAGCCATCGACGACATGCCCATGCACTCAGCCCCGGGCCCAGACTTGTGGAACTCGGTGTTCATTAAAAACTGCAAGAAACCCCTCTCACGGGCCCTAAGTACACTATGGAGGAGGAGCTTAGACACAGTTGAGATTCCATAGTCACTAAAAACAACAGATATAACCCCACTCCATAAAGGTGGCAGCAAAGCATTAGCTAAGAACTATAGACCAATAGCTCTGACGTCCCACATTATAAAAATCTTTGAGTGTTCTAAGAAGCAGGATAGCAAACCACCTAGACTCCCAAAAATTGTACAACCCAGGGCAACATGGGTTCAGGGCAGGTCGCTCCTGCCTCTCACAACTACTGGATCACTATGATATGGTCTTGGATGGTCACTACTGCCTCTCACAACTACTGGATCACTATGACATGGTCTTGAATGGTCACTACTGCCTCTCACAACTACTGGACCACTATGACATGGTCTTGGATGGTCACTACTGCCTCTCACAACTACTGGATCACTATGACATGGTCTTGGATGGTCACTACTGCCTCTCACAACTACTGGACCACTATGACATGGTCTTGGATGGTCACTACTGCCTCTCACAACTACTGGATCACTATGACATGGTCTTGGATGGTCACTACTGCCTCTCACAACTACTGGATCACTATGACATGGTCTTGGATGGTCGCTCCTGCCTCTCACAACTACTGGACCACTATGACATGGTCTTGGATGGTCACTACTGCCTCTCACAACTACTGGATCACTATGACATGGTCTTGGATGGTCACTACTGCCTCTCACAACTACTGGATCACTATGATATGGTCTTGGATGCACTGGAAAACAAACAGAATGCAGATGTAATATACACAGACTTTGCAAAAGCCTCTGACAAGTGTGATCATGGCGTAATAGCCCATAAAATACGTGCTAAAGGAATAACTGGGAAAGTGGGGAGATGGATCTTCAACTTCCTAACAAATCGAACACAAAGAGTAGTGGTCAACAGAGTTAAATCGGAGGCTGCCATAGTGAAGAGCTCTGTTCCACAAGGCACAGTACTCGCCCCCATCTTATTCCTTATCCTCATATCAGACATAAACAGAGATATACACCACAGTACCGTATCATCCTTTGCGGATGATACTAGGATCTGCATGAGGCTGTCATCTGCTGAGGACGCGGTTAACCTCCAAGAAGATATAAACAAAGTTTTCCAGTGGGCAACGGTAAACAATATGATGTTCAATGAGGACAAATTCCAACTACTCCGTTATGGAAAACTAGAGGAGATAATAACTAGAACAGAGTATACTACTGACTCCGGCCATACAATAGAGCGGAAAAATAATGTGAAAAGACCTGACAGGCGATGCAACATCCTCTCAGTGGAAAGTAGGGGCGCCATTACTACACTAAGCGAACACACAGAGGTCAGGGGCCCAAGACTGTTCAACAGCCTCGTACCAGCCATACGGGGTATTACCAATAGACCCTTGGCTGTCTTCAAGAACCCTGGTTGTCTTCAAGACCCCTGGTTGTCTTCAAGACCCCTGGTTGTCTTCAAGACCCCTGGTTGTCTTCAAGAACCCTGGTTGTCTTCAAGACCCTGGTTGTCTTCAAGACCCCTGGTTGTCTTCAAGAACCCTGGTTGTCTTCAAGACCCTGGTTGTCTTCAAGACCCCTGGTTGTCTTCAAGAACCCTGGTTGTCTTCAAGACCCCTGGTTGTCTTCAAGACCCCTGGTTGTCTTCAAGAACCCTGGTTGTCTTCAAGACCCCTGGTTGTCTTCAAGACCCCTGGTTGTCTTCAAGAACCCTGGTTGTCTTCAAGACCCCTGGTTGTCTTCAAGACCCCTGGTTGTCTTCAAGAACCCTGGTTGTCTTCAAGACCCCTGGTTGTCTTCAAGAACCCTGGTTGTCTTCAAGACTCCTGGTTGTCTTCAAGACCCCTGGTTGTCTTCAAGACTCCTGGTTGTCTTCAAGAACCCTGGTTGTCTTCAAGACCCCTGGTTGTCTTCAAGAACCCTGGTTGTCTTCAAGACCCCTGGTTGTCTT
The DNA here is from genome assembly GCF_026875155.1 of Cherax quadricarinatus. Taxonomy (NCBI): domain Eukaryota; kingdom Metazoa; phylum Arthropoda; class Malacostraca; order Decapoda; family Parastacidae; genus Cherax; species Cherax quadricarinatus. Next base: position 13,623,153 of record NC_069489.1, on the reverse strand, counting down.
CAAGACCCCTGGTTGTCTTCAAGAACCCTGGTTGACTTCAAGACCCCTGGTTGTCTTCAAGACTACTGGTTGTCTTCAAGACCCCTGGCTGTCTTCAAGAACCCTGGTTGTCTTCAAGACCCCTGGTTGTCTTCAAGACCCCTGGTTGTCTTCAAGAACCCTGGTTGTCTTCAAGACCCCTGGTTGTCTTCAAGAACTCTGGTTGTCTTCAAGACCCCTGGTTGTCTTCAAGACTCCTGGTTGTCTTCAAGACCCCTGGCTGTCTTCAAGAACCCTGGTTGTCTTCAAGACTCCTGGTTGTCTTCAAGATCCCTGGTTGTCTTCAAGACCCCTGGTTGTCTTCAAGACCCCTGGTTGTCTTCAAGAACCCTGGTTGCCTTCAAGACCCCTGGTTGTCTTCAAGAACCCTGGTTGTCTTCAAGACTCCTGGTTGTCTTCAAGACCCCTGGCTGTCTTCAAGAACCCTGGTTGTCTTCAAGACTCCTGGTTGTCTTCAAGACCCCTGGTTGTCGTCAAGATCCCTGGTTGTCTTCAAAACCCCTGGTTGTCTTCAAGAACCCTGGTTGTCTTCAAGACCCCAGGTTGCCTTCAAGACCCCTGGTTGTCTTCAAGAACCCTGGTTGTCTTCAGTACCCCTGGTTGTCTTCAAGACCCCTGGTTGCCTTCAAGACCCCTGGTTGTCTTCAAGACCCCTGGCTGTCTTCAAGACTCCTGGTTGTCTTCAAGACTCCTGGTTGTCTTCAAGACCCCTGGTTGTCTTCAAGACCCCTGGTTGTTTTCAAGACTCCTGGTTGTCTTCAAGACTCCTGGTTGTCTTCAAGACTCCTGGTTGTCTTCAAGACTCCTGGTTATCTTCAAGACTCCTGGATGTTTTCAAGACTCCTGGTTGTCTTCAAGACCCCTGGTTGTCTTCAAGACTCCTGGTTGTCTTCAAGACTCCTGGTTGTCTTCAAGACTCCTGGATGTCTTCAAGACTCCTGGATGTCTTCAAGACTCCTGGTTTTCTTCAAGACCCCTGGTTGTCTTCAAGACCCCTGGTTGTCTTCAAGAACCCTGGTTGCCTTCAAGACCCCTGGTTGTCTTCAAGAACCCTGGTTGTCTTCAAGACTCCTGGTTGTCTTCAAGACCCCTGGCTGTCTTCAAGAACCCTGGTTGTCTTCAAGACTCCTGGTTGTCTTCAAGACCCCTGGTTGTCGTCAAGATCCCTGGTTGTCTTCAAAACCCCTGGTTGTCTTCAAGAACCCTGGTTGTCTTCAAGACCCCAGGTTGCCTTCAAGACCCCTGGTTGTCTTCAAGAACCCTGGTTGTCTTCAGTACCCCTGGTTGTCTTCAAGACCCCTGGTTGCCTTCAAGACCCCTGGTTGTCTTCAAGACCCCTGGCTGTCTTCAAGACTCCTGGTTGTCTTCAAGACCCCTGGTTGCCTTCAAGACCCCTGGTTGTCTTCAAGACCCCTGGTTGCCTTCAAGACCCCTGGTTGCCTTCAAGACCCCTGGTTGTCTTCAAGACTCCTGGTTGTCTTCAAGATCCCTGGTTGCCTTCAAGACCCCTGGTTGTCTTCAAGACCCCTGGTTGTCTTCAAGAGGGAGCTTGACAGATACCTAAAGTCAGTGTCGGATCAGCCGGGCTGTGGTTCGTACGTTGGACTACGTGCGGCCAGCAGTAACACCCTCGGCAATCAGGCCCTGATCCATCAGGAGGCCTGGTCGTGGACCGGGCCGCGGGGGCGTTGATCCCAGGTAGACTCCAGGTACAGGTGCCGGATCAAACAGGCTGTGATGGATATATGGGTGAGTGGGCCTGGTTGACCAGGCAACCACCAGACGAGCCTGGCCCATGGCCGGGCTCCAGGAGTAGCAAAATTCTCAAAACTCATCAAAGATATATCAGATATATATAGGGACCTGCCTCATATAGGCCAGTAGGCCTACTGGAGTGTTCACCCAGTGTTGTGTACAGGATATTAGATAGACCCTAAATCATCTCCCGTACCCCAGTTACCTGCACTCATTGAAGGGAATTCGGTGAGGCTTGCTAACGAGCCACACCTGCAACTGACCTCACCTGACCCAATTGTGAAGGCGAGGAGGACCTGTCTTGGGGCTGAGGTAGGAGGGGGTCTTCCTAAGGCAGGTTAATTGGTGCTGTCAGCCCACCAGACCTCCTGATGCCTCACTGCTCACACCCAGAAAATGGAACTTGTGGTTATGTCAGAAAAAACCTGGTAATTAATACAAGGTCGAGCATTACCTGGAGTGTACGAGGCGGCTACAAGGACCAGTCAAGATGGAGGAGGAGAAGGGAAGATGGAAGAGGGAAGGAAGAGAGAAGAGAGATTATTATTATTATTATTATTATTATTATTATTATTATTATTATTATTATTATTATTATTATTATTCGGAGTCCAGAAGATAGAGACAATTTTTAAGATATTTCGATCCGTCTACCTAAGCCATTATCATATTTCTGAAGGATTTAGAGTTGTCCTGCTCCCGTAGCCCGGCCCTCGGCCAGGCTTGTGTGTGTGTGTGTGTGTGTGTTGTGTGTGTGTGTGTGTGTGTGTGTGTGTGTGTGTGTGTGTGTGTGTGTGTGTGTGTGTGTGTGTGTGTGTGTGTGTGTGTGTGTGTGCGTGTGTGTGTGTGTGTGTGTGTGTGTGATCAGCGAGAAGTGAACTAGTACACCACAAGACGGGCAGCCAACAGCAGCTTCACTCTGACTCTACCTTCCCCAGATCATCACCTCATCTGTGATCACTCATTCCTAGAAAGCCTTGATGATGATGCTGAAATCAGTCAATGAACCTTGGAGAAACAGTATTTGAGGTGGTCAGTCCCTGAGCCTGGAGCTGATCACCAGGCTGAGGGACTGACCACCTCAAACCCAAACCTTCAAGGCTGATGGACTGATGACATAGTTATTCCTGACATACTTATCCCCCAGGTCTTCGAATCTGCCTGTATGTTTTCAAGCTATACCACGGGCGGGGATGGAACTCGCGGCGAGTGGGTCGTAAAACTCGTTGCGAGTTCGATCCCCACCCGTGGAATGGTTAGCTTGCAATCGTGTCATTACGGTTCCGTGAGTCGTTCCGCTGTAATTTATCCTCAGTGAATGTCACGCTGTGCTGTCAGCGTCTACTAGGAGGGTGATAGTAAGCTGTGGTAGTGCTGCTGTCAGCTAGGAGGGTGATAGTAAGCTGTGGTAGTGCTGCTGTCAGCTAGGAGGGTGATAGTAAGCTGTGGTAGTGCTGCTGTCAGCTAGGAGGGTGATAGTAAGCTGTGGTAGTGCTGCTGTCAGCTAGGAGGGTGATAGTAAGCTGTGGTAGTGCTGCTGTCAGCTAGGAGGATGATAGTAAGCTGTGGTAGTGATGCTGTCAGCTAGGAGGGTGATAGTAAGCTGTGGTAGTGCTGCTGTCAGCTAGGAGGATGATAGTAAGCTGTGGTAGTGCTGCTGTCAGCTAGGAGGGTGATAGTAAGCTGTGGTAGTGCTGCTGTCAGCAAGGAGGGTGATAGTAAGCTGTGGTAGTGCTGCTGTCAGCTAGGAGGATGATAGTAAGCTGTGGTAGTGATGCTGTCAGCTAGGAGGGTGATAGTAAGCTGTGGTAGTGCTGCTGTCAGCTAGGAGGGTGATAGTAAGCTGTGGTAGTGCTGCTGGCAGCTAGGAGGGTGGTAGTAAGCTGTGGTAGTGCTGCTGTCAGCTAGGAGGGTGATAGTAAGCTGTGGTAGTGCTGCTGTCACCTAGGAGGGTGATAGTAAGCTGTGGTAATGCTGCTGTCAGCTAGGAGGGTGATAGTAAGCTGTGGTAGTGCTGCTGTCAGCTAGGAGGGTGGTAGTAAGCTGTGGTAGTGCTGCTGTCAGCTAGGAGGGTGATAGTAAGCTGTGGTAGTGCTGCTGTCAGCTAGGAGAGTGATAGTAAGCTATGGTAGTACTGCTGTCAGCTAGGAGGGTGATAGTAAGCTGTGGTAGTGCTGCTGTCAGCTAGGAGGATGATAGTAAGCTGTGGTAGTACTGCTGTCAGCTAGGAGGGTGATAGTAAGCTGTGGTAGTGCTGCTGTCAGCTAGGAGGATGATAGTAAGATGTGGTAGTGCTGCTGTCAGCTAGGAGAGTGATAGTAAGCTGTGGTAGTGCTGCTGTCAGCTAGAAGAGTGATAGTAAGCTGTGGTAGTGCTGCTGTCAGCTAGGAGAGTGATAGTAAGCTGTGGTAGTGCTGCTGTCAGCTAGGAGAGTGATAGTAAGCTGTGGTAGTACTGCTGTCAGCTAGGAGGGTGATAGTAAGCTGTGGTAGTGCTGCTGTCAGTTAGGAGGATGATAGTAATCTGTGGTAGTGCTGCTGTCAGCTAGGAGAGTGATAGTAAGCTGTGGTAGTGCTGCTGTCAGCTAGGAGAGTGATAGTACGCTGTGGTAGTGCTGCTGTCAGCTAGGAGGGTGATAGTAAGCTGTGGTAGTGCTCCTGTCAGCTAGGAGGGTGATAGTAAGCTGTGGTAGTGCTGCTGTCAGCTAGGAGGATAATAGTAAGCTGTGGTAGTGCTGCTGTCAGCTAGGAGGGTGATAGTAAGCCGTGGTAGTGCTGCTGTCAGCTAGGAGAGTGATAGTAAGCTGTGGTAGTGCTGCTGTCAGCTAGGAGAGTGATAGTAAGCTGTGGTAGTGCTGCTGTCAGCTAGGAGGGTGATAGTAAGCTGTGGTAGTGCTGCTGTCAGCTAGGAGGATGATAGTAAGCTGTGGTAGTTCTGCTGTCAGCTAGGAGGGTGATAGTAAGCCGTGGTAGTGCTGCTGTCAGCTAGGTGAGTGATAGTGAGCTGTGGTAGTGCTGCTGTCAGCTAGGATGATAGAAAGCTGTGGTAGTGCTGCTGTCAGCTAGGAGGATGATAGTAAGCTGCGGTAGTGCTGCTGTCAGCTAGGAGGATGATAGTAAGCTGTGGTAGTGCTGCTGTCAGCTAGGAGGATGATAGTAAGCTGTGGTAGTGCTGCTGTCAGCTAGGAGGATGATAGTAAGCTGTGGTAGTGCTGCTGTCAGCTAGGAGGATGATAGTAAGCTGTGGTAGTGCTGCTGTCAGCTAGGAGGATGATAGTAAGCTGTGGTAGTCCTGCTGTCAGCTAGGAGGATGATAGTAAGCTGTGGTAGTGCTGCTGTCAGCTAGGAGGATGAGAGTAAGCTGTGGTAGTGCTGCTGTCAGCTAGGAGGGTGATAGTAAGCTGTGGTAGTGCTGCTGTCAGCTAGGAGAGTGATAGTAAGCTGTGGTAGTGCTGCTGTCAGCTAGGAGAGTGATAGTAAGCTGTGGTAGTGCTGCTGTCAGCTAGGAGGGTGACAGTAAGCTGTGGTAGTGCTGCTGTCAGCTAGGAGAGTGATAGTAAGCTGTGGTAGTTCTTCTGTCAGCTAGGAGAGTGATAGTAAGCTGTGGTAGTGCTGCTGTCAGCTAGGAGAGCGATAGTAAGCTGTGGTAGTGCTGCTGTCAGCTAGGAGGATGATAGTAAGCTGTGGTAGTGCTGCTGTCAGCTAGGAGGATGATAGTAAGCTGTGGTAGTGCTGCTGTCAGCTAGGAGAGTGATAGTAAGCTGTGGTAGTGCTGCTGTTAGCTAGGAGGATGATAGTAAGCTGTGGTAGTGCTGCTGTCAGCTAGGAGGATGATAGTAAGCTGTGGTAGTGCTGCTGTCAGCTAGGAGGATGATAGTAAGCTGTGGTAGTGCTGCTGTCAGCTAGGAGAGTGATAGTAAGCTGTGGTAGAGCTGCTGTCAGCTAGGAGGATGATAGTAAGCTGTGGTAGTGCTGCTGTCAGCTAGGAGGATGATAGTAAGCTGTGGTAGTGCTGCTGTCAGCTAGGAGGATGATAGTAAGCTGTGGTAGTGCTGCTGTCAGCTAGGAGAGTGATAGTAAGCTGTGGTAGAGCTGCTGTCAGCTAGGAGGATGATAGTAAGCTGTGGTAGTGCTGCTGTCAGCTAGGAGAGTGATAGTAAGCTGTGGTAGTGCTGCTGTCAGCTAGGAGGGTGATAGTAAGCTGTGGTAGTGCTGCTGTCAGCTAGGAGGGTGATAGTAAGCTGTGGTAGTGCTGCTGTCAGCTAGGAGGATGATAGTAAGCTGTGGTAGTGCTGCTGTCAGCTAGGAGGGTGATAGTAAGCTGTGGTAGTGCTGCTGTCAGCTAGGAGGATGATAGTAAGCTGTGGTAGTGCTGCTGTCAGCTAGGAGGGTGATAGTAAGCTGTGGTAGTGCTGCTGTCAGCTAGGAGGGTGATAGTAAGCTGTGGTAGTGCTGCTGTCAGCTAGGAGGATGATAGTAAGCTGTGGTAGTTCTGCTGTCAGCTAGGAGGGTGATAGTAAGCCGTGGTAGTGCTGCTGTCAGCTAGGAGAGTGATAGTAAGCTGTGGTAGTGCTGCTGTCAGCTAGGAGAGTGATAGTAAGCTGTGGTAGTTCTGCTGTCAGCTAGGAGGGTGATAGTAAGCTGTGGTAGTGCTGCTGTCAGCTAGGAGGATGATAGTAAGCTGTGGTAGTTCTGCTGTCAGATAGGAGGGTGATAGTAAGCCGTGGTAGTGCTGCTGTCAGCTAGGTGAGTGATAGTGAGCTGTGGTAGTGCTGCTGTCAGCTAGGAGGGTGATAGTAAGCTGTGGTAGTGCTGCTGTCAGCTAGGATGATAGAAAGCTGTGGTAGTGCTGCTGTCAGCTAGGAGGATGATAGTAAGCTGTGGTAGTGCTGCTGTCAGCTAGGAGGATGATAGTAAGCTGTGGTAGTGCTGCTGTCAGCTAGGAGGATGATAGTAAGCTGTGGTAGTGCTGCTGTCAGCTAGGAGGATGATAGTAAGCTGTGGTAGTGCTGCTGTCAGCTAGGAGGATGATAGTAAGCTGTGGTAGTGCTGCTGTCAGCTAGGAGGATGATAGTAAGCTGTGGTAGTGCTGCTGTCAGCTAGGAGGATGATAGTAAGCTGTGGTAGTGCTGCTGTCAGCTAGGAGGATGATAGTAAGCTGTGGTAGTGCTGCTGTCAGCTAGGAGGATGATAGTAAGCTGTGGTAGTGGTGCTTTCAGCTAGGAGGATGATAGTAAGCTGTGGTAGTGCTGCTGTCAGCTAGGAGGGTGATAGTAAGCTGTGGTAGTGCTGCTGTCAGCTAGGAGAGTGATAGTAAGCTGTGGTAGTGCTGCTGTCAGCTAGGAGAGTGATAGTAAGCTGTGGTAGTGCTGCTGTCAGCTAGGAGGGTGACAGTAAGCTGTGGTAGTGCTGCTGTCAGCTAGGAGAGTGATAGTAAGCTGTGGTAGTGCTGCTGTCAGCTAGGAGAGTGATAGTAAGCTGTGGTAGTGCTGCTGTCAGCTAGGAGAGCGATAGTAAGCTGTGGTAGTGCTGCTGTCAGCTAGGAGGATGATAGTAAGCTGTGGTAGTGCTGCTGTCAGCTAGGAGGATGATAGTAAGCTGTCGTAGTGCTGCTGTCAGCTAGGAGAGTGATAGTAAGCTGTGGTAGTGCTGCTGTTAGCTAGGAGGATGATAGTAAGCTGTGGTAGTGCTGCTGTCAGCTAGGAGGATGATAGTAAGCTGTGGTAGTGCTGCTGTCAGCTAGGAGGATGATAGTAAGCTGTGGTAGTGCTGCTGTCAGCTAGGAGAGTGATAGTAAGCTGTGGTAGAGCTGCTGTCAGCTAGGAGGATGATAGTAAGCTGTGGTAGTGCTGCTGTCAGCTAGGAGGATGATAGTAAGCTGTGGTAGTGCTGCTGTCAGCTAGGAGGATGATAGTAAGCTGTGGTAGTGCTGCTGTCAGCTAGGAGTGATAGTAAGCTGTGGTAGTGCTGCTGTCAGCTAGGAGGGTGATAGTAAGCTGTGGTAGTGCTGCTGTCAGCTAGGAGGATGATAGTAAGCTGTGGTAGTTCTGCTGTCAGCTAGGAGGATGATAGTAAGCTGTGGTAGTGCTGCTGTCAGCTAGGAGGATGATAGTAAGCTGTGGTAGTGCTGCTGTCAGCTAGGAGGATGATAGTAAGCTGTGGTAGTTCTGCTGTCAGCTAGGAGGATGATAGTAAGCTGTGGTAGTGCTGCTGTCAGCTAGGAGGGTGGTAGTAAGCTGTGGTAGTGCTGCTGTCAGCTAGGAGGGTGATAGTAAGCTGTGGTAGTGCTGCTGTCAGCTAGGAGAGTGATAGTAAGCTGTGGTAGTGCTGCTGTCAGCTAGGAGAGTGATAGTAAGCTGTGGTAGTGCTGCTGTCAGCTAGGAGAGTGATAGTAAGCTGTGGTAGTTCTGCTGTCAGCTAGGAGAGTGATAGTAAGCTGTGGTAGTTCTGCTGTCAGCTAGGAGGGTGGTAGTAAGCTGTGATAGTGCTGCTGTCAGCTAGGAGAGTGATAGTAAGCTGTGGTAGTTCTGCTGTCAGCTAGGAGGGTGATAGTAAGCTGTGGTAGTTCTGCTGTCAGCTAGGAGAGTGATAGTAAGCTGTGGTAGTGCTGCTGTCAGCTAGGAGAGTGATAGTAAGCTGTGGTAGTGCTGCTGTCAGCTAGGAGAGTGATAGTAAGCTGTGGTAGTGCTGCTGTCAGCTAGGAGAGTGATAGTAAGCTGTGGTAGTGCTGCTGTCAGCTAGGAGGCTGACAGTTGGAGGTTACCTGTAGGATGCTTCCCAGGGATCAATGTATCTCAGAGCAGGCCTCCTGGTGGATCAGGATCAACCAGGTTGTTACTGATGGCCTATGCAGACCAACGTACAAGCCACAGCCCGGCTGGTCAGCAACTACCTTTGATATACCTTACCTCTGAAGAATTTCGAGAGTTTCTCTAAGCCCGGCCATGGGCCAGACTCGTCTGGTGCTTGCCTGGTCAACCAGGCTGTTGGAGGCCCGCTGCCGCACATATCCATCACAGCCTGGTTGATCTGGAACCACTAACTTAAGGAAGTTGACAAGTTCCCTCTTGAGGACAGCCAGAGGTTTGTTGGTAGAAGGACGTTGAAGAGTCGGGGACCTCTGACACTACTTTTCTCTTAGGGTACTCGTGGCTTTCCTGCTTGTTAGTGGAGGTATTTTCCACCATCTGTCAATCTCTTGTTGTTACACTGGGTGAGTTCAGTGGTCAGGGGATCAGTCCCTCCAGGATTTTCCAGGTGTAAATGTATCTTTCTCGCCTACTTTGCAAGGAGTACAAATGAAGAAACTACAAACATTCCCAGTAATTCAGTTGTTTGTACTCGAGCCTGAAGAGTACGGCTGTTAGTACACAACAGTACTCCAACTTGGATAGTACGGAAGTGGTGTACTCTGTACGGATGATACAGGGGAGGTGTGTACTCTGTACGGATTATACAGGGGAGGTGTGTACTCTGTACGGATGATACAAGGGAGGTGTGTACTCAGTACGGATGATACAAGGGAGGTGTGTACTCTATAAGAATGATACAAGGGAGGTGTGTACTCTGTACGGATGATACAGGGGAGGTGTGTACTCTGTAAGAATGATACAAGGGAGGTGTGTACTCTGTAATGATGATACAAGGGAGGTGTGTACTCTATAAGAATGATACAAGGGAGGTGTGTACTCTATAAGAATGATACAAGGGAGGTGTGTACTCTATAAGAATGATACAAGGGAGGTGTGTACTCAGTAAGAATGATACAAGGGAGGTGTGTACTCTATAAGAATGATACAAGGGAGGTGTGTACTCAGTAAGAATGATACAAGGGAGGTGTGTACTCTATAAGAATGATACAAGGGAGGTGTGTACTCAGTAAGAATGATACAAGGGAGGTGTGTACTCTATAAGAATGATACAAGGGAGGTGTGTACTCTATAAGAATGATACAAGGGAGGTGTGTACTCAGTAAGAATGATACAAGGGAGGTGTGTACTCAGTAAGAATGATACAAGGGAGGTGTGTACTCAGTAAGAATGATACAAGGGAGGTGTGTACTCTATAAGAATGATACAAGGGAGGTGTGTACTCTATAAGAATGATACAAGGGAGGTGTGTACTCAGTAATGATGATACAAGGGAGGTGTGTACTCAGTAAGAATGATACAAGGGAGGTGTGTACTCTATAAGAATGATACAAGGGAGGTGTGTACTCAGTAATGATGATACAAGGGAGGTGTGTACTCAGTAAGAATGATACAAGGGAGGTGTGTACTCTATAAGAATGATACAAGGGAGGTGTGTACTCAGTAATGATGATACAAGGGAGGTGTGTACTCAGTAAGAATGATACAAGGGAGGTGTGTACTCTATAAGAATGATACAAGGGAGGTGTGTACTCAGTAATGATGATACAAGGGAGGTGTGTACTCAGTAAGAATGATACAAGGGAGGTGTGTACTCAGTAAGAATGATACAAGGGAGGTGTGTACTCAGTAAGAATGATACAAGGGAGGTGTGTACTCAGTAAGAATGATACAAGGGAGGTGTGTACTCAGTAAGAATGATACAAGGGAGGTGTGTACTCAGTAAAGATGGTACCTTCTGTAGGTCACAAACCTCTCGAAGATAAAAGCGTATGATGGTAAGTCTAACTAATTTCAACACCTTATCGCTGTTATCTTCGTGGCTATCAGCTTTATTTAACTATCCTCAAGTCCTCTGGTACTTCGCCTTAATCTAACATCTTCCACCAAAGAGTACTGAGTACTCTTGCTAATGGTACTTCGATTTCTGCTTACAGATTACAGCATTCCAGGAATCGGATCCATGGCGACGTATTGTCTGAGAGACGACTGGTCAGGGGTCGGGTCAGGGGGCGGTGACCCCAGGTAGCACACAGGTACCAGTCGCTCTGTCAATGCAGATTTGAGGACTTAATCCAAAGACTGTCGAACTGCATACAGAAGATTGGGTAATCAGTCCCAATCGCAGTCTTGAAGACGCGGACCCGCAGGTGGGAAGACTGGCGTCCTTGTATTGATACAGGGCGTCCCAATCTTAGTCTTGAAGACGCGGACCCGCAGGTGGGAAGACTGGCGTCCTTGTATTGATACAGGGCGTCCCAATCTTAGTCTTGAAGACGCGGACCCGCAGGTGGGAAGACTGGCGTCCTTGTATTGATACTGGGCGTCCCAATCTTAGTCTTGAAGACGCGGACCCGCAGGTGGGAAGACTGGCGTCCTTGTATTGATACTGGGCGTCCCAATCTTAGTCTTGAAGACGCGGACCCGCAGGTGGGAAGACTGGCGTCCTTGTATTGATACTGGGCGTCCCAATCTTAGTCTTGAAGACGCGGACCCGCAGGTGGGAAGACTGGCGTCCTTGTATTGATACTGGGCGAAATGTCTACAGATAAAGACACCTAGATGTTTCACACGCAGCACCTGGGCCACACTTACGAAAATCAAACTTACTTAGAAAAATAACTAAGATTTAGGTGACATATAAGAGGTGTCTAAAAGTATAGATATAGCACCTCCGCATAAACGAAACAGTAGAGTCCTGCTTAAAACTACACGCCGCTACCATCGTTCCTCACGATAGAACATGTCTGAAAGGTGTGGTGAGGCGACACTATACAATGTTCAAGGTGACACAGAGAGAGGAGGTCCTTCACTACCCAGGACTGTGGATTTTTGAGCAGGGGAGAGTGTGATGAGTGGGGTACCACAAGGGTTACAGCGGGGAGTGATGAGTGGGGTACCACAAGGGTTACAACGGGGAGTGATGAGTGGGGTACCACAAGGGTTACAGCGGGGAGTGATGAGTGGGGTACCACAAGGGTTACAGCGGGGAGTGATGAGTGGGGTACCACAAGGGTTACAGCGGGGAGTGATGAGTGGGGTACCACAAGGGTTACAGCGGGGAGTGATGAGTGGGGTACCACAAGGGTTACAGCGGGGAGTGATGAGTGGGGTACCACAAGGGTTACAACGGGGAGTGATGAGTGGGGTACCACAAGGGTTACAGCGGGGAGTGATGAGTGGGGTACCACAAGGGTTACAGCGGGGAGTGATGAGTGGGGTACCACAAGGGTTACAGCGGGGAGTGATGAGTGGGGTACCACAAGGGTTACAACGGGGAGTGATGAGTGGGGTACCACAAGGGTTACAACGGGGAGTGATGAGTGGGGTACCACAAGGATTACAACGGGGAGTGATGAGTGGGGTACCACAAGGATTACAACGGGGAGTGATGAGTGGGGTACCACAAGGGTTACAGCGGGGAGTGATGAGTGGGGTACCACAAGGGTTACAACGGGGAGTGATGAGTGGGGTACCACAAGGGTTACAGCGAGGAGTGATGAGTGGGGTACCACAAGGGTTACAACGGGGAGTGATGAGTGGGGTACCACAAGGGTTACAACGGGGAGTGATGAGTGGGGTACCACAAGGGTTACAACGGGGAGTGATGAGTGGGGTACCACAAGGGTTACAACGGGGAGTGATGAGTGGGGTACCACAAGGGTTACAACGGGGAGTGATGAGTGGGGTACCACAAGGGTTACAGCGGGGAGTGATGAGTGGGGTACCACAAGGATTACAGCGGGGAGTGATGAGTGGGGTACCACAAGGGTTACAGCGGGGAGTGATGAGTGGGGTACCACAAGGGTTACAGCGGGGAGTGATGAGTGGGGTACCACAAGGGTTACAGCGGGGAGTGATGAGTGGGGTACCACAAGGGTTACAACGGGGAGTGATGAGTGGGGTACCACAAGGGTTACAGCGGGAGTGATGAGTGGGGTACCACAAGGGTTACAACGGGGAGTGATGAGTGGGGTACCACAAGGGTTACAGCGGGGAGTGATGAGTGGGGTACCACAAGGGTTACAGCGGGGAGTGATGAGTGGGGTACCACAAGGGTTACAGCGGGGAGTGATGAGTGGGGTACCACAAGGGTTACAGCGGGGAGTGATGAGTGGGGTACCACAAGGGTTACAACGGGGAGTGATGAGTGGGGTACCACAAGGGTTACAACGGGGAGTGATGAGTGGGGTACCACAAGGGTTACAGCGGGGAGTGATGAGTGGGGTACCACAAGGGTTACAACGGGGAGTGATGAGTGGGGTACCACAAGGGTTACAACGGGGAGTGATGAGTGGGGTACCACAAGGGTTACAACGGGGAGTGATGAGTGGGGTACCACAAGGGTTACAACGGGGAGTGATGAGTGGGGTACCACAAGGGTTACAGCGGGGAGTGATGAGTGGGGTACCACAAGGGTTACAACGGGGAGTGATGAGTGGGGTACCACAAGGGTTACAACGGGGAGTGATGAGTGGGGTACCACAAGGGTTACAACGGGGAGTGATGAGTGGGGTACCACAAGGGTTACAGCGGGGAGTGATGAGTGGGATACCACAAGAGTTACAACGGGGAGTGATGAGTGGGGTACCACAAGGATTACAGCGGGGAGTGATGAGTGGGGTACCACAAGTATTACAGCGGGGAGTGATGAGTGGGGTACCACAAGGATTACAGCGGGGAGTGATGACTGGGGTACCACAAGGATTACAGCGGGGAGTGATGAGTGGGGTACCACAAGGATTACAACGGGGAGTGATGAGTGGGGTACCACAAGGATTACAGCGGGGAGTGATGAGTGGGGTACCACAAGGGTTACAACAAGGAGTGATGAGTGGGGTACCACAAGGGTTACAACGGGGAGTGATGAGTGGGGTACCACAAGGGTTACAACGGGGAGTGATGAGTGGGGTACCACAAGGGTTACAACAAGGAGTGATGAGTGGGGTACCACAAGGGTTACAACGGGGAGTGATGAGTGGGGTACCACAAGGGTTACAACAAGGAGTGATGAGTGGGGTACCACAAGGGTTACAACGGGGAGTGATGAGTGGGGTACCACAAGGGTTACAACGGAGAGTGATAAGTGGGGTACCACAAGAGTTACAACGGGTAGTGATGAGTGGGGTACCACAAGAGTTACAACGGGTAGTGATGAGTGGGGTACAACAAGAGTTACAACGGGTAGTGATGAGTGGGGTACCACAAGAGTTACAACGGGTAGTGATAAGTGGGGTACCACAAGAGTTACAACGGGTAGTAATGAGTGGGGTACCACAAGAGTTACAACGGGTAGTGATAAGTGGGGTACCACAAGAGTTACAACGGGTAGTGATAAGTGGGGTACCACAAGAGTTACAACGGGGAGTGATAAGTGGGGTACCACAAGGGTTACAACGGGGAGTGATGAGTGGGGTACCACAAGAGTTACAACGGGGAGTGATGAGTGGGGTACCACAAGGGTTACAACGGGGAGTGATGAGTGGGGTACCACAAGAGTTACAACGGGGAGTGATGAGTGGGGTACCACAAGAGTTACAACGGGGAGTGATGAGTGGGGTACCACAAGGGTTACAACGGGGAGTGATGAGTGGGGTACCACAAGAGTTACAACGGGTAGTAATGAGTGGGGTACCACAAGAGTTACAACGGGTAGTGATGAGTGGGGTACCACAAGAGTTACAACGGGTAGTGATAAGTGGGGTACCACAAGAGTTACAACGGGTAGTGATAAGTGGGGTACCACAAGAGTTACAACGGGGAGTGATGAGTGGGGTACCACAAGAGTTACAACGGGGAGTGATGAGTGGGGTACCACAAGGGTTACAACGGGTAGTGATGAGTGGGGTACCACAAGGATTACAACGGGTAGTGATGAGTGGGGTACCACAAGGGTTACAACGGGGAGTGATGAGTGGGGTACCACAAGGGTTACAACGGGTAGTGATAAGTGGGGTACCACAAGAGTTACAACGGGGAGTGATGAGTGGGGTACCACAAGGGTTACAACGGGTAGTGATAAGTGGGGTACCACAAGGGTTACAACGGGGAGTGATAAGTGGGGTACCACAAGGGTTACAAGGACCACTACTGTTCCTAACTACTATGCGCCAGTTTACACATGTGAAACTAACTAGAGAAGACAAGTGCCGCTTGATACCAGTGTTATACTGTGACAATCACCGAGGTATATACCTTTGATATACCTCTGATGAGTTGCGAGAGTTAATCTACTCTCTGAGGTGTTACCTAACCTAATCTAACCTACCCTAGTCTTACCTAACCTAACCTACCCTAATCTTACCTAACCTAATCTACCCTAATCTTACCTAACCTAACCTAATATAACCTACCCTAGTCTTGCCTAACCTAACCTAATTTAGTCTTACCTAACCTAACCTAACCTAACCTAACCTAACCTAACCTAATCTACCCTAATCTTACCTAACCTAACCTAACCTAACCTAACCTAACCTAATCTACCCTAATCTTACCTTACCTAACCTAACCTAACCTAACCTAATCTAATCTACCCTAATCTTACCTAACCTAACCTAACCTAATCTACCCTAATCTTACCTAACCTAACCTAACCTAATCTACCCTAATCTTACCTAACCTAACCTAATATAACCTACCCTAGTCTTACCTAACCTAACCTAACCTAACCTAACCTAACCTAACCTAATCTACCCTAATCTTACCTAACCTAACCTAATATAACCTACCCTAGTCTTACCTAACCCAACCTAACCTAATCTACCCTAATCTTACCTAACCTAACCTAATATAACCTACCCTAGTCTTACCTAACCTAACCTAACCTAATCTACCCTAATCTTACCTAACCTAACCTAATATAACCTACCCTAGTCTTACCTAACCTAACCTAACCTAATCTACCCTAATCTTACCTAACCTAACCTAATATAACCTACCCTAGTCTTACCTAACCTAACCTAACCTAACCTAACCTAACCTAACCTAACCTAATCTACCCTAATCTTACCTAACCTAACCTAATATAACCTACTCTAGTCTTACCTAACCTAACCTAACCTAATCTACCCTAATCTTACCTAACCTAACCTAATATAACCTACCCTAGTCTTACCTAACCCAACCTAACCTAATCTACCCTAATCTTACCTAACCTAACCTAATATAACCTACCCTAGTCTTACCTAACCCAACCTAACCTAATCTACCCTAATCTTACCTAACCTAACCTAATATAACCTACCCTAGTCTTACCTAACCCAACCTAACCTAATCTACCCTAATCTTACCTAACCTAACCTAACCTAATCTACCCTAATCTTACCTAACCTAACCTAACCTAATCTACCCTAATCTTACCTAACCTAACCTAACCTAATCTACCCTAATCTTACCTAACCTAACCTAGTCTTACCTAACCTAACCTAACCTAACTTTACCTAACCTAACCTAAGTAGCACCTTACACCCCCCATATACCATAAGACACTAGGTACATCCTGTCATTGGTACCTCACTACTGACTCCTCAGTCCTCCAGAACAATGGTACATCACAAGGAGAACCTAATTAGTGGGGCACCACAAGATTGGTAGCGCACTCAGCACACATAGTGAGTGTCCACAGTTCGATCCCTGGTACACTGGGAGTGTTTCCTGACACCTGCTCTCACTTCACCTAGCAGTAAGTAGGTACCTGGGTGTTAGTTACCTTACACCTGCTGTCAGTGTTCACCTAGCAGTAAGTAGGTACCTGGGTGTTAGTCACCTTACACCTGCTGTCAGTGTTCACCTAGCAGTAAGTAGGTACCTGGGTGTTAGTTACCTTACGCCTGCTGATAGTGTTCACCTAGCAGTAAGTAGCTACCTGGGTGTTAGTCACCTTACACCTGCTGTCAGTGTTCACCTAGCAGTAAGTAGGTACCTGGGTGTTAGTCACCTTACACCTGCTGTCAGTGTTCACCTAGCAGTAAGTAGGTACCTGGGTGTTAGTTACCTTACACCTGCTGTCAGTGTTCACCTAGCAGTAAGTAGGTACCTGGGTGTTAGTCACCTTACACCTGCTGTCAGTGTTCACCTAGCAGCAAGTAGGTACCTGGGTGTTAGTTACCTTACACCTGCTGTCAGTGTTCACCTAGCAGTAAGTAGGTACCTGGGTGTTAGTTACCTTACACCTGCTGTCAGTGTTCACCTAGCAGTAAGTAGGTACCTGGATGTTAGTTACCTTACACCTGCTGTCAGTGTTCACCTAGCAGTAAGTAGGTACCTGGGTGTTAGTCACCTTACACCTGCTGTCAGGGTTCACCTAGCAGTAAGTAGGAACCTGGGTGTTAGTAGACGGTTGTGGGTGGCATCCTGGGGGTTGTTCCTAAGTTCCATATATCTATCTGCGGATGTAATAATAATAATAATAATAATAATAATAATAATAATAATAATAATAATAATAATAATAATAATAATAATAATAATAATAATGTCTTTATTTCCTACCAGTACATGATATAACTTCTACAGACCATAGCTCAGGTCAGTAATATACTACTGTATAGAAAGTCACTTGTTATGTTGAGCATTTCCCGCAAATTAGGTCAGTTTTGTCCCAGGATGTGACCCACACCAGTCCACTAACACCCAGGATGTGACCCACACCAGTCCACTAACACCCAAGATGTGACCCACACCAGCCCACTAATACCCAGGATGTGACCCACACCAGTCCACTAGCACCCAAGATGTGACCCACACCAGTCCACTAACACCCAGGATGTGACCCACACTAGTCCACTAACACCCAGGATGTGACCCACACCAGTCCACTAACACCCAGGATGTGACCCACACTAGTCCACTAACACCCAGGATGTGACCCACACCAGTCCACTAACACCCAGGATGTGACCCACACCAGTCCACTAACACCCAGGATGTGACCCACACCAGTCCACTAACACCCAGGATGTGACCCACACCAGTCCACTAACACCCAGGATGTGACCCACACCAGTCCACTAACACCCAGGATGTGACCCACACCAGTCCACTAACACCCAGGATGTGACCCACACCAGTCCACTAACACCCAGGATGTGACCCACACCAGTCCACTAACACCCAGGATGTGACCCACACCAGTCCACTAACACCCAGGATGTGACCCACACCAGTCCACTAACACCCAGGATGTGACCCACACCAGTCCACTAACACCCAGGATGTGACCCACACCAGTCCACTAACACCCAGGATGTGACCCACACCAGTCCACTA
>NC_069489.1:13587724-13600224 GCF_026875155.1 Cherax quadricarinatus | reverse complement strand
GTGGTGTTGGTATGGTAGTGGTACTAGCTGGGTGGTGTCGGTGTGGTGGTGGTGTTAGCTGGGTGGTGTTGGTGTGGTGGTGGTGTTACGTGGGTGGTGTTGGTATGGTAGTGGTACTAGCTGGGTGGTGTCGGTGTGGTGGTGGTGTGATGGTGGTGCTACTATGGTGGTGGTAAGGGTGGTAAGGTGACCGAGCCTGGCCCATGGCCGGGCTCAGAGAGTAGACAAACTCTCGAAACAATTCAAAGGTAGACAGTGTCTACATCAACGGCCTCAGGAAACCAACACTAGAGTTACCAGGAAATTTACAACAGTAGACAGCAACCACTGACTATAAACTTACCTGTGACTGATTTCAAGAGTTTTTCTGTACTCGTAGACGAGCCTGGCCCATGGCCGGGCTCTGGGAGTGGGAAGACTCTCGCAACATAAGCAGGAAAAAACACTGCAGCAGGCCTACTGGCCTAAGCTAGTCAGGTCCAAGACACTTACTGGCTTAAGCGAGTCAGGTCCAAGTCACCTACTGGCCTAAGCTAGTCAGGTCCAAGTCACCTACTGGCCTATGCGAGTCAGGTCCAAGTCACCTACTGGCCTAAGCGAGTCAGGTCCAAGTCACCTACTGGCCTAAGCGAGTCAGGTCCAAGTCACCTACCGGCCTAAGCGAGTCAGGTCCAAGTCACCTACCGGCCTAAGCGAGTCAGGTCCAAGTCACCTACTGGTTTACATAGACTCCAGCCTGAGGGACTGTTTACATAGACTCCAGGTTGAGGTCAGGCCTCACAACAATGGAGTCAAGTTGGACTAATTTAGATTTAGAGAGGATTTAGAGCACTGGTTTTGCAGATGAGTTGACGACCAGAACTCTGAAATAACTTGCCACAGCGAGAACTTTAATTAGCCTTAAAAATACCTGGAGTATACCTGGTATACTGGAGTATACCTGGTATACTGGAGTATACCTGGTATACTGGAGTATACCGAGACCCGCTCTCAGACCTCGGTTGACGGGGCAGACGAGTGGGTGTAGATTCGTGTCAGCCTATCATAAGCCAAAGCCTATATATATACCCTGTGCCCATGTATTGCCTGTAACGGCTTGACAGAGCTCCTGGAGGGCGAAAAGTCGCCACACAGCGGCTTCACCAGTCCAATATAGAGCAGGAAGGTGTAAGGAAAGGAGGAGCTTGAGGTAATCATGCTAATATTCACATTACATACAACTGTTTCTGCTGACGTTTCTGTGCAGGCGAAACGTGTCATAACAAAGACACCTAACTGGTATGTGTCTTACCAACTCCTCGTTAAACAAGAACTGCAAGAAGCCCCTACAATGTAGCAGAAATATTCTGAGGAGAGAGAAGCTAGACACGGGAGTCACCCCACAGTCGGTAAGACCAAGAGATATAACCCAACTCGACTAAGGTAAAAACAGCACTAAAATAATACTAATATCCCACATTATAACAATTTTGGAAGGTATTTTAAGATGATCCAGACCCAGATCCAGATCCTCCGGATCCTCGACCATAAACAACTTGGATTCACAAAATTTGCGAAGTTCCAGTGCAGCCTGAGTTTACAACAGGTCGCTCCTGCCTCTCACAACGACTGGATCACTATGACATGGTCTTGGATGGTCACTACTGCCTCTCACAACTACTGGATCACTGTGACATGGTCTTGGACGGTCGCTCCTGCCTCTCACAACTACTGGACCACTATGACATGGTCTTGGATGGTCACTCCTGCCTCTCACAACTACTGGACCACTATGACATGGTCTTGGATGGTCACTCCTGCCTCTCACAACTACTGGACCACTATGACATGGTCTTGGATGGTCACTCCTGCCTCTCACAACTACTGGACCACTATGACATGGTCTTGGATGGTCACTACTGCCTCTCACAACGACTGGATCACTATGACATGGTCTTGGATGGTCACTACTACCTCTCACAACTACTGGATCACTGTGACATGGTCTTGGATGGTCACTCCTGCCTCTCACAACTACTGGATCACTATGACATGGTCTTGGATGGTCACTCCTGCCTCTCACAACTACTGGACCACTATGACATGGTCTTGGATGGTCACTCCTGCCTCTCACAACTACTGGATCACTATGACATGGTCTTGGATGGTCACTCCTGCCTCTCACAACTACTGGATCACTATGACATGGTCTTGGATGGTCACTCCTGCCTCTCACAACTACTGGACCACTATGACATGGTCTTGGATGGTCACTCCTGCCTCTCACAACTACTGGATCACTATGACATGGTCTTGGATGGTCACTCCTGCCTCTCACAACTACTGGATCACTATGACATGGTCTTGGATGGTCACTCCTGCCTCTCACAACTACTGGATCACTATGACATGGTCTTGGATGGTCACTCCTGCCTCTCACAACTACTGGATCACTATGACATGGTCTTGGATGGTCACTCCTGCCTCTCACAACTACTGGATCACTATGACATGGTCTTGGATGGTCACTCCTGCCTCTCACAACTACTGGACCACTATGACATGGCCTTGGATGGTCACTCCTGCCTCTCACAACTACTGGACCACTATGACATGGTTTTGGATGGTCACTCCTGCCTCTCACAACTACTGGATCACTATGACATGGTCTTGGATGGTCACTCCTGCCTCTCACAACTACTGGATCACTATGACATGGTCTTGGATGCACTGGAAGACAAAAAAAAATGCAGACCTTACCATAACCTCTGATAAATGTAATCACGGAATAACAGCTGAGAAAAATGCGAGGAAAAAGGCACAGCTGGAAGAGTAAGGAGATAGCTAAATAATTTCCTAACGAATGGAACCCAGAGTGTAATAGACAAGAGTAAATTCAGAGGCTGCCACAGTGAAAAGTCCTGCGTTCCCCAAGGCACAGTATTGGCTCCAGTTCCCTTTCTCATACCTGACATTGACACATAGATCACACCAATGTATCATCCTGTGCAGATACAGAATTTGTATGTGTCATCCATAGAGGACACAGTAAACCTCCAAACTGTCATAACCTAAGTCTTCCAGTGGGCTAATGACAACATGATGGTCAACGTGGACAAGTTCCAGTTACTGTGTTATGGAAAGACTGTGGAAATCATGACTGGAATGGAGTATACTAATGAGAAAGACCTGGGAGTGATTATGTCAGAAGTTGACACCTTCAATGATCACAACAATGTCACTATCACGAGTAAAATGATTGGCTGGATAACTAGAACGTTTAAAACAAGAGATACCAAGCCAGGCTGGATAACTAGAAGCCTCAAAACAAGAGATGCCAAGCCAAGCTGGATAACTAGAACCTTCAAAACAAGAGATGCCAAGTTAATGATGACACAACCGGGTAATAAAGATATAGCCGAGTAATATAGACACAGCCGGGTAATAAAGACACAGCCGGGTAATAAAGACACAGCCGGGTAATAAAGACAGAGCCGGGTAATAAGGAATTAACAAAGAACCCTAAAAAAAGGAGTAAATGACACACACCAATAAACACCAAGAATTAGAGACGTATATAAATAATATATGAAGCGGCCATAAAACATCAGAAGCACGACACAAATATATATATATATATATATATATATATATATATAATATATATATATATATATATATATATATATATATATATATACATATATATATATTGGAGCATCCAGGTCAGTATGGGTTTAGAGTAGGTCGCTCCTGCCTCTCACAGCTCCACCTGGAAGGTCTGGAAGGTAAGCTTAAGGCTGATGCAGTGTAGTGCACATTGATTTTGCAACATTGTTCAACGAGTGTGTGACCAGACTGTTGTTGTCTGTAAGATACGAGTGAAAGGAGCGACTGGAACACCGGGCAGACGGATGCTAAGTTAGTAGAATCTATAGAGTGTTTATCAGCCTCCCACCAGGTATAAGAGGAATTATTAATAGGTTCCTGTCTTCAAGATCCCTGGTTGTCTTCAAGATCCCTGGTTGTCTTCAAGACCCATGGTTGTCGTCAAGACCCCTGGTTGTCTTCAAGATCCCTGGTTGTCTTCAAGACCCCTGGTTGTCTTCAAGACCCCTGGTTGTCTTCAAGACCCCTGGTTGTCTTCAAGACCCCTGGTTGTCTTCAAGATCCCTGGTTGTCTTCAAGATCCCTGGTTGTCTTCAAGACTCCTGGTTGTCTTCAAGACCCCTGGTTGTCTTCAAGACCCCTGGTTGTCTTCAAGATCCCTGGTTGTCTTCAAGACCCCTGGTTGTCTTCAAGACCCCTGGCTGTCTTCAAGATCCCTGGTTGTCTTCAAGATCCCTGGTTGTCTTCAAGACCCCTGGTTGTCTTCAAGACCCCTGGTTGTCTTCAAGACCCCTGGTTGTCTTCAAGATCCCTGGTTGTCTTCAAGACCCCTGGTTGTCTTCAAGATCCCTGGTTGTCTTCAAGATCCCTGGTTGTCTTCAAGACCCCTGGTTGTCTTCAAGACCCCTGGTTGTCTTCAAGACTCCTGGTTGTCTTCAAGACCCCTGGTTGTCTTCAAGACCCCTGGTTGTCTTCAAGATCCCTGGTTGTCTTCAAGATCCCTGGTTGTCTTCAAGACCCCTGGTTGTCTTCAAGACCCCTGGTTGTCTTCAAGACTCCTGGTTGTCTTCAAGACCCCTGGTTGTCTTCAAGATCCCTGGTTGTCTTCAAGACTCCTGGTTGTCTTCAAGACCCCTGGTTGTCTTCAAGACCCCTGGCTGTCTTCAAGACTCCTGGTTGTCTTCAAGACTCCTGGTTGTCTTCAAGACTCCTGGTTGTCTTCAAGACTCCTGGTTGTCTTCAAGACTCCTGGTTGTCTTCAAGACCCCTGGTTGTCAAGACCCCTGGTTGTCTTCAAGACCCCTGGTTGTCTTCAAGACTCCTGGTTGTCTTCAAGACCCCTGGTTTTCTTCAAGACTCCTGGTTGTCTTCAAGACTCCTGGTTGTCTTCAAGACTCCTGGTTGTCTTCAAGACTCTTGGTTGTCTTCAAGACTCCTGGTTGTCTTCAAGACTCCTGGTTGTCTTCAAGACTCCTGGTTGTCTTCAAGACTCCTGGTTGTCTTCAAGACTCCTGGTTGTCTTCAAGACTCCTGGTTGTCTTCAAGACTCCTGGTTGTCTTCAAGACTCCTGGTTGTCTTCAAGACTCCTGGTTGTCTTCAAGACTCCTGGTTGTCTTCAAGACTCCTGGTTGTCTTCAAGACCCCTGGTTGTCTTCAAGACCCCTGGTTGTCTTCAAGACTCCTGGTTGTCTTCAGGACTCCTGGATGTCTTCAAGACACCTGGATGTCTTCAAGACTTTTGGTTGTCTTCAAAACCCCTGGTTGTCTTCAAGACCCCTGGCTGTCTTCAAGACTCCTGGTTGTCTTCAAGACTCCTGGTTGTCTTCAAGACTCCTGGTTGTCTTGAAGACTCCTGGTTGTCTTCAAGACTCCTGGTTGTCTTCAAGACTCCTGGTTGTCTTCAAGACCCCTGGTTGTCTTCAAGACTCCTGGTTGTCTTCAAGACTCCTGGTTGTCTTCAAGACTCCTGGATGTCTTCAAGACTCCTGGATGTCTTCAAGACTCCTGGTTGTCTTCAAGACTCCTGGTTGTCTTCAAGACTCCTGGCTGTCTTCAAGACTCCTGGTTGTCTTCAAGACTCCTGGCTGTCTTCAAGACTCCTGGTTGTCTTCAAGACTCCTGTTTGTCTTCAAGACTCCTGGTTGTCTTCAAGACTCCTGGTTGTCTTCAAGACTCCTGGTTGTCTTCAAGACTCCTGGTTGTCTTCAAGACTCCTGGTTGTCTTCAAGACTCCTGGTTGTCTTCAAGACTCCTGGTTGTTTTCAAGACTCCTGGTTGTCTTCAAGACTCCTGTTGTCTTCAAGACTCCTGATTGTCTTCAAGACTCCTGGTTGTCTTCAAGACTCCTGGTTGTCTTCAAGACTCCTGGTTGTCTTAAAGACTCCTGGTTGTCTTCAAGACCCCTGGTTGTCTTCAAGAACCCTGGTTGTCTTCAAGACCCCTGGTTGTCTTCAAAACCCCTGGTTGTCTTCAAGACCCCTGGCTGTCTTCAAGACTCCTGGTTGTCTTCAAGACTCCTGGTTGTCTTCAAGACTCCTGGTTATCTTGAAGACTCCTGGTTGTCTTCAAGACCCCTGGTTGTCTTCAAGACCCCTGGTTGTCTTCAAGACCCCTGGTTGTCTTCAAGACTCCTGGTTGTCTTCAAGACTCCTGGTTGTCTTCAAGACTCCTGGATGTCTTCAAGACTCCTGGTTGTCTTCAAGACTCCTGGTTGTCTTCAAGACTCCTGGCTGTCTTCAAGACTCCTGGTTGTCTTCAAGACTCCTGGTTGTCTTCAAGACTCCTGGTTGTCTTCAAGACCCCTGTTTGTCTTCAAGACCCCTGGTTGTCTTCAAGACTCCTGGTTGTCTTCAAGACTCCTGGTTGTCTTCAAGACTCCTGGTTGTCTTCAAGACTCCTGGTTGTCTTCAAGACTCCTGGTTGTCTTCAAGACTCCTGGTTGTTTTCAAGACTCCTGGTTGTCTTCAAGACTCCTGGTTGTCTTCAAGACTCCTGATTGTCTTCAAGACTCCTGGTTGTCTTCAAGACTCCTGGTTGTCTTCAAGACTCCTGGTTGTCTTAAAGACTCCTGGTTGTCTTCAAGACCCCTGGTTGTCTTCAAGAACCCTGGTTGTCTTCAAGACCCCTGGTTGTCTTCAAGACCCCTGGTTGTCTTCAAAACCCCTGGTTGTCTTCAAGAACCCTGGTTGTCTTAAAGACCCCTGGTTGTCTTCAAGACCCCTGGTTGTCTTCAAGACCCCTGGCTGCCTTCAGAACCCCTGACTGTCTTCAAGACCCTTGGCTGCCTTCAGAACCCCTGACTGTCTTCAAGACCCCTGGCTGCCTTCAAGAGGGAGCTGAACAAATACTTAAAGTCGGTGCCGGATCAGCCGGGCTGCGGTTCATACGTTGGACTACGTGTATCCAGCAGAAACAGCCTGGTTGATCAGACCCTGATCCACCGGGAGGCCTTGTCGTGAACCGGGCCGCGGGGGCGTTGACCCCGGAATGCCCTCCAGGTAGACAATACCATGGTCGTAAACTACAGGATCCCGGCAAAACGAGATTATTCCTAGCATGACACAAGGGTTTCTATAGTGTGGCTGTGAAGGAAGTCTGACGAGGAACACAGTTCGGAGTCTTTATTGATGAAACGGTTGGCCTACATGGTAGCCTTGTTCAATCTAATATAGAGGCAGAAGTGCCAATGGAATAGACATGATGCAATCAGTCCATCAGACCTGGAGAAGAACTCTTCTCCAGGCTGAGGGACTGACCACCTTGTTCCAGACCATGGAACTGGACTCTTCTCCAGGCTGAGGGACTGTCCACCTTGTTCCAGACCATGGAACTGGACTCTTCTCCAGGCTGAGGGACTGACCACCTTGTTCCAGACCATGGAACTGGACTCTTCTCCAGGCTGAGGGACTGACCACCTTGTTCCAGACCATGGAACTGAACTCTTCTCCAGGCTGAGGGACTGACCACCTTGTTCCAGACCATGGAACTGAACTTTTCTCCAGGCTGAGGGACTGTCCACCTTGTTCCAGACCATGGAACTGAACTCTTCTCCAGGCTGAGGGACTGTCCACCTTGTTCCAGACCATGGAACTGAACTCTTCTCCAGGCTGAGGGACTGACCACTTTGTTCCAGACCATGGAACTGAACTCTTCTCCAGGCTGAGGGACTGACCACCTTGTTCCAGACCATGGAACTGAACTCTTCTCCAGGCTGAGGGACTGACCACCTTGTTCCAGACCATGGAACTGAACTCTTCTCCAGGCTGAGGGACTGACCACCTTGTTCCAGACCATGGAACTGAACTCTTCTCCAGGCTGAGGGACTGTCCACCTTGTTCCAGACCATGGAACTGAACTCTTCTCCAGCCTGAGGGACTGACCACCTTGTTACAGACCTCAAAGCCATCCACAGGATGGATATGAGGTGCACAATAAACTAGCCACTACCATCCACAGGATGGATATGAGGTACACAATAAACTAGCCACTACCATCCACAGGATGGATATGAGGTACACAATAAACTAGCCACTACCATCCACAGGATGGATATGAGGTACACAATAAACTAGCCACTACCATCCACAGGATGGATATGAGGTACACAATAAACTAGCCACTATGGTGACAAAATTTAAAATCTCTCAGTGCTAGTGCCGACAGGGGGCCGCCGCCCCCTCTCCCTGGCACTAAGGTGCACATTGCCCCTAATTATAAAATACCTGAGCGAAGAATGCCTCACCACGTAAGATAGTTAATATCTAGTTATAAACTTTCTGCCTGGGGGATATTACACTCCCCTGTGGCACACCTGGGGGATATTACACTCCCCTGTGGCACACCTGGGGGATATTACACTCCCCTGTGGCAAACTGGGGGATATTACACTCCCCTGTGGCACACCTGGGGGATATTACACTCCCCTGTGGCACACCTGGGGGATATTACACTCCCCTGTGGCACACCTGGGGGATATTACACTCCCCTGTGGCACACCTGGGGGATATTACACTCCCCTGTGGCACACCTGGGGGATATTACACTCCCCTGTGGCACACCTGGGGGATATTACACTCCCTGTGGCAAACTGGGGGATATTACACTCCCCTGTGGCACACCTGGGGGATATTACACTCCCCTGTGACAAACTGGGGGATATTACACTCCCCTGTGGCACACCTGGGGGATATTACACTCCCTGTGACAAACTGGGGGATATTACACTCCCCTGTGGCACACCTGGGGGATATTACACTCCCCTGTGGCAAACTGGGGGATATTACACTCCCCTGTGGCAAACTGGGGGATATTACACTCCCCTGTGGCACACCTGGGGGATATTACACTCCCCTGTGGCACACCTGGGGGATATTACACTCCCC
Organism: Cherax quadricarinatus; assembly: GCF_026875155.1. Lineage (NCBI taxonomy): Eukaryota > Metazoa > Arthropoda > Malacostraca > Decapoda > Parastacidae > Cherax > Cherax quadricarinatus. Next base: position 13,591,254 of record NC_069489.1, on the reverse strand, counting down.
TGTGGCAAACTGGGGGATATTACACTCCCCTGTGGCACACCTGGGGGATATTACACTCCCCTGTGGCACACCTGGGGGATATTACACTCCCCTGTGGCACACCTGGGGGATATTACACTCCCCTGTGGCAAACTGGGGGATATTACCCCCGTGGCACACCTGGGGGAATGTTACACTCCCCTGTGGCACACTGGGGGCATTATTATTACTGTTCTATACACGGGGGAAGCGCTAAATACGTAGCGGAGGTGGTGGGGGTGATATAATCCTCCCGGAGAAGCGGTAAAATCGTATGGCTGATACAGCATCAAGGTAATGAGAGATAATCAATGGCAGCCAAGATAAGACAGTAAGATTTACCTGTCATCTTACACGTTGATGAGACAGTAAGATTCACCTGTCACCTTACATGTTGATGAGACAGTAAGATTCACCTGTCACCTTACATGTTGATGAGACAGTAAGATTCACCTGTCATCTTACACGTTGATGAGACAGTAAGATTCACCTGTCACCTTACATGTTGATGAGACAGTAAGATTCACCTGTCACCTTACATGTTTATGAGACAGTAAGATTCACCTGTCACCTTACATGTTGATGAGACAGTAAGATTCACCTGTCACCTTACATGTTGATGAGACAGTAAGATTCACCTGTCACCTTACATGTTGATGAGACAGTAAGATTCACCTGTCACCTTACATGTTGATGAGACAGTAAGATTCACCTGTCACCTTACATGTTTATGAGACAGTAAGATTCACCTGTCACCTTACATGTTGATGAGACAGTAAGATTCACCTGTCACCTTACATGTTGATGAGACAGTAAGATTCACCTGTCATCTTACATGTTGATGAGACAGTAAGATTCACCTGTCACCTTACATGTTGATGAGACAGTAAGATTCACCTGTCACCTTACATGTTGATGAGACAGTAAGATTCACCTGTCATCTTACATGTTGATGAGACAGTAAGATTCACCTGTCATCTTACATGTTGATGAGACAGTAAGATTCACCTGTCATCTTACATGTTGATGAGACAGTAAGATTCACCTGTCACCTTACACGTTGATGAGACAGTAAGATTCACCTGTCATCTTACATGTTGATGAGACAGTAAGATTCACCTGTCACCTTACATGTTGATGAGACAGTAAGATTCACCTGTCATCTTACATGTTGATGAGACAGTAAGATTCACCTGTCACCTTACATGTTGATGAGACAGTAAGATTCACCTGTCACCTTACATGTTGATGAGACAGTAAGATTCACCTGTCATCTTACATGTTGATGAGACAGTAAGATTCACCTGTCACCTTACACGTTGATGAGACAGTAAGATTCACCTGTCACCTTACACGTTGATGAGACAGTAAGATTCACCTGTCACCTTACACGTTGATGAGACAGTAAGATTCACCTGTCACCTTACACGTTGATGAGACAGTAAGATTCACCTGTCACCTTGCGTGTTCCTTAGACAGAAAGAAATCACCACCAATCGTGTCAGAGTGGAAGAAAGAGTCCGGAGTTAGCACACTGGTGTGACAGAAGGGCAGTACCTCCCTGGATGATTGCTGTCTACCAACCTGCCTTCCTGAAGCACATCCTTCACGGTGTTTCCAGCGTGTGATGTGCTAATGATCACTACAGACCACAACAGGTTATGATCAGGTTAAATCAGCAGGAAGACCTGCTGTGGGACCCGGTCTAGGAGTCGTCCAGGTTCTCGGCTGCAGGTAAAGACATGTTTTAAGGAGAGAAGTACGTTCAGAAGGTCTTGTAAACCAGCGGAATTATCAAGCCAATACTGACGACGGTGGAAGATTAGGCAATCAGTCCCTCAGCCTAAACAGCCGGTATTTACTCTCTCACCCTAGACAGCCGTTATTCAGCCCCTCAGCCTAGACAGCCGGAACTGTTACACTATTAAATGCACTAGGCCCACTTTAGACACACAGACTAGACCTAGGTGAGGTACAGGAGGCCATAAGAAGCACAGATACTGTACGGCACCACTGATACAGTATTGACCTGCGAGAATATTAGACGTCAGGAACACTAACATAGGACGCAATTCTTTTCGAAAGGTTGTTAAAAGCCGTATTAGTAATTTTACGACACAGCCTACGCTAAGACACGACACAGTAAGTGTCAGGGGCCCAAGACTGTTCAACTGCCTCCCAGCATACAGAAGGGGGATTACCAATAGACCCCTGGTTGTCTTCAAGACCCCTGGTTGTCTTCAAGACCCCTGGTTGTCTTCAAGACCCCTGGTTGTCTTCAAGATCCCTGGTTGTCTTCAAGACCCATGGTTGTCGTCAAGACCCCTGGTTGTCTTCAAGACCCCTGGTTGTCTTCAAGACCCATGGTTGTCGTCAAGACCCCTGGTTGTCTTCAAGACCCTTGGCTGTCTTCAAGACCCCTGGTCGTCTTCAAGACCCATGGTTGTCGTCAAGACCCCTGGTTGTCTTCAAGACCCATGGTTGTCGTCAAGACCCCTGGTCGTCTTCAAGACCCATGGTTGTCTTCACGACCCCTGGTCGTCTTCAAAACCCCTGGTTGTCTTCAAGACCCTTGGCTGTCTTCAAGACCCCTGGCTGTCTTCAAGACCCCTGGCTGTCTTCAAGACCCTTGGCTGTCTTCAAGACCCCTGGCTGTCTTCAAGACCCCTGGCTGTCTTCAAGACCCTTGGCTGTCTTCAAGACCCCTGGCTGTCTTCAAGACCCCTGGCTGTCTTCAAGACCCTTGGCTGTCTTCAAGACCCCTGGCTGTCTTCAAGACCCTTGGCTGTCTTCAAGACCCCTGGCTGTCTTCAAGACCCCTGGCTGTCTTCAAGACCCCTGGTCGTCTTCAAGACCCCTGGTTATCTTCAAGACCCCTGGCTGTCTTCAAGACCCCTGGCTGTCTTCAAGACCCCTGGTTGTCTTCAAGACCCCTGGCTGTCTTCAAGAGGGAGCTGGACAGAGACATAAACTCAGTAGCTGACCAGCCGGGCTGTTGTTCCTATGCTGGTTTACATGTGGCCAGCAGTAAAAGCCTGGTGAATCAAGCCTCGTTGTGTATACGCTCCAGGTACACACAACTCAGATCAGCATATGGGACTGATCACCTCACCTATTGTACACAGTTCTACAGTCTTCCCATCACGTCCCTGCACTGACGAAACCACTGTTGGGCGAAACGTCTACATATAAAGATACCCAGATGTTGTACCAGTGTCTAATTTCCCATATTCATAGATTTAGACGTCACAGCTTCTAAACCACCATGACAAAACTATTCTAAACTGCTCTAGTAACAGTAAACAAAGTCAGATAAAGGGGTAAACTGCTCTAGTAACAGTAAACAAAGTCAGATAAAGGGGTAAACTGCTCTAGTAACAGTAAACAAAGTCAGATAAAGGGTAAACTGCTCTAGTAACAGTAAACAAAGCCAGATAAAGGGGTAAACTGCTCTAGTAACAGTAAACAAAGTCAGATAAAGGGGTAAACTGCTCTAGTAACAGTAAACAAAG
>NC_069489.1:13575224-13585224 GCF_026875155.1 Cherax quadricarinatus | reverse complement strand
TACGCAGGGTTTGGTTCCAGGCTACTCTGTCCCCGCTTATTCAAGGTTTTGGTTTTCCCGGGTACTGCTGTCCCCCCTTTTACGCAGGTTTTGGTTCCAGGCTACTGCGTCCCCGCTTATCAGCAGGTTAAGTTCCCCGCTACTGCTGGCCCCCTTATACACAGTTAAATTCCAGGCTACTGCTGGGCCCCCCTTATACAGCAGGTTTAAATTCCCGGGTTTTGCTTCCCCGCTTAACACAGGGTTTGTTTTCCCGGGTTTCTGCTGCCCCGCTTTTAAAAGCAGGGTTAAAATTCCAGGCTACTTCTGGCCCCCTTATACAGCAGGTTTAATTCAGGTTACTGCTGTCCCCGCTTATACAGCAGGTTTTAAATTCCAGCTACTGGGCCCCGCTATACAGCGGTTAAAATTCCCCTTACTGCTTCCCCCTTAACAGCAGGTTAAGTTCCATTTCTGCGTCCCCGCTTTTACAGCAGGGTTAAATTCCGGGTTTCGCTGCCCCGCTTATACAGCAGGTTAATTGCAGTTCTGCTTCCCCACTATACAGCAGGTTTGGGTTTCCCGCTACGCGTCCCCCTTATACAGCAGGTTAAGTTGCAGTTTTTCTCTGGCCCCGCTTAAACGCAGGTTAGGTTCCAGGGTACTGCTGTCCCCCCCTTTTACAGCAGGGTTTGGTTCCAGGGAAAACTGGCCCCGTTTACACAGGTTAAGTTCCGGCTACTGCGGCCCCCTTTTAAAAAGCGTTTTAATTTCCAGGTTACTGCGCCCCGCTTTTCAGCAGGTTTTCCAGTTTCTGCTGTCCCCCAAACAGCAGTTAAGTTCCAGGCTACGCTGTCCCCCCTTTTAAAAACAGGTTTGGGTTTCCCGGGTACTGCGGCCCTCTTAACACAGGTTTAAATTTCCAGGCTAGCGGCCCCGCTTTACAGCAGGTTAAGCCAGCTACTGCTGCCCCGCTTTTTCGCATGTTAAAATTTCCCGGGTACTTTCGGCCCCGCTTTTCAGCAGTTTAAGTTCCAGGGACGCTGTCCCCACTTTTAAAAGCAGTTTTAAATTTCCGGGGACTGCGCCCCGCTTAACAGCAGGTTAATTTCCAGGCTACTGCTGGCCCCGCTTATACAGCAGGTTAGGTTCCAGGCTACTGCTGGCCCCGCTTATACAGCAGGTTAGGTTCCAGGCTACTGCTGGCCCCGCTTATACAGCAGGTTAATTCCAGGGTTTTCGTTCCCCGCTTATCACAGGTTAAGTTCCAGGTTTCTGCTGCCCCGCATACGCAGGTTAAGTTCCCGGCTACGCGGCCCCGCTTATACAGCAGGGGAAAGTTGCGGTTAATGCTGTTTCCCCCCTTTACAGCATTAAGTTCCAGGCTACTGCTGGCCCCGCTTTTTACAGCAGGTTTAAATTCCAGTTTTCGCTGTCCCCCTTATACAGCAGGTTTTAATTCCCGTTATGCGTCCCCGCTTTACAGCAGGGTTTAAATTCCAGTTACTGCTGTCCCCGCTTATACGCGGTTTAGTTCCAGGCTACTCTGTCCCCGCTTAACAGCAGGGTTTGGGGTTTCCCGGGACGCTGGCCCCGCTTATACAGCGGGTTAATTCCAGGCTACTGCTGGCCCCGCTTATACAGCGGTTAAGTTCGGCACTGCGGCCCCGCATACAGCAGGGTTTAAATTCCAGGGTACTGCGGCCCCGCTTATACAGCAGTTTAATTCCAGGCTACTGCGTCCCCGCTTATACAGCAGGTTAATTCCAGGCTACTGCGGCCCCGCTTATACAGCAGGTTAAGTTTCCCGGGTACGCGGCCCCGCTTATACAGCAGGGTTAAGTTCCCGTACTGCTGTCCCTGCTTATAACAGGTTTTGTTTCCCGGCACTGCTGCCCCGCTTATACAGCAGGGTTTAAATTCCAGGGGTAACGCGGCCCCCTTATACAACAGTTAGGTTCCAGCTCTGCGGCCCCGCTTATCAGCAGGTTAATTCCAGCTACCGGCCCCCCGCTTAACACAGGGTTTAAATTTCCGGCTACGCGTCCCCGCTTATACAGCGTTAAGTTCCAGTTACTGCTGGCCCCGCTTATACAGCAGTTTAAGTTTCCCGGGACTGCTGTCCCCGCTTATACAGCAGGTTAAGTCCAGGGGACTTTGGCCCCCCCTTTTACAGCAGGGAATTTCCCGACTAAATGCTGGCCCCGCTTAACAGCAGTTAAGTTCCGTTACTGCTGGCCCGCTTAAACGCAGGTTTTAATTCCAGGGTACCGTCCCGCTTATAAGCAGGGTTAGTTTTCCCGGCTCTGCGGCCCCCCCTTATACCAGTTAGGTTCCCGGCACGCTGGCCCCGTTTACAGCAGGTTAGGTTCCGCACTGCTGGCCCCGCTTATACAGCATTAAGTTTTCCCGGGTACGCTGGCCCCGCTTAAACAGTTAAGTTCCGGGTACTGCGGGCCCCGCTTATAACACAGGTTAAGTCCCCTTTTTTGCGGGCCCCGCTTTTCACAGGTTTAAATTCCAGGCTACTGCTGGCCCCCTTTTTAAAAGCAGGTTTAAATTCCACTACGCTGGCCCGCTTAAACGCAGGTTAAGTTCCAGGGTTTCTGCGGGCCCCGCTTTTTACAAACGGTTAATTCCAGCTACTGCTGCCCGCTTAAAAAACCCGGTTAATTTTCCCGGTTACTGCGGCCCCGCTTTTACAGCGGGTTAAGTTTTCCCGCAAATGCTGGCCCTCATACAGCAGGTTTTAAATCCGGTTACGCTGGCCCCCCTTATCAGCTTTTTAAATTCCAGGCTACGCTGGGGCCCCGCTTTTAAAACGGGTTTAAATTCCAGGTTACTGCTGTCCCCCTTAACAGCAGTTAAGTTTCCCGGTTACTGTGGCCCCGCTTATACAGCATGTTTAATTCCCGGCTACTGCGTCCCCCCCTTATACACATTAAGTTCCCGGCTTTCTGCTTTCCCCCCCTTATACACAGGGTTTAAAAATTCCAGTTTACTGCTGTAAAGGAAGCACTGAAACAAAGCACTAAATTAAAGTGCCCAACCACAGCCCCGGGGACAGAACAAAAATTGACGAAATTCAAATTTACTTCTGAAACGTTTCGACCAAAAAAATTTAAAAAGGTTTTAATAAACGCCCGTGAGCGAAAAAAGCTTATACGTACCGCAAATGACTAAACGAGCATAAAACGTTTCTCCAACTTATATAAAAAAATAATAATTTAAAATAATAAAAATAATAAAAAAATAAAAAAGCCCGCATGTCACTATCATGTCACTTTGGTTTTCTTTAAAATCACGTCAAATTTTTTTGACACAGTAGGGGAAAATCTTTTGGAAAACCCTCCAGAGTGTCCTAATTACAAGATGTTTTTAGCCGTGTTTTTCCCCCTCTCTTTCTCTCTCCTCTCTCAACTCTCTCTCTCCTCTCTCCTCTCTCCCCCCTCTTCCACCATAATTGAAACTTAAAAAAAGGAAACGAAATAAATTCCTTTGATCCATATGGTTGTTGGTGATTGATTTATTAGCCTCAGGCTGAGTCAATACTCTCTCTCTCTCTCTCTCTCTCTCTCTCTCTCTCTCTCTCTCTCTCTCTCTCTCGACCCTCTCTCTCTCTCTCCTCCTCTCTCCTTCCTTTTTCATCTCTCTCTCTCTCCCTGGAGAGCTTGATCAATCAGCCTGTGCTGGTAATTAACATCTAATACCTAAGTACACAAGCGAGTCATTACATAAACACGCCCACGTACACGTACACTCTCCCCCTCGTCCCAACACGTACACTCCCCCACGTACACTCCCTAACCTGTCCATAAATCTGGCTGAGGTTGGGTTGTACAGGTTGAGTAGATTAAGTTCACCACGATGCCATTTCAGGGGTCATCGCCCCCCCCATCAACCATGCCCGGTCCTAGGCCAGAATTCCGGTTCTTACCCGATCAACCAGGTTGTTGTTGTTGGTTCTAACAGCAAGAAGTCGAAATCTGACTTACAGAAACTCACTATATATATATATATATATATATATATATAATATATATATATATATATATATATATATATATATATATATATATATATATATATATATATATACAAGGAATTCGCGAGAGAAGGCGAAATATACACAAACAATATTTGTGTATATTTCGCCTGCTCTCGCGAATTCCTTGCATTGTTCAAATCTCTAGTAAGGCTGATGCATGCAGGGGATGAGATGAAAAGCTGTAAGCCTTCTCCCTGGAAGCTGGCTGCCTTGGATCAAACGTGTAGCGTATGCTACACGCCAAGGTATTGTCCAGTGTGGGTGGATTGGTAAAGCACTGCGTACCTTGTCCTAAGGTTCGTAGGTTCGAGTCTCCTTCAGCCAGAGATCAGTTTGTATATATATATATATATATATATATATATATATATATATATATATATATATATATATATATATATATATATAATATATATATATATATATATATATGAGGCCATGTTTCTTTTGTAGCCTTCCTGATCAACTAGACTGTTGGGACTTCCCTTGCATAACAAACACAGAGCATCTCCTAACATGTCTGTGTCTCATGTCTTTATTCCTTTGGTTTCCAGGTATCCCTGTGTCCGGTATTCTCCCATTTACAAGTCTGTTATCCCCCTCGTTCTTTCTTCCCGGAATCTTACACGTTCTAACTGTGTCTCTCCTGATTTCCGTCTCCTCCAGGATTCTACTGTGTGAAGTGTATGGGATGAGTGTGAGGGAGAGTATGAGAGGGAGAATAAGGGTGAAAGTAAGGGAGAGAGTGAGAGAGGTAGTATGTGTGGGGGGAGACTACAAATAACAGCCTCCAGTGATCAATATATTGATGGGAGGCTGAGGTATCAACCCGCCAGAGATATGTGACAGATGACACATCTCACAGAGATGCTGCATCAAACTATAGCATCCTTCCTTTCTATCTGGCCTTCCACACTTGGTATATACACTCAGAGGTTTATAGGTCGCATACTGCCTTTCCTTACTTGGTATACACACTGAAAGGTGTATATACCAAGTAAGTTGACGTAGGTACAGGTATTCACAGGTATAATTCACATAGTGAGAATTATCCACGACAATCCCAAAAAGGCCAGATAAACTGCCGTAATTCCATTGGGATCCTTAATTACCCTCGTGTAGTAGATAAGCTTTAAACCCCATTAACTAACCACAGCTCATGCCGCCAGGTGGCATGGAAGCACTACCGTAGGCCTACTGACTGTACCTGCCACGAAAATGGTATACATTGTTCCAGGCTATGGAACAAATGCTCTTTTCGAGGCTGAGGGACTGACCTACATAAAATTACGATTTCAAGGCTGATAGACTGATGACATAAATAAGTGTCAGGGGCCCAAGACTGTTCAACAGCCTCCCACCATGCATACCTGGGGGTATTACCAATAGACATCCGGCTGTCTTCAAGACCACTGGTTGTCTTCAAGACCCCTGGTTGTCTTCAAGACCCCTGGTTGTCTTCAAGACCCCTGGTTGTCTTCAGGATCCCTGGCTGTCTTCAAGACCCCTGGTTGTCTTCAAGATCCCTGGTTGTCTTCAAGACCCCTGGTTGTCTTCAAGACCCCTGGTTGTCTTCAAGATCCCTGGTTGTCTTCAAGACCCCTGGTTGTCTTCAAGACCCCTGGTTGTCTTCAAGACCCCTGGTTGTCTTCAAGATCCCTGGCTGCCTTCAAGACCCCTGGTCGTCTTCAAGACCCCTGGTTGTCTTCAAGACCCCTGGTTGTCTTCAAGACCCCTAGTTGTCTTCAAGATCCCTTGGTACTATATCACTTATAATCTCCTTGTATCACTTAGGGGCCCTCATAACCTCCCTATATCACTTGGGGGCCCTCATAACCTCCCTATATCACTTGGGGGCCCCCATAACCTCCCTATATCACTTGGGGGCCCTCATAACCTCCCTATATCACTTGGGGGCCCTCATAACCTCCCTATATCACTTGGGGGCCCTCATAACCTCCCTATATCACTTGGGGGCCCTCATAACCTCCCTATATCACTTGGGGGCCCTCATAACCTCCCTATATCACTTGGGGGCCCTCATAACCTCCCTATATCACTTGGGGGCCCTCATAACCTCCCTATATCACTTGGGGAACTTGTGTAATCTAGGCTACAGAGACCAAGGGAGAAACCTTTACAGCGCAGGCTTGTACACTGTCCAAGATTCTCTCCCTTCCTTCCTGGAGGGAGCGTCCTGCATCCTGCGTGTGTGTGTGTGTGTGTGTGTGTGTGTGTGTGTGTGTGTGTGTGTGTGTGTGTGTGTGTGTGTGTGTGTGTGTGTGTGTGTGTGTGTGTGTGTCTACATCACTGGGTCTACACTAGACCTACACCACTGGGTCTACACTAGGCCTACACCACTGGGTGTACACTAGACCTACACCACTGGATCTACACTAGACCTACACCACTGGTTGTACACTAGACCTACACCACTGGATTTACACTAGACCTACACCAGTGGGTGTACACTAGGCCTACACCAGTGGGTGTACACTAGGCCTACACCACTGGATTTACACTAGACCTACACCACTGGGTCTCCGGTACACCTACATCAACTAACCAAATATAAATTCCAACCAGTAACGAGAGTGTAACAATAAACATAACTTAAATAACGTTACCCTCGTTAGTTATAATTCCCGTACTACGTAATAATCACCGAAAAACTTAAATAACGTACATTATAACGTCTAATAACCCGTGACGAGCGCCAATAGCACAGCCTCAAACAACGAACACTGTTGGGCCACTAACGTTTACAGAGATACGTTAGTTCCACCTTCTAATAACATGTTATAACATGTTATAACATGACAATAACATGTCCGTAAAGTGAAGTCTTTGATCTTCTCTTATTCAAGGTATAACTTAAATATTCCTTGTGGATAACTGTGTGGTACTTAATACCATCTAGACGGTGACTTAGACATGTGTACAACATTTGGGTGTCTTTATCAGTAGATGTTTCGCCCCCCCCAGTGGCTTTATCAGTGCAAGGACATGATGGGAAGACTGTAGAATTGGATACAGAAGATAGGGTGATCAGTCCCTCTGTCTTGGGGTTGGTGAAGGTCTGTAGTTGTTGAAGATACTTCAAGAATTACAATACTCACATGTGTGTAAATAATTATTATTAAAAGTTATTTACGTTAGTCACAGCTAATGTAAACCAGAGGAGTATGTGACATCACCTGCTCCTGCAAGCACTCAACTCCCCTGCTTGTGACATCACCTGCTCCTGCAAGCACTCAACTCCCCTGCTTGTGACATCACCTGCTCCTGCAAGCACTCAACTCCCCTGCTTGTGACATCACCTGCTCCTGCAAGCACTCAACTCCCCTGCTTGTGACATCACCTGCTCCTGCAAGCACTCAACTCCCCTGCTTGTGACATCACCTGCTCCTGCAAGCACTCAACTCCCCTGCTTGTGACATCACCTGCTCCTGCAAGCACTCAACTCCCCTGCTTGTGACATCACCTGCTCCTGCAAGCACTCAACTCCCCTGCTTGTGACATCACCTGCTCCTGCAAGCACTCAACTCCCCTGCTTGTGACATCACCTGCTCCTGCAAGCACTCAACTCCCCTGCTTGTGACATCACCTGCTCCTGCAAGCACTCAACTCCCCTGCTTGTGACATCACCTGCTCCTGCAAGCACTCAACTCCCCTGCTTGTGACATCACCTGCTCCTGCAAGCACTCAACTCCCCTGCTTGTGACATCACCTGCTCCTGCAAGCACTCAACTCATCTGCTTGTGACATCACCTGCTCCTGCAAGCACTCAACTCCCCTGCTTGTGACATCACCTGCTCCTGCAAGCACTCAACTCCCCTGCTTGTGACATCACCTGCTCCTGCAAGCACTCAACTCCCCTGCTTGTGACATCACCTGCTCCTGCAAGCACTCAACTCCCCTGCTTGTGACATCACCTGCTCCTGCAAGCACTCAACTCCCCTGCTTGTGACATCACCTGCTCCTGCAAGCACTCAACTCATCTGCTTGTGACATCACCTGCTCCTGCAAGCACTCAACTCCCCTGCTTGTGTCATCACCTGCTCCTGCAAGCACTCAATTCCCCTGCTTGTGACATCACCTGCTCCTGCAAGCACTCAACTCCCCTGCTTGTGACATCACCTGCTCCTGCAAGCACTTAACTCCCCTGCTTGTGTCATCACCTGCTCCTGCAAGCACTCAACTCCCCTGCTTGTGTCATCACCTGCTCCTGCAAGCACTCAACTCCCCTGCTTGTGTCATCACCTGCTCCTGCAAGCACTCAACTCCCCTGCTTGTGACATCACCTGCTCCTGCAAGCACTCAACTCCCCTGCTTGTGACATCACCTGCTCCTGCAAGCACTTAACTCCCCTGCTTGTGTCATCACCTGCTCCTGCAAGCACTCAACTCCCCTGCTTGTGTCATCACCTGCTCCTGCAAGCACTCAACTCCCCTGCTTGTGACATCACCTGCTCCTGCAAGAACTCAACTCCCCTGCTTGTGTCATCACCTGCTCCTGCAAGAACTCAACTCCCCTGCTTGTGACATCACCTGCTCCTGCAAGCACTCAACTCCCCTGCTTGTGTCATCACCTGCTCCTGCAAGCACTCAACTCCCCTGCTTGTGTCATCACCTGCTCCTGCAAGCACACAACTCCCCTGCTTGTGACATAACCTGCTCCTGCAAGCACACAACTCCCCTGCTTGTGACATCACCTGCTCCTGCAAGCACTCAACTCCCCTGCTTGTGACATCACCTGCTCCTGCAAGCACTCAACTCCCCTGCTTGTGTCATCACCTGCTCCTGCAAGCACTCAACTCCCCTGCTTGTGACATCACCTGCTCCTCCAAGCACACAACTCCCCTGCTTGTGACATCACCTGCTCCTCCAAGCACTCAACTCCCCTGCTTGTGACATAACCTGCTCCTCCAAGCACTCAACTCCCCTGCTTGTGACATCACCTGCTCCTGCAAGCACTCAACTCCCCTGCTTGTGACATCACCTGCTCCTCCAAGCATTCAACTCCCCTGCTTGTGACATCACCTGCTCCTCCAAGCACTCAACTCCCCTGCTTGTGACATCACCTGCTCCTCCAAACAGTCAACTCCCCTGCTTGTGACATCACCTGCTCCTGCAAGCACTCAACTCCCCTGCTTGTGACATCACCTGCTCCTCCAAGCACTCAACTCCCCTGCTTGTGACATCACCTGCTCCTGCAAGCACTCAACTCCCCTGCTTGTGACATCACCTGCTCCTGCAAGCACTCAACTCCCCTGCTTGTGACATCACCTGTTCCTCCAAGCACTCAACTCCCCTGCTTGTGACATCACCTGCTCCTCCAAGCACTCAACTCCCCTGCTTGTGACATCACCTGCTCCTCCAAACAGTCAACTCCCCTGCTTGTGACATCACCTGCTCCTCCAAGCACTCAACTCCCCTGCTTGTGACATCACCTGCTCCTCCAAGCACTCAACTCCCCTGCTTGTGACATCACCTGCTCCTCCAAGCACTCAACTCCCCTGCTTGTGACATCACCTGCTCCTCCAAGCACTCAACTCCCCTGCTTGTGACATCACCTGCTCCTCCAAACAGTCAACTCCCCTGCTTGTGACATCACCTGCTCCTCCAAGCACTCAACTCCCCTGCTTGTGACATCACCTGCTCCTCCAAGCACTCAACTCCCCTGCCAGGAGAAGCAATCTCCATCCAAGTCAACGTGTGATGAATTAAGACAGACGTAACACCTGGGTCTCCGCACTGAAGGAGGACCCCCAGGTGGGCGAAATGTCTCCACCATGAAGAGACGTCGCAGGTGTTGTACATGTGCCGATCCACCGACAATGTAATGGTTCTCCAGTGCAAGAGTTGTGTACTGTGCTTGATTTATACTAACTTTCAGAACTACTCCCAGCACTAAACATCAAAACGTACCCATCGTTATTATACCATAAAGGTGCTTAATATATCAGGGAGG
>NC_069489.1:13557724-13565224 GCF_026875155.1 Cherax quadricarinatus | reverse complement strand
AAAAAACAAATTTTAAAAAAACCCAAAAAAAAAAAAAAACCCTGAAAAAAAAAAAAAAAAAAAAAAAACCCCCAAAAAATAACAAAAAAAAAAAACCCCCCAAAAAAAAATAAAAAGTAACAAAAAAACCCAAAAAAAAAAACAACCCCCCAAACCAAAAAAAAAAAAAAACCCAAAAAAAAATAAAAAAAACAATAAACCAAAAAACCCCAAAAAAAACAAAAAAAAAAAAAAAAAACCCAAAAAAAAACCCCCCCCCCCCAAAAAAAAACCAAACTGAAAACAAAAAAAAACCAACACAAAAAAAACAAAAAAAACCCAATCAAAAAAACAAAAAAAACAAAACAAAAAAAAAAAAACAAACAACCCCCCCACCAAAAACAAACCCTGGGTTTCCCTTAAAAATTTTTTTAAAATTTCCCCCAACCGAGGGAGAGGGAGACATCCCTGGCTTCCCCTCAACCCCCCACTCCCCCACCCCCCACCCCCCTCTCCTTTACAATCTCTGCCCCCACTAGACCCTCACTTTCCCTGTCATTTCCATTTTCATCACTACTAACTCTCCCACTCCTCTCTCATCCCTCTCTCTCGCCCCTTTCTCTTACCCTTCTCTCTTTGGTAGTCCTTCCCCTCACTTCTTCAGCAACACTGCTGGTGTTCCCACAATGTAACTATCATATAGTGTAGCAACACTGCTGGTGTTCCCACAATGTAACTATCATATAGTGTAGCAACACTGCTGGTGTTCCCACAATGTAACTATCATATAGTGTAGCAACACTGCTGGTGTTCCCACAATGTAACTATCATATAGTGTAGCAACACTGTTGGTGTTCCCACAATGTAACTATCATATAGAATAGTGTAGCAACACTGCTGGTGTTCCCACAATGTAAACTATCATATAGAATAGTGTAGCAACACTGCGTGGTGTTCCCACAATGTAACTATCATATAGAATAGTGTAGCAACACTGCTGGTGTTCCCACAATGTAACTATCATATAGAATAGTGTAGCAACACTGCTGGTGTTCCCACAATGTAACTATCATATAGAATAGTGTAGCAACACTGCTGGTGTTCCCACAATGTAACTATCATATAGAATAGTGTAGCATCACTGCTGGTGTTCCCACAATGTAACTATCATATAGAATAGTGTAGCAACACTGCTGGTGTTCCCACAATGTAACTATCATATAGAATAGTGTAGCAACACTGCTGTGTTCCCACAATGTAACTATCATATAGAATAGTGTAGCAACACTGCTGGTGTTCCTACAATGTAACTATCATATAGAATAGTGTAGCAACACTGCTGGTGTTCCTACAATGTAACTATCATATAGAATAGTGTAGCAACACTGCTGGTGTTCCCACAATGTAACTATCATATAGAATAGTGTAGCAACACTGCTGGTGTTCCCACAATGTAACTATCATATAGAATAGTGTAGCAACACTGCTGGTGTTCCCACAATGTAACTATCATATAGAATAGTGTAGCAACACACTGCTGGTGTTCCCACAATGTAACTATCATATAGAATAGTGCAGCAACACTGCTGGTGTTCCCACAATGTAACTATCATATAGAATAGTGCAGCAACACTGCTGGTGTTCCCACAATGTAACTATCATATAGAATAGTGTAGCAACACTGCTGGTGTTTCCCACAATGTAACTATCATATAGAATAGTGTAGCAACACTGCTGGTGTTCCCACAATGTAACTATCATATAGAATAGTGTAGCAACACTACTGGTGTTCCCACAATGTAACTATCATATAGAATAGTGTAGCAACACTGCTGGTGTTCCCACAAGGTAACTATCATATAGAATAGTGTAGCAACACTGCTGGTGTTCCCACAATGTAACTATCATAAGAATAGTGTAGCAACACTGCTGGTGTTCCACAATGTAACTATCATATAGAATAGTGTAGCAACACTGCTGGTGTTCCCACAATGTAACTATCATATAGAATAGTGTAGCAACACTGCTGGTGTTCCCACCATGTAACTATCATATAGAATAGTGTAGCAACACTGCTGGTGTTCCCACAATGTGACTATCATATAGAATAGTGTAGCAACACTGCTGGTGTTCCCACAATGTAACTATCATATAGAATAGTGTAGCAACACTGCTGGTGTTCCCACAATGTAACTATCATATAGAATAGTGTAGCAACACTGCTGGTGTTCCCACAAGGTAAACTATCAATATAGAATAGTGTAGCAACACTGCTGGTGTTCCCACAATGTAACTATCATATAAGAATAGTGTAGCAACACACTGCTGGTGTTCCCACAATGTAACTATCATATAGAATAGTGTAGCAACACTGCTGTGTTCCCACAATGTAACTATCATATAGAATAGTGTAGCAACACTGCTGGTGTTCCCACAAGGTAACTATCATATAGAATAGTGTAGCAACACTGCTGGTGTTTCCCACAATGTAACTATCATATAGAATAGTGTAGCAACACACTGCTGGTGTTCCCACAATGTAACTATCATATAGAATAGTGTAGCAATACTGCTGGTGTTCCCACAATGTAACTATCATATAGAATAGTGTAGCAACACTGCTGGTGTTCCCACAATGTAAACTACATATAGAATAGTGTAGCAACACTGCTGGTGTCCCCACAATGTAACTATCATATAGAATAGTGTAGCAACACTGCTGGTGTTCTCACAATGTAACTATCATATAGAATAGTGTAGCAACACTGCTGGTGTTCCCACAATGTAACTATCATATAGAATAGTGTAGCATCACTGCTGGTGTTCCCACAATGTAACTATCATATAGAATAGTGTAGCAACACTGCTGGTGTTCCCACAATGTACTATCATATAGAATAGTGTAGCAACACTGCTGGTGTTCCCACAATGTAACTATCATATAGAATATGATAGCATCACTGCTGGTGTTCCCACAATGTAACTATCATATAGAATAGTGTAAGCAACACTGCTGGTGTTTCCCACAATGTAACTATCATATAGAATAGTGTAGCAACACTGCTGGTTGTTCCCACAATGTAACTATCATATAGAATAGTGTAGCAACACTGCTGGTGTTCCCACAATGTAACTATCATATAGATAGTGTAGCAACACTGCTGGTGTTCCCACAATGTAACTATCATATAGAATAGTGTAGCAACACTGCTGGTGTTCCCACAATGTAACTATCATATAGAATAGTGTAGCAACACTGCTGGTGTTCCCACAATGTAACTATCATATAGAATAGTGTAGCAACACTGCTGGTGTTCCCACAATGTAACTATCATATAGAATAGTGTAGCAACACTGCTGGTGTTCCCACAATGTAATTATCTTCTCCAACACTCTTCCCCAACATTCTTCCCAACAATCTTCTCCAACACTCTTCCCCAGCATTTCTCCAACAGTATTCTCCAACACGTCCATCAACCCTTAATATCAGTGTTACCAACAGCAGTGTTATGACGACAATTTCCAGACTATCCGGCTGACTGACTGGCTGATTCACTTGCTGGCTGAATTAATGACTGGCTAGCTGACCGACTGGATGATTGGTTACCTGACTGAATTTCTTACTGGGAAGTTGTCCGATTGGCTAGCTGACTGACTGACTGACTGGTTATCTAATTGACTAGTTGACTGGCTGACTGGTTACCTATCTGACTAGCTGACTGACTAGTTACCTAACCCACTAGCTGACTAACTGATTGTTTACCTAATTGACTAGCTGATTGACTGGTTACCTAACTGGCTAGCTGACTGACTGACTAGTAACCTAACTGACTAGCTGACTGACTGACTAGTTACCTAACTGACTAGCTGACTGACTGACTGACTGGTTATCTAATTGACTAGTTGACTGGCTGACTGGTTACCTAACTGACTAGGTGACTGACTGACTAGTTACCTAACTGACTAGCTGACTAACTGATTGGTTACCTAACTGACTAGCTGACTGACGGGTTTTCCCGCCAGACCCCGTGTTTACGTCGCCATTTTTAAAAGAACATCATCTGGCTTACCATCTGTCCCTTTAAGAGGAGTCACATGGTAAGAGGGAGGGGGTAAAGGGGTGTTCTGGAAGAGAGAAAAGGGTGAGCAATAAGGGATTCTGAAAAAGGAGGAGGGAGAGAAGGAACGGGAGTATTTCTCGGTAAGGAAGAAACTGCATGGAAGGAATTCCTAGAATAAGACATATATTTTTTGTATTGTGCTTATTAGGAAGTGCTAAAATTGTACGGGTCATGTAGCACCTGTGCAATTATTATTTTTTTTATTATTATCACACTGGCCGATTCCCACCAAGGCAGGGTGGCCCGAAAAAGAAAAACTTTCACCATCATTCACTCCATCACTGTCTTGCCAGAAGGGTGCTTTACACTACAGTTTTTAAACTGCAACATTAACACCCCTCCTTCAGAGTGCAGGCACTGTACTTCCCATCTCCAGGACTCAAGTCCGGCCTGCCGGTTTCCCTGAACCCCTTCATAAATGTTACTTTGCTCACACTCCAACAGCACGTCAAGTATTAAAAACCATTTGTCTCCATTCACTCCTATCAAACACGCTCACGCATACCTGCTGGAAGTCCAAGCCCCTCGCACACAAAACCTCCTTTACCCCCTGCCTCCAACCTTTCCTAGGCCGACCCCTACCCCGCCTTCCTTCCACTACAGACTGATACACTCTTGAAGTCACTGTTTCGCTCCATTCTCTCTACATGTCCGAACCACCTCAACAACCCTTCCTCAGCCCTCTGGACAACAGTTTTGGTAATCCCGCACCTCCTCCTAACTTCCAAATTACGAATTCTCTGCATTATATTCACACCACACATTGCCCTCAGACATGACATCTCCACTGCCTCCAGCCTTCTCCTCGCTGCAACATTCATCACCCATGCTTCACACCCATATAAGAGCGTTGGTAAAACTATACTCTCATACATTCCCCTCTTTGCCTCCAAGGACAAAGTTCTTTGTCTCCACAGACTCCTAAGTGCACCACTCACTCTTTTTCCCTCATCAATTCTATGATTCACCTCATCTTTCATAGACCCATCCGCTGACACGTCCACTCCCAAATATCTGAATACGTTCACCTCCTCCATACTCTCTCCCTCCAATCTGATATTCAATCTTTCATCACCTAATCTTTTTGTTATCCTCATAACCTTACTCTTTCCTGTATTCACTTTTAATTTTCTTCTTTTGCACACACTACCAAATTCATCCATCAACCTCTGCAACTTCTCTTCAGAATCTCCCAAGAGCACAGTGTCATCAGCAAAGAGCAGCTGTGACAACTCCCACTTTGTGTACGATTCTAATCCATAAGATTATCCATAAGACCACGACATGGTCTTGGATGGTCACTACTGCCTCTCACAACTACTGGATCACTATGATATGGTTTTGGATGGTCACTACTGCCTCTCACAACTACTGGATCACTATGAAATGGTCTTGGATGGTCACTACTGCCTCTCACAACTACTGGACCACTATGACATGGTCTTGGATGGTCACTCCTGCCTCTCACAACTACTGGATCACTATGACATGGTCTTGGATGGTCACTCCTGCCTCTCACAACTACTGGATCACTATGACATGGTCTTGGATGGCCACTCCTGCCTCTCACAACTACTGGATCACTATGACATGGTCTTGGATGGTCGCTCCTGCCTCTCACAACTACTGGATCACTATGACATGGTCTTGGATGGTCGCTCCTGCCTCTCACAACTACTGGACCACTATGACATGGTCTTGGATGGTCACTACTGCCTCTCACAACTACTGGATCACTATGACATGGTCTTGGATGGTCACTCCTGCCTCTCACAACTACTGGACCACTATGACATGGTCTTGGATGGCCACTCCTGCCTCTCACAACTACTGGATCACTATGACATGGTTTTGGATGGTCGCTCCTGCCTCTCACAACTACTGGATCACTATGACATGGTCTTGGATGGTCGCTCCTGCCTCTCACAACTACTGGACCACTATGACATGGTCTTGGATGGTCACTACTGCCTCTCACAACTACTGGATCACTATGACATGGTCTTGGATGGTCACTCTCCTGCCTCTCACAACTACTGGACCACTATGACATGGTCTTGGATGGTCACTCCTGCCTCTCACAACTACTGGATCACTATGACATGGTCTTGGATGGTCGCTCCTGCCTCTCACAACTACTGGATCACTATGACATGGTCTTGGATGGTCCCCTCCTGCCTCTCACAACTACTGGATCACTATGACATGCTCTTGGATGGTCACTACTGCCTCTCACAACTACTGGATCACTATGACATGGTCTTGGATGGTCACTCCTGCCTCTCACAACTACTGGACCACTATGACATGGTCTTGGATGGTCACTACTGCCTCTCACAACGACTGGATCACTGTGACATGGCCTTGGATGGTCACTACTGCCTCTCACAACTACTGGATCACTATGACATGGTCTTGGATGGTCACTCCTGCCTCTCACAACTACTGGATCACTATGACATGGTCTTGGATGGTCACTACTGCCTCTCACAACTACAGGATCACAATGACATGGTCTTGGATGGTCACTCCTGCCTCTCACAACTACTGGACCACTAATACATGGTCTTGGATGGTCACTCGTGCCACTCACAACTACTGGACCACTATGACATGGTCTTGGATGGTCAATCCAGCCTCTCACAACTACTGAACCACTAATACATGGTCTTGGATGGTCACTCGTGCCACTCACAACTACTGGACCACTATGACATGGTCTTGGATGGTCAATCCTGCCTCTCACAACTACTGAACCACTATGACATGATCTTGGATGGTCACTCCTGCCTTTCACAACTACTGGACCACTAATACATGGTCTTGGATGGTCACTCGTGCCACTCACAACTACTGGACCACTATGACATGGTCTTGGATGGTCAATCCAGCCTCTCACAACTACTGAACCACTAATACATGGTCTTGGATGGTCACTCGTGCCACTCACAACTACTGGATCACTATGACATGGTCTTGGATGGTCGCTCCTGCCTCTCACAACTACTGGATCACTATGACATGGTCTTGGATGGTCGCTCCTGCCTCTCACAACTACTGGATCACTATGACATGCTCTTGGATGGTCACTACTGCCTCTCACAACTACTGGATCACTATGACATGGTCTTGGATGGTCACTCCTGCCTCTCACAACTACTGGACCACTAAGACATGGTCTTGGATGGTCACTACTGCCTCTCACAACGACTGGATCACTGTGACATGGCCTTGGATGGTCACTACTGCCTCTCACAACTACTGGATCACTATGACATGGTCTTGGATGGTCACTCCTGCCTCTCACAACTACTGGATCACTATGACATGGTCTTGGATGGTCACTACTGCCTCTCACAACTACAGGATCACAATGACATGGTCTTGGATGGTCACTCCT
>NC_069489.1:13522724-13550224 GCF_026875155.1 Cherax quadricarinatus | reverse complement strand
AGGTGGTCGACTAGCATTCTGGGGAGCATAAAGGGTAGCAGGAGGGTAGCTGGGGGGATAGCAGGGTGGGCAACTAGATTCTTGGTGCATAAAGGTAGCAGGAGGGTCTGGGAGGATGCAAGCAGGTGGGAGTAGAAATTTTTGGGACATAATGGGTAGCAGGAGGGGAGCAGCAGGTGGTAAAAAATTGGGATATTTGGCAGCTATGGATCGGAGGGTGCGGCAGGCAAGGGACAGGGGAAGGGAGCAGGAGGCAGCGCCCAAAACGCTTGGATGATCCTGGAATGCATCACAGAAAAGGGGAAAACGAAAGAGATGCAGAGGAGGGTGGGAGGGGGGCCCCACACACACACACACACACAAACACACACACCACACAACAAAACCCAACCACCCCAACACACACACACACACAACACACACACACACACACACACAAAAGCACTTGCTAGTGTTAGTCCATGTCGAGGGAACAGACATAGAGTGAACGTCACCAGACACAAGGTTCACAAGAGAATTATCTCAGTATTTGACCAACCACCAGGAGACACAAACCACCAGACATGGTGTACCCCTGGCTTTGGTTAACCCACTAACCCACCAGTGTTAAAACCATGGCTTTGGTATACCAGCACACAAACTACCAGGACTTCTGGAATCCCTGGCTTTGGTATACCAGCACACAAACTACCAGGACTTCTGGAACCCCTGGCTTTGGTATACCAGCACACAAACTACCAGGACTTCTGGAATCCCTGGCTTTGGTATACCAGCACACAAACTACCAGGACTTCTGGAATCCCTGGCTTTGGTATACCAGCACACAAACTACCAGGACTTCTGGAACCCCTGGCTTTGGTATACCAGCACACAAACTACCAGGACTTCTGGAATCCCTGGCTTTGGTATACCAGCACACAAACTACCAGGACTTCTGGAATCCCTGGCTTTGGTATACCAGCACACAAACTACCAGGACTTCTGGAATCCCTGGCTTTGGTATACCAGCACACAAACTACCAGGACTTCTGGAACCCCTGGCTTTGGTATACCAGCACACAAACTACCAGGACTTCTGGAAT
The DNA here is from genome assembly GCF_026875155.1 of Cherax quadricarinatus. Taxonomy (NCBI): domain Eukaryota; kingdom Metazoa; phylum Arthropoda; class Malacostraca; order Decapoda; family Parastacidae; genus Cherax; species Cherax quadricarinatus. Next base: position 13,549,142 of record NC_069489.1, on the reverse strand, counting down.
CCCTGGCTTTGGTATACCAGCACACAAACTACCAGGACTTCTGGAACTCCTGGCTTTGGTATACCAGCACACAAACTACCAGGACTTCTGGAATCCCTGGCTTTGGTATACCAGCACACAAACTACCAGGACTTTTGGAACCCCTGGCTTTGGTATACCAGCACACAAACTACCAGAACTTCTGGAACCCCTGGCTTTGGTATACCAGCACACAAACTACCAGGACTTCTGGAACCCCTGGCTTTGGTATACCAGCACACAAACTACCAGGACTTCTGGAACCCCTGGCTTTGGTATACCAGCACACAAACTACCAGGACTTCTGGAACCCCTGGCTTTTGGTATACCAGCACACAAACTACCAGGACTTCTGGAACCCCTGGCTTTGGTATACCAGCACACAAACTACCAGAACTTCTGGAACCCCTGGCTTTGGTATACCAGCACACAAACTACCAGGACTTCTGGAACCCCTGGCTTTGGTATACCAGCACACAAACTACCAGGACTTCTGGAACCCCTGGCTTTGGTATACCAGCACACAAACTACCAGAACTTCTGGTCCTGCTCCAGCTGCTGCTGGACCAGGACTGTCTGGTCAACCAGGTTGTTGTTGCTGCTGGGCCAGGACTGTCTGGTCAACTAGGTTGTTGCTGCTGGTGGTCCATTGGCCCAACATTTCCAAAATCTGTGTAGAACCCAGCCACGTCTTGGTTGTCTACCAAACAAAGACAACCAAGTGTCTAACTGATCCTAATGATTTAGACACATGTGACTTCCTCAGTCCAATACAGAGAATAGTGAAGATCGGAACGAGTTAGAGGTATTCAGTCCCTCAGCCTGGAGTCGATATGTTCATAGGAACATAAGAAAGAAGGAACACTACAGCAGACCTACTGGCCCATTCGAGGCACGTCCAAGTCTCCTACCGGCTTAACCCAATGACCCAACCTAGTCAGGTCAGGTCACATTCACTTAAGGAACACGGCAACTGACCTAGCAATTTAAATATTATTGCTATAATAATAATAATAATAATAATAATAATAATAATAATAATAATTATTATTATTATTATTATTATTATTATTAAGGTGAAGACATCTCCATTTCCACAGATGAAGAGCCTATCAGGGAGAGGGAGAGGAGAAATGAGAAGGAAAGGGAGGGTTAAGACAGCGGGAAATGATGTCACAGGGAGGATACATAAAGGGAGATGAAAGTACACCCTCCACCTCCCTAACAACCCCAGCCGGGTTTATCGCACCATATAACCACTTCCCTTCAATCTGCAGTAATCGCCTCCCTTTCCGTACTCTCCCTATCTCCCTCCTTCCCCCTTATTATGACTTAGGACGAGTCCATCTCCCTATACTGACCTCCCTCCATCTTTATCTTCTCCTGGAAGATGATGATACAGTGATAGTAACTCCAGTACCACTGGAACGTAACTATCGTAGTTACTGTACCACAGTGACGGTATCAACATTACAATACTTAAGTGACCGTGTGTGACACAGCAACACTGCTGGTGTTCCCACAGTGTAACTATCATATAGAATAGTGTAGCAACACTGCTGGTGTTCCCACAGTGTAACTATCATATAGAATAGTGTAGCAACACTGCTGGTGTTCCCACAATGTAACTATCATATAGAATAGTGTAGCAACACTGCTGGTGTTCCCACAGTGTAACTATCATATAGAATAGTGTAGCAACACTGCTGGTGTTCCCACAATGTAACTATCATATAGAATAGTGTAGCAACACTGCTGGTGTTCCACAATGTAACTATCATATAGAATAGTGTAGCAACACTGCTGGTGTTCCCACAATGTAACTATCATATAGAATAGTGTAGCAACACTGCTGGTGTTCCCACAATGTAACTATCATGTAGAATAGTGTAGCAACACTGCTGGTGTTCCCACAATGTAACTATCATATAGAATAGTGTAGCAACACTGCTGGTGTTCCACAATGTAACTATCATATAGAATAGTGTAGCAACACTGCTGGTGTTCCCACAATGTAACTATCATATAGAATAGTGTAGCAACACTGCTGGTGTTCCCACAATGTAACTATCATATAGAATAGTGTAGCAACACTGCTGGTGTTCCCACAATGTAACTATCATATAGAATAGTGTAGCAACACTGCTGGTGTTCCCACAATGAAACTATCATATAGAATAGTGTAGCAACACACTGCTGGTGTTCCCACAATGTAACTATCATATAGAATAGTGTAGCAACACTGCTGGTGTTCCCACAATGTAACTATCATATAGAATAGTGTAGCAATACTGCTGGTGTTCCCACAATGTAACTATCATATAGAATAGTGTAGCAACACTGCTGGTGTTCCCACAATGTAACTATCATATAGAATAGTGTAGCAACACTGCTGGTGTTCCCACAATGTAACTATCATATAGAATAGTGTAGCAAGACTGCTGGTGTTCCCACAATGTAACTATCATATAGAATAGTGTAGCAACACTGCTGGTGTTCCCACAATGTAACTATCATATAGAATAGTGTAGCAACACTGCTGGTGTTTCCACAATGTAACTATCATATAGAATAGTGTAGCAACACTGCTGGTGTTCCCACAATGTAACTATCATATAGAATAGTGTAGCAACACTGCTGGTGTTCCCACAATGAAACTATCATATAGAATAGTGTAGCAACACTGCTGGTGTTCCCACAATGTAACTATCATATAGAATAGTGTAGCAACACTGCTGGTGTTCCCACAATGTAACTATCATATAGAATAGTGTAGTAACACTGCTGGTGTTCCCACAATGTAACTATCATATAGAATAGTGTAGCAACACTGCTGGTGTTCCCACAATGAAACTATCATATAGAATAGTGTAGCAACACTGCTGGTTTAATCAGTCTTGTTAAATACAATCTCTCTCTCTCTCTCTCTCTCTCTCTCACACACACACAGTTTTACAAGGCTAGGTTAAGGTTCCTATCTTTATTTACAAGCAAAGAGCTGTTACCTACATCAGCTCTCTCCCTCCCTCCCTGCCACTTCTCCCTGCCTCCCTGCCACTTCCACACCGAGCACCACTCGTACCAAGAACCAGATTCGGTAAATTTCTGCAGGATGATGTTCCCGGGAATTCAGAGGAGGTTTCTCTGGAATGGAAACCCCATAAATGTCGTCTCTTTTCATCGCCAATTCCTCTTTGCCTCTTCCCTTCCGCTTGCGTCATCAACTTGCGCAGATACGACTGTCATTTGCATTAATGAAGGTCCTTGGTCTACACGCTGTGAGGGCTGGCCGCCTGCTAGGGTCCAACACAAACAGTCTGTTGGATCATGGGATACAGAGAAAACATCGGTGCATGATGGCTTATTACCTGGAGACCTGGAGAGAGTTCGGGGGGTCAACGCCCCCGTGGCCCGGTCTGTGACCAGGCTTATGGGAAGTTTAGTTGTGTGTACTCACCTATTTGTGGTTGCAGGGGTCGAGTCACAGCTCCTGGCCCCGCCTCTTCACTGGTTGCTACTAGGTCCTCTCTCTCCCTTCTCCATGAGCTTTATCATACCTCTCCTTAAAGCTATGTATGGATCCTGTGTGTCTGTGCTTGCCTACTTGTGTTGACAGGGTTGAACCTCGGCTCCCAGCTTGGTATCTCAACGTACACTCAACCAGGACTACCTGTGATATACCTGTCAAGGGTATCGAGAGTTATTCCTGGCCCCGGAGCCCGGCCATGGACCAGGCTCGTCTGGTGCTAGCCTTGTCAACCAGGTTGTTGCTGCTGGTGGTGGCTGATATCTGCTGTCAGCCACGAACAAGTACCACAGACAACCACGAACAAGTACCACAGACAACCACGAACAAGTACCACAGACAACCACGAACAAGTACCACAGACAACCACGAACAAGTACCACAGACAACCACGAACAAGTACCACAGACAACCACGAACAAGTGCCATAGACAGCCACGAACAAGGACACCAGACAGCTGCGGACAAAGAAGCAGAGCCACGGACAAGGACATGGTCTACCTGGTAAGGTCCGTGGCAGGGGAGGCAGGGTCCCCCCTGCATGAATATCTGTTCACGTCTTGTTAGCCCCAACCAGGGAGGGGAAAGGGAGAGGGAGACAGAAAGGGGGAGGGGGAGAGGAAGGGGGAGAAAGGATGGGGAGGGGAGACAAGGTGAGGGGAGAAAGAGGAGAAATGAAGGGAGAAGAGTATGAAAACAGGGAGGAACAGGGGGAAGGGAAGGGAGGGAGGGAGGGGAGAATTTTATAGACACAGTGAAGGGGACAAGAAATGGAACGATCTAAAGAAAGGGAGAATGAGAGAAAGCAGGGACTGGGAGAGAAAATTTTCTGGTTCCTTTATGTAAGGTGTTGAAGAGTCGTGGTACCTTTACGCTTATTGGTTTTTTCTCTCTCTCTTTCTCTCTCTCTCTCTCTCCCACATTGTTTTCCAAGCCTCTTGTCTTCACAAGTAGTCATCTCAGTGTGCAGGTTTGATACCATTCCCTCCAGTAGTCTCCCAGGTGTGCATTATGATGTATCTTTGTCGCCTGTGTTCCAGGGAGTACACTTCTAAGGAACTTCAAGCACCCACAGTAATTAATAATAATAATAATAATAATAATAATAATAATAATAATAATAATAATCTTTATTTACTACAAGTACATGTACAAGGTATACAGTCCTAGCTGACAACAATGACATACTACTATATAGAAAGTCCCTTGTTATGCTCCGCATTTCGGGCAAATTAGGTCAGTGTCCCAGGATGCGACCCACACCAGTCCACTAACACCCAGGTACCCATTTTACGTGAAAAGAAACACGTCCAATGTTTCTACTCTGGCTGGGAATCGAACCCAGGCCCTCGCCGTGTGAAGCGAGAGCGTTAACCACCAGGCCACCAGAGCCTGGTGGCTGAGGTGACTGAGGGAGAGAGAGATGAGAGAGAGGAGGGAGAGAGAAGATGGAGAAGAGAGATGAGAAGGGGAGAGAGAGAGAGAGAGAGAGAAGAGGGGGAGAGAGAGGAGGAGAGAGGAGGAGAGAAGAGAGAGAGAGGAGAGAGAAGGAGGGGAGAGAGAGAAGAAGAGAGAGAGGGGGGAGAGAATGAGGAGAGAAGAGAGAAAGGGGAGTGGGGGAGAGGAGAGGAGAGTAGAGAGAGAGAGTGAGAGAAAGAGAGGAGGGGAGAGAGAGGGGAGAGGGGAGAGAGAGGAGAAAGAGAGAGAGAGAGAGAGAGAGGAGAGAGATGAGAGAGAGAGAGGAGAGAGAAGAGAGAAGTGAGAGAGAGAGAGGAGAGAGAGAAGAGAAGAGGAGAGAGGAGGAGAGAAGAGAGAGAGAGAGAGAGAGGAGGGAGGAGAGAAAGTAGAGAGAGAGGGGGAGAGAGAGGAGGAGAGAGATGGGAGAGAGAAGAGATGAGAGAGATGAGAGAGGAGAGGAGAGGAGAGAGAGGAGAGAGGAGATGGAGAGAGTGGAGAGGAGGGAGAGAGAAGGGAGAGAGAGGAGAGAAGAGAGAGAGAGGAGGAGAGAGGGGAGAGGAGAGAGAGTGAAGGAGAGAGAGAGAGGAGGAGGAGAGGAGAGAGGAGGAGAGGAAAATGGAGAGGAGAGTGAAGAAGAGTGAGAGAGAGGAGAGGGTGGGAGGAGGTGAGAGAGAGAGAGAGAGAGAGAGGGGAAGAGGAGAGAGAGAGAGAGGAGAGAAGGGAGTAGTGAGAGAGATGGAGGAGGACGAGAGAGGAGAGAGAGAAGGAGAGAGGAGAGAGAGGTGAGAGAGGAAGAGAGGAGGAGAGAGAGAGAGAGGGAGAGTGAGAGGAGAGGAGAGAGAGATGAGGAGAGAGAGAGAGAGTGAGAGAGTGTGAGGGAGAGAGAGAGATGAGAGTGAGAGAGAGAGTAGTAGGGAGGGAGAGAGTGGAGAGAGAGGATGAGAGGAGGAGGAAGGAGAGAGGAGAGAGAGAGAGAGATGAGAGAGAGAGAGAGAGAGAGAGAGGGAGAGAGTGAAAAGAGAGAGCAGGAGAGAGAGAGAGAGTGCGAGAGGAGAGAGGAGAGACAGAGGAGTAGAAAGAGAGTCGAGAGGAGAGGAAAGAGTAGAGGAGAGAGAGTGAGAGAGGAGAGAGAGAGAGAAGAGGAGAACGAGAGAGAGAGAGAGGATGGAGAGAGAGAGAGAGAGAGAGAGAAGAGAGAGAGAGAGAGAGCGAGGGAGAGAGAGAGAGAGAGAAGAGAGTGAGAGAGAGAGAGAGAGGAGAGAGAGAAGAGAGAGGAGAGAGGAGGAGGGAGAGAGAGAAGATGAGAGAGAGAGAGAGAAGGAGAGAGGAGAGAGAGAGAGAGAGGAGGAGAGAAGTGGAGAGAGAGAGAGCAGAGAGAAGAGAGAGAGAGAGAGAGAGAGAGTGAGAGAGAGAGAAGAGAGAGAGAGGAAGAGAGAGAAGAGAGAGAGAGAGGAGGGAGAGAGAGAGGAGAGAGAGAGAGAGAGAGAGTGAGAGAGAGAGAGAAGAGAGAGAGGAGAGAAGAGACAAGAGAGAGAGAGCGAGAGGAGAGAGAGAGAGAGAGAGAGAGAGAGAGAGAGAGAGAGAGAGAGAGAGAGAGAGGAGAGAGAGGAGAGAGGAGAGAGAGAGAGAGAGAGAGAGAGAGAGAGAGAGAGAGAGAGGAGAGAGAGAGAGAGGTGAGAGAGAGAGAGACAGGAGGAGAGAGAGAGAGAGATCGAGGGAGAGAGAGAGAGAGAGGAGAGAGGGAGGTGGAGAGGAGGGAGATGGAGAGAGAGAGAGGAGGAGTGAGGCATCGAGGACGAGAGAAGGAGAGAGGAGAGAGAGGATGAGAGAGAGAGCAGAGAGAGAGAGAGAGACGAGAGAGGAGAGAGACGAGAGAAGGAAAGAGCAGCAGAGACGAGAGGAGAGATGATAGAGAGAGAGGACGAGGAGAGGAGAGGAGAGCCGATCGGAGAGACCCGAGACGAGAGGAGAGAGAGACGAGACAGGAGAGAGTGAGAGAGCACGAGGAGGAGAAGAGCAGAGGAGAGACCGACTGAGAGAGGAGAGACAGGAGAGAAGAGAGAGACGACGAGAAAAAGAGGAGAGGAGAGAAGAAGAGAGACCGAGACAGAAATGAGAGACGAGGAGGAGGAGCTAGAGAGACGAGAGGAGGACCGAGAGTGAGGAGAGAGAGAGGAGAGAGGAGGAGAGTGAGAGAGAGAGATGACAGAGAGAGAGAGAGAGGGAGAACGGGACGAGGAGAGGAGGAGAGAGACAAGAGAAAGAGGAAGAGAGAGAGAGAGAGAGAGAGCGAGAGAGAGAGAGGAGAGAGAGAGAGAGAGGAGAGAGAAATAGGAAAGAGATGAGGAGATGAGAGAGAGGGAGAGAGAGAGGAGAGACAGTGGAAGAGAGAGTAGGAGCGGAGAGAGAGACAGAGAACAGACGTGAGAGAGAAGAGAGAGTGGGAGAGTAGAGAGTGAGAGACAAGAGATGGGAAGGAGAGAGGAGGCAGAGAGAAGGAGGAGGAGAGGACCGGAAGAGGGGGAGAAGAGAGATCGAAGATGTCGTGGAGGTGAGGAGATGAGGGATGAGGAGACGAGAGAGTAGTGTAGGTGAGAGGGAGAGGTGGGTGGGAGGGGATGGTTTAAAATTTTAATGTGGTGAACGAGTGGTTAGATTTTGGTGTGAAGTTAGTAAAAGCGATGGATAAAGGTGTGTGTTGGTGTGTGTGGGGGTGTGTGTAGTGGTGGTGTGGGGTTGGGGGTGTGTATTGGGGTGGGTGTGGTGGGGGTGGTGTGTGGTCCTCCCAGGATGGCACCTCACTACTCCTCCCAGGAGAGGACCCCTCCTACCCCTCCCAAGGATGGCACCCTCCCTACTCCTCCCAGGGACGGCACCCCCCTACTCCTCCCCAGGAGAGGCACCCCCTACCCTCACCAGGAAAAGGCACCCCTACACTATCCCCAGGGCGGGCACCCTCCCCACTCCCCCAGGAGAGGCACCCTCTCTACCCTCCCCAGGAGGCACCCCTCCCTACTCCTCCCAGGAAGGCACCCTTCTTCCTCCCCAGGGAGGGCACCCCTACCCTCCTACTCCCCCCCAGGAACCCGGGACCCCTCAACTACTCCTCCCCAGGGGAGGCACCCTCTCTACCCCTCCCCGGATGGCACCCCTCCCTCTCCTCCCCCGGCGGCACCCCTCCCTACTCCTCCCCGGAGAGGCCCCCCTCTCTACCCCTCCCCAGGATGGCACCCCTCCCTACTCCTCCCCAGGACGGCACCCCTCCCTACTCCTCCCCAGGAGAGGCACCCTTCTCTACCCCTCCCCAGGATGGCACCCCTCCCTACTCCTCCCCAGGACGGCACCCCTCCCTACTCCTCCCCAGGAGAGGCACCCCTCTCTACCCCTCCCCAGGATGGCACCCCTCCCCCATCATTTATCCAGTGTTGAGCGGCAAGCAAGTCGTGGGTCATGGCGCCTCAGGCAGGTGTAGCAGACGACCCACAGCACTTTCAACCAGAACAATAGTGAATGTAACCCCTTGTCACACCCACGCCCACGCCCACGCCCACGCCCTAGAGCTCTTCATTATCTGGGATCAACACAAGGCGCAAATCACCTTCTCAAAAAGATCTATACTTCTAGCACTCACCTAGCATCATTGTGACCACGACTTAGAGACCTGATTCTCTGAGACGATTTAGTAAGTTAGGTACCTGGTGGTAACCTAGCAGTAAGTAGGTACCCTATGGTAACGTAGCAGTAAATAGTTACCTGGGGTAACCTAGCAGTAAGTAGGTAGCTCGTGGTAACGTAGTAGTAAATAGTTACCGGGTGGTAACCTAGCAAGAAGGCCTTCGATATTAGTGCAGAAGCTAGAGCATCAGGCACGTATAACAGGAAGGGCACTGCAGTGGATCAGATAATACCTGACAGGGAGGCAACAACGAGTCATGGTACGTGATGAGGTGTCAGAGTGGGCACCTGTGACGAGCGGGGTCCCACAGGGGTCAGTCCTGGGACCAGTGCTGTTTCTGGTATATGTGAACGACATGACGGAAGGGTTAGACTCAGAAGTGTCCCTGTTTGTAGATGATGTGAAGTTAATGAGGAGAATTAAATCTGATGAGGACCAGGCAGGACTTCAAAGAGACCTGGACAGACTGGACACCTGGTCCAGCAACTGGCTCCTGGAGCTCAACCCTACCAAGTGCAAAGTCATGTAGATTGGGGAAGGTTAAAGAAGACAACAGACAGAGATCAGTCTAGGTGGCTAAAGACTGCAAACCTCACTCAAGGAGAAAGATCTTGGGGTGAGTATAACACCGAACATGTCTCCGGAGGCACACATCAACCAGATAACTGCTGCAGCATATGGGCGCCTGGCAAACCTGAGAATAGCGTTCCGATACCTTAGTAAGGAATCGTTCAAGACACTGTACACTGTGTACGTCAGGCCCATACTGGAGTATGCAGCACCTGTTTGGAACCCACACCTGGTCAAGCACGTCAAGAAATTAGAGAAAGTGCAAAGGTTTGCCACAAGACTAGTTCCAGAGTTCAGGGGAATGTCCTACGAGGAGAGGTTAAAGGGAACTCAACCTGACGACACTGGAGGACAGGAGAGATGGGGCGGGACGTGATAACGACATACACAGCAAAAAGGGGACACAACAACAAGGGGACACAGCAACAAGGGGCACAGCAACAAGGGGTCACAGTAACAAGGGGTCACATCAACAAAGGGACATAGCAACAAGGGGACACAGCAACAAGGGGACACAGCAAAAAGGGGACACAACAACAAGGGACACAGCAAAAAGGGGACACAATAACAAGGGGACACAGCAACAAGGGGACACAGCAACAAGGGGACACAGCAAAAAGGGGACACAACAACAAGGGACACAGCAACAAGGGGACACAGCAAAAAGGGGACACAACAACAAGGGGACACAGCAACAAGGGGGCACAGCAACAAGGGGACACAGCAACAAAGGGACACAGTTGGAAGTTGAAGACACAGATGAATCACAGGGATGTTAGGAAGTATTTCTTCAGTCACAGAGTTGTCAGGAAGTGGAATAGTCTGGCAAGTGATGTAATGGAGCCAGGAACCATACATAGCTTTATGGAGCAGGGAAAGAGTGAACCTAGTAGTGACTAGAAAAGAGGTGGGGCCAGGAGCTATGTCTCGACCCCTGCAACTACATAGAGGTGAGTACACACACATACAAAAACACACACACAGACACCTGCTTATGAGGTCATTTCCACTTTTTTCTGTCACTGGTCTAGAAGCAAGTTTCTGTGAGAGCTGTGAGTCCTGGGTTGTCTTCCAGTACTCTGTCATGCACTCCTCTAGGTACCACTGTAATTATTCATCATTTCTTTAAAGTGGGTGCAGCTCTGAAGCCGTAAGGGCCACACACAAACACAAACAGAAGGCAGGAACCATATATAGCTTTAAGATAAGGTATGATAAAGCTCATGGAGCAGTGAAAGAGAGGACCTAGTGACAAAACACACATACACACACACACACAACACACACCACACACACACACACACACACACACACACACACACACACACACACACACACACAACAAAGAGAGGGGAAACGAAGAGAGAAATATGCAAAAATACGACAATAAGATGTATAAAAATGTGAAAAGAGGAAGAAAACGAGACAAGAAAAACCAGGAGGATAATACGAGGAGGAGGAGAGGAGTGGAGGAATGGAGGGGGTACCAGAGAGGGGCCTTGTGGAGTCTGTACGGGGGGGGGGTACTGGTGCCTAGGATGGCAGGAGAGGGGAGGTAGGATGCTGGTAGGGGGGAGAAGGGGGAGTTAGGGAGGTTGTTGGAGGGATGGAAGAGGGGGTAGTGGAGGGTAGGGGTTGGGGGAAGGGTAGGGGGGACACTATCACACCTCCAACACAACACAGAGACGCTTTGGGACGCTACTCACCACACATACACAATATTAACAGTATCTTACTGCAGGCAGGTAGGAAGGCAGTGGCGGATGGCAGGCAATGATGGAAGACAGGCAGTGACGGAAGGCAGGCAGTGGCGGATGGCAGGCAGGAAGGCAGGCAGTGGCGGAAGGCAGGCAGGCAGTGGCGGAAGGCAGGCAGGAAGGCAGGCAGTGGCGGAAAGCAGGCAGGAAGGCAGACAGTGGCGGAAAGCAGGCAATGATGGAAGACAGGCAGTGACGGAAGGCAGGCAGGCAGGAAGGCAGGCAGTGGCGGAAGACAGGCAATGATGGAAGACAGGCAGTGACGGAAGGCAGGCAGGCAGGAAGGCAGGCAGTGGCGGAAGACAGGCAATGATGGAAGACAGGCAGTGACGGAAAGCAGGCAGGCAGGAAGGCAGGCAGTGGCGGAAGACAGGCAATGATGGAAGACAGGCAGTGACGGAAGGCAGGCAGGCAGGAAGGCAGGCAGTGGCGGAAGACAGGCAATGATGGAAGACAGGCAGTGACGGAAGGCAGGCAGGAAGGCAGGCAGTGGCGGAAAGCAGGCAATGATGGAAGACAGGCAGTGACGGAAGGCAGGCAGGCAGGAAGGCAGGCAGTGGCGGAAGACAGGCAATGATGGAAGACAGGCAGTGACGGAAGGCAGGCAGGCAGGAAGGCAGGCAGTGGCGGAAGACAGGCAATGATGGAAGACAGGCAGTGAGGAGTGAGCAGGAAGGCAGGCAGGAAGGGCAGGGCGGAAGCAGCAGGAGAGAGGAGGAAGGCAGGCAGGCGAGGCAGGCGGAAGACAGGCAATGATGGAAGACAGGCAGTGACGGAAGGCAGGCAGGAGGAAGGCAGTGACGGAAAGCAGGCAATGATGGAAGACAGGCAGTGACGGAAGGCAGGCAGGAAGGCAGGCAGTGCGGAAGACAGGCAATGATGGAAGACAGGCAGTGACGGAAGGCAGGCAGGCAGGAAGGCAGGCAGTGGCGGAAGACAGGCAATGATGGAAGACAGGCAGTGACGGAAGGCAGGCAGGCAGGGAAGGCAGGCAGTGGCGGAAGACAGGAATGATGGAAGACAGGCAGTGACGGAAGGCAGGCAGGAAGGCAGGCAGGAAGGCAGGCAGTGGCGGAAGACAGGCAATGATGGAAGACAGGCAGTGACGGAAGGCAGGCAGGCAGGAAGGCAGGCAGTGGCGGAAGACAGGCAATGATGGAAGACAGGCAGTGACGGAAGGCAGGCAGGCAGGAAGGCAGGCAGTGGCGGAAGACAGGCAATGATGGAAGACAGGCAGTGACGGAAGGCAGGCAGGCAGGAAGGCAGGCAGTGGCGGAAGACAGGCAATGATGGAAGACAGGCAGTGACGGAAGGCAGGAAGGAAGGCAGGCAGGCAGTGGCGGAAGACAGGCAATGATGGAAGACAGGCAGTGACGGAAGGCAGGCGAAGCAGCAGGAAGGCAGGCAGTGGCGGAAGACAGGCAATGATGGAAGACAGGCAGTGACGGAAGGCAGGCAGGCAGGAAGGCAGGCAGTGGCGGAAGACAGGCAATGATGGAAGACAGGCAGTGACGAAAGGGGGAAGGCAGGCAGGAAGGCAGGCAGTGGCGGAAGACAGGCAATGATGGAAGACAGGCAGTGACGGAAGGCAAGGCAGGCAGGAAGGCAGGCAGTGGCGGAAGACAGGCAATGATGGAAGACAGGCAGTGACGGAAGGAGGCAGGCAGGAAGGCAGGCAGTGGCGGAAGACAGGCAATGATGGAAGACAGGCAGTGACGGAAGGCAGGCAGGAAGGCAGGCAGTGGCGGAAGACAGGCAATGATGGAAGACAGGCAGTGACGGAAGGCAGGCAGGCAGGAAGGCAGGCAGTGGCGGAAGACAGGCAATGATGGAAGACAGGCAGTGACGGAAGGCAGGCAGGCAGGAAGGCAGGGCAAGTGGGCGGAAGACAGGCATGATGGAAGGCAGGCAGCGTGACGGAAGGCAGGCAGGCAGAGGCAGGCAGTGGCGGAAGGCAGGCAGGAAGGCAGGCTAGTGGCGGAAGGCAGGCAGTGGCGGAAGGACGGAAGGCAGGCAGGCAGGCAGGCAGTGGCGGAGAAGGCAGGACGGAAGGCAGGTAGTGCGGAAGGCAGGCAGGAGGAGGCAGGCAGTGCGGAAGGCAGGCAGTCGGAAGGCAGGCAGTGGCGGAAGACAGGCAGTGACGGAAGGCAGGCAGTGACGGAAGGCAGGCAGTGACGGAAGGCAGGCAGTGACGGAAGGCAGGCAGTGACGGAAGGCAGGCAGTGACGGAAGGCAGGCAGTGACGGAAGGCAGGCAGTGACGGAAGGCAGGCAGTGACGGAAGGCAGGCAGTGACGGAAGGCAGGCAGTGACGGAAGGCAGGCAGTGAGGAAGGCAGGCAGTGACGGAAGGCAGGCAGTGACGGAAGGCAGGCAGTGGCGGAAGGCAGGCAGTGGCGGAAGGCAGGCAGTGACGGAAGGCAGGCAGGAAGGCAGGCAGTGGCGGAAGGCAGGCAGGAAGGCAGGCAGTGGCGGAAGACAGGCAGTGACGGAAGGCAGGCAGTGACGGAAGGCAGGCAGTGACGGAAGGCAGGCAGTGACGGAAGGCAGGCAGTGACGGAAGGCAGGCAGTGGCGGAAGCAGGCAGTGACGGAAGGCAGGCAGTGACGGAAGGCAGGCAGTGGCGGAAGGCAGGCAGTGACGGAAGGCAGGCATGCGGAAGGCAGGCAGTGACGGAAGGCAGGCAGGACAGGCAGGCAGTGCGGGAAGCAGGCAGTGACGGAAGGCAGGCAGTGACGGAAGGCAGGCAGTGACGGAAGGCAGGCAGTGACGGAAGGCAGGCAGTGACGGAAGGCAGGCAGTGGCGGAAGACAGGCAGTGACGGAAGGCAGGCAGTGACGGAAGGCAGGCAGTGACGGAAGGCAGGCAGTGACGAAGGCGGCAGTGCGAAAGGCAGCAGTGACGGAAGGCAGGCAGTGCGGAAGACAGGCAGTGACGGAAGGCAGGCAGTGCGGAAGGCAGGCAGTGACGGAAGGCAGGCAGAAGGCAGGCGGAAGGGAGGCAGGACGGAAAGGCAGGCAGTGACGGAAGGCAGGCAGTGACGGAAGGCAGGCAGTGACGGAAGGCAGGCAGTGACGGAAGGCAGGCAGTGACGGAAGGCAGGCAGTGACGGAAGGCAGGCAGTGACGGAAGGCAGGCAGTGACGGAAGGCAGGCAGTGGACGGAAGGCAGGCAGTGACGGAAGGCAGGCAGTGACGGTAAGGCAGGCAGTGACGGTAAAGGACAGGACAGTGCAAGGCATGAGCAGTGAGAGGCAAGCATGGCAGCCTGCTCTAAGCAGGCCAGTTGACGAGGCGGCGTTGATGGTAAGGCAGGCCTAGCTGACAGTAAGGCAAAATAGGTGCTGAAAAAGCACTTGACTCCAACAATTGGACACAATTACAGGGCACATTGTGGTCACTCCTGCCTCTCACAACTACTGGACCACTATGACATGGTCTTGGATGGTCACTACTGCCTCTCACAACTACTGGACCACTATGACATGGTCTTGGATGGTCACTACTGCCTCTCACAACTACTGGACCACTATGACATGGTCTTGGATGGTCACTACTGCCTCTCACAACTACTGGACCACTATGACATGGTCTTGGAGGTCACTCCTGCCTCTCACAACTACTGGACCACTATGACATGGTCTTGGATGGTCACTACTGCCTCTCACAACTACTGGACCACTATGACATGGTCTTGGATGGTCACTACTGCCTCTCACAACTACTGGACCACTATGACATAGTCTTGGACGGTCACTACTGCCTCTCACAACTACTGGACCACTATGACATGGTCTTGGATGGTCACTACTGCCTCTCACAACTACTGGACCACTATGACATGGTCTTGGATGGTCACTACTGCCTCTCACAACTACTGGACCACTATGACATGGTCTTGGATGGTCACTACTGCCTCTCACAACTACTGGATCACTATGACATGGTCTTGGATGGTCACTCTGCCTCTCACAACTACTGGACCACTATGACATGGTCTTGGATGGTCACTACTGCCTCTCACAACTACTGGACCACTATGACATGGTCTTGGATGGTCACTCCTGCCTCTCACAACTACTGGACCACTATGACATGGTCTTGGATGGTCACTACTGCCTCTCACAACTACTGGATCACTATGACATGGTCTTGGATGGTCACTCCTGCCTCTCACAACTACTGGACCACTATGACATGGTCTTGGATGGTCACTACTGCCTCTCACAACTACTGGATCACTATGACATGGTCTTGGATGGTCACTACTGCCTCTCACAACTACTGGACCACTATGACATGGTCTTGGATGGTCACTACTGCCTCTCACAACTACTGGACCACTATGACATGGTCTTGGATGGTCACTACTGCCTCTCACAACTACTGGACCACTATGACATGGTCTTGGATGGTCACTACTGCCTCTCACAACTACTGGATCACTATGACATGGTCTTGGATGGTCACTACTGCCTCTCACAACTACTGGACCACTATGACATGGTCTTGGATGGTCACTACTGCCTCTCACAACTACTGGACCACTATGACATGGTCTTGGATGGTCACTACTGCCTCTCACAACTACTGGATCACTATGACATGGTCTTGGATGGTCACTACTGCCTCTCACAACTACTGGACCACTATGACATGGTCTTGGATGGTCACTACTGCCTCTCACAACTACTGGACCACTATGACATGGTCTTGGATGGTCACTACTGCCTCTCACAACTACTGGATCACTATGACATGGTCTTGGATGGTCACTACTGCCTCTCACAACTACTGGACCACTATGACATGGTCTTGGATGGTCACTACTGCCTCTCACAACACTGGACCACTATGACATGGTCTTGGATGGTCACTACTGCCTCTCACAACTACTGGATCACTATGACATGGTCTTGGATGGTCACTACTGCCTCTCACAACTACTGGATCACTATGACATGGTCTTGGATGGTCACTACTGCCTCTCACAACTACTGGACCACTATGACATGGTCTTGGATGGTCACTACTGCCTCTCACAACTACTGGACCACTATGACATGGTCTTGGATGGTCACTACTGCCTCTCACAACTACTGGATCACTATGACATGGTCTTGGATGGTCACTACTGCCTCTCACAACTACTGGACCACTATGACATGGTCTTGGATGGTCACTACTGCCTCTCACAACTACTGGACCACTATGACATGGTCTTGGATGGTCACTACTGCCTCTCACAACTACTGGATCACTATGACATGGTCTTGGATGGTCACTACTGCCTCTCACAACTACTGGACCACTATGACATGGTCTTGGATGGTCACTACTGCCTCTCACAACTACTGGACCACTATGACATGGTCTTGGATGGTCACTACTGCCTCTCACAACTACTGGATCACTATGACATGGTCTTGGATGGTCACTACTGCCTCTCACAACTACTGGACCACTATGACATGGTCTTGGATGGTCACTACTGCCTCTCACAACTACTGGACCACTATGACATGGTCTTGGATGGTCACTACTGCCTCTCACAACTACTGGATCACTATGACATGGTCTTGGATGGTCACTACTGCCTCTCACAACTACTGGACCACTATGACATGGTCTTGGATGGTCACTACTGCCTCTCACAACTACTGGACCACTATGACATGGTCTTGGATGGTCACTACTGCCTCTCACAACTACTGGATCACTATGACATGGTCTTGGATGGTCACTACTGCCTCTCACAACTACTGGACCACTATGACATGGTCTTGGATGGTCACTACTGCCTCTCCCAACTACTGGACCACTATGACATGGTCTTGGATGGTCACTACTGCCTCTCACAACTACTGGATCACTATAACATGGCCTTGGATGGTCACTACTGCCTCTCCCAACTACTGGACCACTATGACATGGCCTTGGATGGTCACTCCTGCCTCTCCCAACTACTGGACCACTATGACATGGCCTTGGATGGTCACTCCTGCCTCTCACAACTACTGGACCACTATGACATGGTCTTGGATGGTCACTCCTGCCTCTCCCAACTACTGGACCACTATGACATGGTCTTGGATGGTCACTCCTGCCTCTCCCAACTACTGGACCACTATGACATGGCCTTTGGATGGTCACTCCTGCCTCTCACAACTACTGGACCACTATGACATGGTCTTGGATGGTCACTCCTGCCTCTCACAACTACTGGACCACTATGACATGGTCTTGGATGGTCACTACTGCCTCTCACAACTACTGGACCACTATGACATGGTATTGGATGGTCACTCCTGCCTCTCCAACTACTGGACACTATGACATGGTCTTGGATGGTCACTCTGCCTCTCACAACTACTGGACCACTATGACATGGTCTTGGATGGTCACTCTGCCTCTCACAACTACTGGACACTATGACATGGTCTTGGATGGTCACTACTGCCTCTCACAACTACTGGATCACTATGACATGGTATTGGATGGTCACTACTGCCTCTCACAACTACTGGACCACTATGACATGGTATTGGATGGTCACTACTGCCTCTCACAACTACTGGATCACTATGACATGGTATTGGATGGTCACTACTGCCTCTCACAACTACTGGACACTATGACATGTATTGGATGGTCACTACTGCCTCTCACAACTACTGGACACTATGACATGGTCTTGGATGGTCACTACTGCCTCTCACAACTACTGGATCCACTATGACATGGTCTTGGATGGTCACTACTGCCTCTCACAACTACTGGATCACTATGACATAGTCTTGGATGGTCACTACTGCCTCTCACAACTACTGGATCACTATGACATGGTCTTGGATGGTCACTACTGCCTCTCACAACTACTGGACCACTATGACATGGTCTTGGATGGTCACTACTGCCTCTCACAACTACTGGACCACTATGACATGGTCTTGGATGGTCATACTGCCTCTCACAACTACTGGATCACTATGACATGGTCTTGGATGGTCACTACTGCCTCTCACAACTACTGGACCACTATGACATGGTCTTGGATGGTCACTACTGCCTCTCACAACTACTGGACCACTATGACATGGTCTTGGATGGTCATTACTGCCTCTCACAACTACTGGATCACTATGACATGGTCTTGGATGGTCACTACTGCCTCTCACAACTACTGGACCACTATGACATGGTCTTGGATGGTCACTACTGCCTCTCACAACCACTGGACCACTATGACATGGTCTTGGATGGTCACTACTGCCTCTCACAACTACTGGATCACTATGACATGGTCTTGGATGGTCACTACTGCCTCTCACAACTACTGGACCACTATGACATGGTCTTGGATGGTCACTACTGCCTCTCACAACTACTGGACCACTATGACATGGTCTTGGATGGTCACTACTGCCTCTCACAACTACTGGACCACTATGACATGGTCTTGGATGGTCACTACTGCCTCTCACAACTACTGGATCACTATGACATGGTCTTGGATGGTCACTACTGCCTCTCACAACTACTGGACCACTATGACATGGTCTTGGATGGCCACTACTCTCTCACAACTACTGGACCACTATGACATGGTCTTGGATGGTCACTACTGCCTCTCACAACTACTGGATCACTATGACATGGTCTTGGATGGTCACTACTGCCTCTCACAACTACTGGACCACTATGACATGGTCTTGGATGGTCACTACTGCCTCTCACAACTACTGGACCACTATGACATGGTCTTGGATGGTCACTACTGCCTCTCACAACTACTGGATCACTATGACATGGTCTTGGATGGTCACTACTGCCTCTCACAACTACTGGACCACTATGACATGGTCTTGGATGGTCACTACTGCCTCTCACAACTACTGGACCACTATGACATGGTCTTGGATGGTCACTACTGCCTCTCACAACTACTGGATCACTATGACATGGTCTTGGATGGTCACTACTGCCTCTCACAACTACTGGACCACTATGACATGGTCTTGGATGGTCACTACTGCCTCTCACAACTACTGGACCACTATGACATGGTCTTGGATGGTCACTACTGCCTCTCACAACTACTGGATCACTATGACATGGTCTTGGATGGTCACTACTGCCTCTCACAACTACTGGACCACTATGACATGGTCTTGGATGGTCACTACTGCCTCTCCCAACTACTGGACCACTATGACATGGTCTTGGATGGTCACTCTGCCTCTCACAACTACTGGATCACTATAACATGGCTTGGATGGTCACTATGCCTCTCCCAACTACTGGACCACTATGACATGGCTTGGATGGTCACTCCTGCCTCTCCAACTACTGGACCACTATGACATGGCCTTGGATGGTCACTCCTGCCTCTCACAACTACTGGACCACTATGACATGGTCTTGGATGGTCACTCATGCCTCTCACAACTACTGGACCACTATGACATGGTCTTGGATGGTCACTACTGCCTCTCACAACTACTGGACCACTATGACATGGTCTTGGATGGTCACTCCTGCCTCTCACAACTACTGGACCACTATGACATGGTCTTGGATGGTCACTCCTGCCTCTCCCAACTACTGGACCACTATGACATGGCCTTGGATGGTCACTCCTTCCTCTCACAACTACTGGACCACTATGACATGGTCTTGGATGGTCACTCCTGCCTCTCACAACTACTGGACCACTATGACATGGTCTTGGATGGTCACTACTGCCTCTCACAACTACTGGACCACTATGACATGGTATTGGATGGTCACTCCTGCCTCTCCCAACTACTGGACCACTATGACATGGTCTTGGATGGTCACTCCTGCCTCTCACAACTACTGGACCACTATGACATGGTCTTGGATGGTCACTCTGCCTCTCACAACTACTGGATCACTATGACATGGTCTTGGATGGTCACTACTGCCTCTCACAACTACTGGACCACTATGACATGGTATTGGATGGTCACTACTGCCTCTCACAACTACTGGACCACTATGACATGGTTTGGATGGTCACTACTGCCTCTCACAACTACTGGATCACTATGACATGGTTTGGATGGTCACTACTGCCTCTCACAACTACTGGACCACTATGACATGGTCTTGGATGGTCACTACTGCCTCTCACAACTACTGGATCACTATGACATGGTCTTGGATGGTCACTACTGCCTCTCACAACTACTGGATCACTATGACATGTCTTGGATGGTCACTACTGCCTCTCACAACTACTGGATACTATGACATGGTCTTGGATGGTCACTACTGCCTCTCACAACTACTGGATCACTATGACATGGTCTTGGATGGTCACTACTGCCTCTCCAACTACTGGATCACTATGACATGGTCTTGGATGGTCACTACTGCCTCTCACAACTACTGGATGACTATGACATGGTCTTGGATGGTCACTACTGCCTCTCACAACTACTGGATCACTATGACATGGTCTTGGATGGTCACTCCTGCCTCTCCAACTACTGGACCACTATGACATGGTCTTGGATGGTCACTCCTGCCTCTCACAACTACTGGACCACTATGACATGGTCTTGGATGGTCACTACTGCCTCTCACAACTACTGGACCACTATGACATGGTATTGGATGGTCACTACTGCCTCTCACAACTACTGGATCACTATGACATGGTCTTGGATGGTCACTACTGCCTCTCACAACTACTGGATCACTATGACATGGTCTTGGATGGTCACTACTGCCTCTCACAACTACTGGATCACTATGACATGGTATTGGATGGTCACTACTGCCTCTCACAACTACTGGACCACTATGACATGGTATTGGATGGTCACTACTGCCTCTCACAACTACTGGATCACTATGACATGGTCTTGGATGGTCACTACTGCCTCTCACAACTACTGGATCACTATGACATAGTCTTGGATGGTCACTACTGCCTCTCACAACTACTGGATCACTATGACATGGTCTTGGATGGTCACTACTGCCTCTCACAACTACTGGATCACTATGACATGGTCTTGGATGGTCACTACTGCCTCTCACAACTACTGGATCACTATGACATGGTCTTGGATGGTCACTACTGCCTCTCACAACTACTGGATCCACTATGACATGGTCTTGGATGGTCACTACTGCCTCTCACAACTACTGGATCACTATGACATGGTCTTGGATGGTCACTACTGCCTCTCACAACTACTGGATCACTATGACATGGTCTTGGATGGTCACTACTGCCTCTCACAACTACTGGATCACTATGACATGGTCTTGGATGGTCACTACTGCCTCTCACAACTACTGGATCACTATGACATGGTCTTGGATGGTCACTACTGCCTCTCACAACTACTGGACCACTATGACATGGTCTTGGATGGTCACTACTGCCTCTCACAACTACTGGATCACTATGACATGGTCTTGGATGGTCACTACTGCCTCTCACAACTACTGGATCACTATGACATGGTCTTGGATGGTCACTCTGCCTCTCACAAACTACTGGATCACTATGACATGGTCTTGGATGGTCACTACTGCCTCTCACAACTACTGGATCACTATGACATGGTCTTGGATGGTCACTACTGCCTCTCACAACTACTGAGATCCACTATGACATGGTCTTGGATGGTCCTCTGCCTCTCACAACTACTGGATCACTATGACATGGTCTTGGATGGTCACTACTGCCTCTCACAACTACTGGATCACTATGACATGGTCTTGGATGGTCACTACTGCCTCTCACAACTACTAGATCCACTATGACATGGTCTTGGATGGTCACTACTGCCTCTCACAACTACTGGATCACTATGACATGGTCTTGGATGGTCACTACTGCCTCTCACAACTACTGGATCACTATGACATGGTCTTGGATGGTCACTACTGCCTCTCACAACTACTGGACCACTATGACATGGCCTTGGATGGTCACTCCTGCCTCTCACAACTACTGGACCACTATGACATGGCCTTGGATGGTCACTACTGCCTCTCACAACTACTGGACCACTATGACATGGCCTTGGATGGTCACTACTGCCTCTCACAACTACTGGACCACTATGACATGGCTTGGATGGTCACTCCTGCCTCTCACAACTACTGGACCACTATGACATGGCCTTGGATGGTCACTACTGCCTCTCACAACTACTGGACCACTATGACATGGCCTTGGATGGTCACTCCTGCCTCTCACAACTACTGGACCACTATGACATGGTCTTGGATGGTCACTCCTGCCTCTCACAACTACTGGACCACTATGACATGGCCTTGGATGGTCACTACTGCCTCTCACAACTACTGGACCACTATGACATGGCCTTGGATGGTCACTACTGCCTCTCACAACTACTGGACCACTATGACATGGCCTTGGATGGTCACTCCTGCCTCTCACAACTACTGGACCACTATGACATGGCCTTGGATGGTCACTACTGCCTCTCACAACTACTGGACCACTATGACATGGCCTTGGATGGTCACTCCTGCCTCTCACAACTACTGGACCACTATGACATGGCCTTGGATGGTCACTCCTGCCTCTCACA
Source organism: Cherax quadricarinatus (assembly GCF_026875155.1). Classification (NCBI taxonomy): domain Eukaryota; kingdom Metazoa; phylum Arthropoda; class Malacostraca; order Decapoda; family Parastacidae; genus Cherax; species Cherax quadricarinatus. Next base: position 13,526,537 of record NC_069489.1, on the reverse strand, counting down.
ACTACTGGACCACTATGACATGGCCTTGGATGGTCACTACTGCCTCTCACAACTACTGGATACCACTATGACATGGCCTTGGATGGTCACTCTGCCTCTCACAACTATGGACCACTATGACATGGTCTTGGATGGTCACTCCTGCCTCTCACAACTACTGGACCACTATGACATGGCCTTGGATGGTCACTACTGCCTCTCACAACTACTGGATCACTATGACATGGTCTTGGATGGTCACTACTGCCTCTCACAACTACTGGACCACTATGACATGGTCTTGGATGGTCACTCCTGCCTCTCACAACTACTGGACCACTATGACATGTTCTTGGATGGTCACTCCTGCCTCTCACAACTACTGGACCACTATGACATGGTCTTGGATGGTCACTACTGCCTCTCACAACTACTGGATCACTATGACATGGTCTTGGATGGTCACTCCTGCCTCTCACAACTACTGGACCACTATGACATAGTCTTGGATGGTCACTCCTGCCTCTCACAACTACTGGACCACTATGATATGGTCTTGATGGTCACTACTGCCTCTCACAACTACTGGATCACCATGACATGGTCTTGGATGGTCACTACTGCCTCTCACAACTACTGGACCACTATGACATGGTCTTGGATGGTCGCTCCTGCCTCTCACAACTACTGGATCACTATGATATGGTCTTGTATGGTCACTCCTGCCTCTCACAACTACTGGATCACTATGACATGGTCTTGTATGGTCACCCCTGCCTCTCACAACTACTGGATCACTATGACATGGTCTTGTATGGTCACTCCTGCCTCTCACAACTACTGGATCACCATGACATGGTCTTGGATGGTCACTACTGCCTCTCACAACTACTGGACCACTATGACATGGTCTTGGATGGTCGCTCCTGCCTCTCACAACTACTGGATCACTATGACATGGTCTTGGATGGTCACTACTGCCTCTCACAACTACTGGACCACTATGATATGGTCATGGATGGTCACTACTGCCTCTCACAACTACTGGACCACTATGACATGGTCTTGGATGGTCACTATTGCCTCTCACAACTACTGGACCACTATGAATGGTCTTGGAATGGTCATCCTGCCTCTAAAATACTGGATCACTAGAATGGTCTTGGAATGGTTCACTATGCCTCATCAAACTATGGTATTCACTATGGACTGGCCTTGGATTGCACGGAGAAATCAGATCGCCCAGATGTAATCTTATCCACAGACTTTGCAAACAAGATTTGACAACATGCGATCATGCGTAATAGCCTAGAATACGTTTGCTAAAGGTTAACTGGGAAAGTAAAAAAAGAGGGAGGTAAAATGGATCTTCAAACTTCCTAACTAATCGAACACAAGGTAGTGGTACTAGAACAGAGTTTAATATCGGAGGCTGGCCAATAGTGTAAGAGCTCTGTTTCCACTAGCTTCAGTACTACGCCCCCATCTTATTCCTTATCTCATATCAGACAATAAAGGAGATATACACCACAGACCACCGTATATCCTTTGCGGATGATCTAGGTCTGCATGATGCTGTCATCTGTACTGAGGACCGCGGAGTTCGAACCTTCTCAAGAAGATATAAAAGTTTTCCCAGTTGGCAACGTGGTAAACAATTGATGTTCAATGAGGACAATTTCTAACTACCGTTATGGAAAACTGGAAGGAATAATAACTAGAACAGAGTATACTACTGACTACGGCCATACAATAGATGCGGAAAAAATAATGTAAGGGAATGGGAGTAGTATGTCTGGGATATCACTTTCAAGGGAAAACACTAACAGTGCCGGCACGAAGACGTTGCAAGAAATGATAGGATGGATAATGGAGAACTATCAAAGCGGAGATGCCTAAGCCCATGTGATCCTTTTCACATCACTTGTTCTCTCCTAGGCTGTGAATACCCCGCTGTACATAACATCTCCATTCAAAGTTGGTGAAATCGCAGATCTAGAGAGTGTACAGAGATCCTTTACTGCACGTATAAGTTCTGTCAAGCACCTTAACTACTGGGAACGCTTGGAAGCACTTGACTTGTACTCACTGGAACGCAGGAGGGAGAGATATATCATAATCTACACTTGGAAAACCCTCGAAGGAATGGTCCCGAATCTGCACACAGAAACCACTCCCTACGAAAGTAAAAGACTGGGCAGGCGATGCAAAATAACCCCAGTTAAAAGTAGGGGCGTCATTGGTACACTAAGGGAAAACACTATAAGTGTCCGGGGCCCAAGACTGTTCAACAGCCTCCCGCCAGCCATAAGGGGAATTACCAATAGGCCCCTGGCTGCCTTCAAGACCCCTGGCTGCCTTCAAGACCCTTGGCTGCCTTCAAGACCCCTGGCTGCCTTCAAGACCCCTGGCTGCCTTCAAGACCCCTGGCTGCCTTCAAGACCCCTGGCTGCCTTCAAGACCCCTGGCTGTCTTCAAGACCCCTGGCTGCCTTCAAGACCCCTGGCTGCCTTCAAGGCCCCTGGCTGCCTTTAAGACCCCTGGCTGCCTTCAAGGCCCCTGGCTGCCTTCAAGAGAGAGCTGGACAGATACCTAAAGACGGTGCCAGACCAGCCGGGCTGTGGTTCGTACGTTGGACTACATGAGGCCAGCAGTAACAGCCTGGTTGATCAGGCCCTGATCCATCGGGAGGCCTGGTCGTGGACCAGACCGCCGGGGCGTTGATCCCCGGAATAACCTCCAGGCAGACTCAGCCTGGAGACGGTTTAACTTCCCTAGCATCGCCAGGGATCACTAGCACCGCCAGGGATCACTAGCACCGCCAGGAACACTAGCATCGCCAGAGATCACTAGCACTACCAGGGAACACAAGCACCGCCAGGGATCACTAGCACCGCCAGGGATCACTAGCACCGCCGGGGAACACTAGCATCCTTGACCAGCATCTTTGACCAGCATCTCTGACCATCTCCCAGTTATTTCATTCTGTTCCACATCATCGTTATTATTATTATTATTATTATTATTATTATTATTATTATTATTATTATTATTATTATTATTATTTATTACAATTTAACATCTCATATTGTTAGCACTCAACAGGTAAATCTTACAAGCTTAGATAACAGGTAAAGGTTTGCCACAAGACTAGTTCCAGAGTTCAGGGGAATGTCCTACGAGGAGAGGTTAAAGGGAACTCAACCTGACGACACTGGAGGACAGGAGAGATGGGGGCGGGACGTGATAACGACATACACAGCAAAAAGGGGACACAGCAACAAGGGGACACAGCAACAAGGGGCACAGCAACAAGGGGACACAACAACAAGGGGACAACAAAAGGGGACAAACAAAAAGGGGATACAAACAAGGGGGCACAACAACAAAGGGAACGCAACAAGGGGGCACAAAAACAAGGGGACAAACAACAAGGGACCCGGGGCCAGCAACAAGGGGGCACAGCAACAAGGGACACAGCAACAAGGGGACCAGCAACAAGGAGACCAAACAAAAAGGGGACACAGTAACAAGGGGAACAGTAAAAAGGGGGCACAGTAACAAGGGGGGCACAACAACAAGGGGGCACACCAACAAGGGGACACACCAAAAAGGGGGGCACAAAACAAGGGGATCAGCAACAAGGGGCACGCAACAAGGGGGCCCCAAACAACAAGGGGACACAGCAACAAGGGGACACAACAACAAGGGGGCAAACAACAAGGGGGGCACGCAACAAAGGGGGCACAGCAAAAAGGGGACACAGAAAAAAGGGGACACAGCAAAAAAGGGGACACAACAACAAGGGGACACAGCAACAAGGGGGACCAGCAA
>NC_069489.1:13437724-13517724 GCF_026875155.1 Cherax quadricarinatus | reverse complement strand
CCACCTACCACCATCACCTACCACCACCACTACCTACCTCCACTATTCCCTCACCACCACCACTACCACCTACCACCATCACCTGCCACCACCACTACCTACCTCCACTACTCCCTCACCACCACCACTACCCCCTGCCACCATCACCTACCACCACCACTACCTACTCCCATATTCCCTCACCACCACCACTACCACCTACCACCATCACCTGCCACCACCATTTACCTACCTCCACTACTCCCTCACCACCACCACTACCACTACCACCATCACCTGCCACCACCACTACCTACCTCCACTATTCCCCTCACCACCACCACTACCACCTACCACCATCACCTGCCACCACCACTACCTACCTCCACTACTCCCTCACCACCACCACTACCACCTACCACCATCACCTGCCACCACCACTACCTACCTCCATACTCCCTCACCACCACCACTACCACCTGCCACCACCACTACCACCACCACAAACCACCACCACTACCACCCCCACTACCTACCTCCACTATTCCCTCACCACCACCACTACCACCTACCACCATCACCTGCCACCACCACTACCTACCTCCACTACTCCCTCACCACCACCACTACCACCTACCACCATCACCTGCCACCACCACTACCTACCTCCACTATTCCCTCACCACCCCACTACCACCTACCACCATCACCTGCCACCACCACTACCTACCTCCACTATTCCCTCACCACCACCACTACCACCTACCACCATCACCTGCCACCACCACTACCTACCTCCACTACTCCCTCCCACCACCACTACCACCTACCACCATCAACCTGCCACCACCACTACCTACCTCCACTATTCCCTCACCACCACCACTCCCACCTACCACCATCACCTGCCACCACCACTACCTACCTCCACTACCTACCTCCACTACCCCCTCACCACCACCACTACCCCCCCCTCCCATTTTCCCTAAAAATCCCACTGTCTTTGAGTTAGGTTCCATAACACAATCAAGTGTGATCCGAGGAAGGGGAGGGAGAGCTACAGTGCCTCAGATCAAGAGCCTTACACCAGCTACACCTAATATACTGAACTTATTCGACACACAAGAAATCAGTCACTGTCTCGGGATGAAACCTTGCATTTTAAGTTATTTTTGACAACGTTTCGCCCGGTGTACCTATGGGCGAAGTGGACTGCTAACAGAGCAGTAAACCCTGAAGAATGGAAGATGTAAACTCAGTCACTTAAATTTCTGTGAGTGTTTGAAGTCCCTAGAAGTGTACTCCCTGGAACACAGGCGACAAGGATACATCATAATGCACACCTGGGAGACTACTGGAGGGATTGGTATCAAACCTGTACACTGAGATGACTACTTGTGAAGACAAGAGGCTTGGAAAACAATATGGGAGAGAGAGAGAGAGAGAGAGAGAGAGAGGAGAGAGAGAGAAGAGAGAGGGAAGAGGAGGAGGAGAGAGAGAGAGAGAGAGAGAGAGAGAGAGACAGAGAGAGAGAGAGAGAGAGAGAGACAGAGAGAGAGAGAGAGAGAGAGAGAGAGAGAGAGAGAGAGAGAGAAAGAGAACTTATTAAGTGTAAAGGTACCACGACTCTTCAACACCATACGGAGAATAACTAACAAATACTTGAGTTTCCTCAAGACGGAACTCCAGATTCCTAAAACCAGTTCCTGATCAGCCAGGCTGTGGTGCATACGTTGGACTGTGGGTACTAATAGTTTGATGGATCGTGACCAGCAACCAGAAAGCCTGGTCTGGGGCCGGGCCACGGGGGCGCTGACCCCTGGAAGCGCCGTCAGGTGAACATCTGGCTGTCTTCAAGACGGAACAAGGTAAGATACCTTGGAGCCCGGCCATGGACCAGGCTCGTCTAGTGCTAGCCTGGTCAACCAGGTTATTGCTTTAGATGGTCCACTGCCCCACATATTCATCACAGCCTGGCTGATCTGGTGAGGATACTTGTCCAGTTTCCTTCTATACTCGTTCATCTAAATCAGTGCCTGACCAGCCAAGTTGTGGGTGGTATGACAGCTTGCTGCTAGCAGTAACAACCTGGTTGATCAGCCCCTGTTCTTGCGGGGGCGTTGACTTCCCCGGAAGCATCCTTCAGGTATCCCTGTGGTATCCTCTTGCAGTAAATTGCGTGCGGTTGCCCTCCCTCATTCCTCCCTGCCTTGTAGCGTCCTATCTTCTCCCTTCCTCCCTCTATGTCCTGGCATCTATCTTCCTCCCACCCTAACTTAGCCTGCTGTCTCCCACCCTAACTTAGCCTGCTGTCTCCCACCCTAACTTAGCCTGCTGTCTCCCTCCCTAACTTAAGCCTGCTGTCTCCCTCCCTAACTTAGCCTGCTGTCTCCCACCCTAACTTAGCCTGCTGTCTCCCACCCTAACTTAGCCTGCTGTCTCCCTCCCTAACTTGGCCTGCTGTCTCCCACCCTAACTTAGCCTGCTGTCTCCCTCCCTAACTTAGCCTGCTGTCTCCTACCCTAACTTAGCCTGCTCTGTCTCCCTCCCTAACTTAGCCTGCTGTCTCCCTCCCTAACTTAGCCTGCTCTGTCTCCCACCCTAACTTAGCCTGCTGTCTCCCCTTTCCCCAACTTAGCCTGCTGTCTCCCACCCTAACTTAGCCTGCTGTCTCCCTCCCTAACTTAGCCTGCTGTCTCCTTCCCTAACTTAGCCTGCTGTCTCCCTCCTTAACTTAGCCTCTGTCTCCCTCCCTAACTTAGCCTGCTGTCTCCCTCCCTAACTTAGCCTGCTCTGTCTCCCACCCTAACTTAGCCTGCTGTCTCCTTCCCTAACTTAGCCTGCTGTCTCCCACCCTTACTTAGCCTGCTGTCTCCCACCTTAACTTAGCCTGCTGTCTCCTTCCCTAACTTAGCCTGCTGTCTCCCTCCCTAACTTAGCCTGCTCTGTCTCCCTCCCTAACTTATCCTGCTGTCTCCCTCCCTGACTTAGCCTGCTCTGTCTCCCTCCCTAACTTAGCCTGCGTCTCCCCCCCAAACTTAGCCCCGCTGTCTCCCTCCCTAAAATTAGCCTGCTGTCTCCCACCCTTAAAAATTAGCCTTTCTGTCTCCCTCCCTAACTTAGCCTGCTGTCTCCCTCCCTAACTTAGCCTGCTCTGTCTCCCTCCCTAACTTAGCCTGCTGTCTCCCTCCCTAACTTAGCCTGCTGTCTCCCTTCCTAACTTAGCCTGCTGTCTCCCTCCCTAACTTAGCCTGCTGTCTCCCTCCCTAACTTAAGCCTGCTGTCTCCCTCCCTAAAATTAAACCTGCGGGCTCCCCCCTAACTTAGCCTGCTCTGCTCCCTCCCTTAACTTAGCCTGCTTTTTCTCCCCCCCTAATTAGCCCGCCCGTCTCCCTCCCTAATTAGCTGCTGTCTCCCCTCCCTAACTTAGCCTGCTGTCTCCCTTCCTAACTTAGCCTGCTGTCTCCCTCCCTATCTTAGCCTGCTGTCTCCCTCCCTAACTTAGCCTGCTGTCTCCCACCCTAACTTAGCCTGCTGTCTCCCTCCCTAACTTAGCCTGCTGTCTCCCACCCTATCTTAGCCTGCTGTCTCCCTCCCTAACTTAGCCTGCTGTCTCCCACCCTAACTTAGCCTGCTGTCTCCCTCCCTAACTTAGCCTGCTGTCTCCCTCCCTAACTTAGCCTGCTGTCTCCCACCCTAACTTAGCCTGCTGTCTCCCTCCCTAACTTAGCCTGCTGTCTCCCTCCCTAACTTAGCCTGCTCTGTCTCCCTCCTCCCTGCTATACCTCCCCATCGGATATACCAGAAAAATACCTCCAGCATCACACACATAATAAATACACACAACTGGCGCACACGTGTTTTAATTCTGCGTATTTTAAACCGTGTTCAAGACGGGTTGAGAAAAACTCGTCTTGACATAGCAATATATAACACAGTACCTCCTGCATAAGTCAACACAGTAATCATAGTAGGTTATAGATCGACTTTCGTGTTACTGAGGTACACAGTAAACTAGCCAAAACGCAGATTTGGGACAAGTCGCTTCAAAATTTTTCGGGTGTAAATTATGATGTGTCTTTCTCGCCTACGTTCCAGGGAGTGAAGTTCAAGGGGGTTTCAAGCATTACCAGAATTTCGGTACTCGACTAAATTTATAAAAACTGGGAAGGGTCTCTGTGGTTCATAGACAGGTTAAGTTAGGTTAGGTTAGGTTAGGTTAGGTGAGGTTAAGCTAGGTTAGGTTAGGTTAGGTCAGGTAAAGTTTGGCTAGGTTAGGTTAGGTGAAGTTAAGTTAGGTTAGGTTAGGTTATGTTAGGTTAGGTAAAGTTTGGCTAGGTTAGGTTAGGTGAAGTTAAGTTAGGTTAGGTTAGGTAAAGTTTGGTTTGGTTAGGTTAGGTTAGATTAGGTTAAGTTAGGTTAGGTTAGGTTAGGTTAGATTAGGTTAAGTTAGGTTAAGTTAGATTAGGTTAAGTTAGGTTAGGTTAGGTTAGGTTAGGTTAAGTTAGGTTAGGTTAAGCTAGGTTAGGTTAAGCTAGGTTAGGTTAGGTTAAGTTAGGTTAGGTGAGGTTAAGCTACGTTAGGTGAGGTTAAGCTACGTTAGGTGAGGTTAGGTTAGGTTAGGTTAGGTTAAGTTAGGTTAGGTTAGGTTAAGTTAGGTTAGGTTAGGTTAGGTTAAGTTAGGTTAGGTTAGGTTAGGTTAGGTTTAGGTTAAAATTAGGTTAGGTTAGGTTAGGTTAGGTTAGGTTTAAGTTAGGTTAGGTTAGGTTTAGGTTAGGTTAGGTTAAGTTAGGTTAGGTTAGGTTAGGTTAAGTTAGGTTAGGTTAGGTTAAGTTAGGTAAGGTTCGTCAGGAAACAGAACAAGTGTTTCTTGATGCTGGTCTTAGTCATATGACCCACAGCTCAAACTTTTGGTCATCTGACCGACGCCTTCCACTGGCTTACCCCTCCAGCCCTTTATGATGTGATCATGTGACTCCTGTGTTGTGAGGTAGGTGATACTGTGATTGCATGTCTGTACATCTCCAGATCTGCTGTGAGGTAGGTGATGCTGTGATTGCATGTCTGTACATCTCCAGATCTGCTGTGAGGTAGGTGATGCTGTGATTGCATGTCTGTAAAATCTCCCGATCTGCTGTGAGGTAGGTGAAAGCTGTGATTGCATGTTGTACATCTCCAGATCTGCTGAGAGGTGGTGATGCTGTGATTGCATGTCTGTACATCTCCAGATGTGTTGTGAGGTAGGTGATGCTGTGATTGCATGTCTGTACATCTCCAGATCTGCTGAGAGGTAGGTGATGCTGTGATTGCATGTCTGTACATCTCCAGATTGCTGTGGGTAGGTGTGCTGTGATTGCATGTCTGTACGTCTCCAGATCTGCTGTGAGGTAGGTGATGCTGTGATTGCATGTCTGTACATCTCAAGATCTGCTGTGAGGTAGGTGATGCTGTGATTGCATGTCTGTACGTCTCCAGATCTGCTGTGAGGTAGGTGATGCTGTGATTGCATGTCTGTACATCTCCAGATGTGTTGTGAGGTAGGTGATGCTGTGATTGCATGTCTGTACATCTCCAGATCTGCTGAGAGGTAGGTGATGCTGTGATTGCATGTCTGTACATCTCCAGATCTGCTGAGAGGTAGGGGATGCTGTGTTGCATGTCCCGTACATCTCCAGATCTGCTGAGAGGTAGGGGGATGCTGTGATTTCATTTTCTGTACATCTCCAGATCTGCTGTGAGGTAGGTGATGCTGTGATTGCATGTCTGTACATCTCCAGATCTGCTGTGAGGTAGGTGATGCTGTGATTGCATGTCTGTACATCTCCAGATCTGCTGTGAGGTAGGTGATGCTGTGATTGCATGTCTGTACATCTCCAGATCTGCTGTGAGGTAGGTGATGCTGTGATTGCATGTCTGTACATCTCCAGATCTGCTGTGAGGTAGGTGATACTGTGATTGCATGTCTGTACATCTCCAGATCTGCTGTGAGGTAGGTGATGCTGTGATTGCATGTCTGTACATCTCCAGATCTGCTGTGAGGTAGGTTTATGCTGTTGATTGCATGTCTGTACATCTCCAGATCTGCTGTGAGGTAGGTTTATGCTGTGATTGCATGTCTGTACATCTCCAGATCTGCTGTGAGGTAGGTTTGATGCTGTGATTGCATGTCTGTACATCTCCAGATCTGCTGTGAGGTAGGTGATGCTGTGATTGCATGTCTGTACATCTCCAGATCTGCTGTGAGGTAGGTGATGCTGTGATTGCATGTCTGTACATCTCCAGATCTGCTGTGAGGTAGGTGATGCTGTGATTTCATGTCTGTACTTTCCCCGATCTGCTGTGAGGTAGGTGATTGCTGTGATTGCATGTCTGTACATCTCCAGATTGCTGTGGGTAGGTGATGCTGTGATTGCATGTCTGTACATCTCCAGATCTGCTGTGAGGTAGGTGATGCTGTGATGCATGTCTGTACATCTCCAGACCTACAATATCACCTGCCTTAAAGGGACTGTTAGTATACAGTAACATTCCAGTCTAGAAAAACACAAGGTCCAACATGACTGGCTATTAACGCCATATTTTGAACGTTCTAGTTATCCAGCAGATTAGTTTCTGTTGTTGCAATACATCAATACAAAGACCACCAATATTTACCCAGTCTCTGACTTACCCACCGGGTATACGCTACGTTTTCTGCCATATATCTCTCACTGCATTAACAGTGCCAGTGATGCCCCTACTTTTCACTGGGTATATTCTATACGTCCTACCAGGCTCTACAACCTTGCTACATCTACAGCAGATGTAATGATAATTAATTTACCAAAATTAAATGATATAATTGCCACGGGTACAGCATGAAAGGTTGGAATTATCACATCTGTTCTGTGTGACATGAATAACTCAGCCAGTTGTGTAGCAGTCTGGGTGTTGTACTCAGCCAGTTGTGTAGCAGTCTGAGTGTTGTACTCAGCCAGTTGTGTAGCAGTCTGGGTGTTGTACTCAGCCAGTTGTGTAGCAGTCTGGGTGTTGTACTCAGCCAGTTGTTTTAGCAGTTGGGTGGTTGTACTCAGCCCGTTGTGTAGCAGTCTGGGTGGTGTACTCAGCCAGTTGTGTAGCAGTCTGGGTGGTGTACTCAGCCAGTTGTGTGCAGTCTGGGTGGTGTACTCGCCAGTTGTTTTAGCAGTCTGGGTGGTGTACTCAAACCAGTTGTGTGCAGTCTGGGTGGTTTTACTAGCCAGTTGTGTAGCAGTCTGGGTGGTGTACACAGCCCGTTGTGTAGCAGTCTGGGTGGTGTACTCAGCAGTTGTGTAGCAGTCTGGGTGGGTACTCAGCCCGTTGTGTAGCAGTCTGGGTGGTGTACTCAGCAGTTGTGTAGCAGTCTGGGTGGTGTACTCGCCGTTGTGTAGCAGTCTGGGTGTTGTACTCAGCCAGTTGTGTTAGCAGTCTGGGTGTTGTACCAGCCAGTTGTGTAGCAGTCTGGGTGTTGTACTCAGCCAGTTGTGTAGCAGTCTGGGTGTTGTACTAGCCAGTTGTGTAGCAGTCTGAGTGTTGTACTCAGCCAGTTGTGTAAGCAGTCTGGGTGGTGTACTCAGCCGTTGTGTAGCAGTCTGGGTGTTGTACTCAGCCAGTTGTGTAGCAGTCTGGGTGCTGTACTCAGCCAGTTGTGTAGCAGTCTGGGTGGTGTACTCAGCCAGTTGTGTAGCAGTCTGGGTGTTGTACTCAGCCAGTTGTGTAGCAGTCTGGGTGGTGTACTCAGCCAGTTGTGTAGCAGTCTGGGTGTTGTACTCAGCCAGTTGTGTAGCAGTCTGGGTGGTGTACTCAGCCAGTTGTGTAGCAGTCTGAGTGTTGTACTCAGCCAGTTGTGTAGCAGTCTGAGTGTTGTACTCAGCCAGTTGTGTAGCAGTCTGGGTGTTGTACTCAGCCAGTTGTGTAGCAGTCTGAGTGTTGTACTCAGCCAGTTGTGTAGCAGTCTGGAGTGTTGTACTCAGCCAGTTGTGTAGCAGTCTGGGTGTTGTACTCAGCCAGTTGTGTAGCAGTCTGGAGTGTTGTACTCAGCCAGTTGTGTAGCAGTCTGGTGTTGTACTCAGCCAGTTGTGTAGCAGTCTGGAGTGGTTGTACTCAGCCAGTTGTGTAGCAGTCTGGGTGTTGTACTCAGCCAGTTGTGTAGCAGTCTGGGTGTGTACTCAGCCAGTTGTGTAGCAGTCTGGGTGTGTACTCAGCCAGTTGTGTAGCAGTCTGGGTGCTGTACTCAGCCAGTTGTGTAGCAGTCTGGGTGTTGTACTCAGCCAGTTGTGTAGCAGTCTGGGTGTTGTACTCAGCCAGTTGTGTAGCAGTCTGGGTGCTGTACTCAGCCAGTTGTGTAGCAGTCTGAGTGTTGTACTCAGCCAGTTGTGTAGCAGTCTGGGTGTTGTACTCAGCCAGTTGTGTAGCAGTCTGGGTGTTGTACTCAGCCAGTTGTGTAGCAGTCTGAGTGTTGTACTCAGCCAGTTGTGTAGCAGTCTGGGTGTTGTACTCAGCCAGTTGTGTAGCAGTCTGGTGTTGTACTCAGCCAGTTGTGTAGCAGTCTGAGTGTTGTACTCAGCCAGTTGTGTAGCAGTCTGGGTGTTGTACTCAGCCAGTTGTGTAGCAGTCTGAGTGTTGTACTCAGCCAGTTGTGTAGCAGTCTGGGTGGTGTACTCAGCCAGTTGTGTAGCAGTCTGGGTGTTGTACTCAGCCAGTTGTGTAGCAGTCTGGGTGTTGTACTCAGCCAGTTGTGTAGCAGTCTGGGTGCTGTACTCAGCCAGTTGTGTAGCAGTCTGGGTGTTGTACTCAGCCAGTTGTGTGCAGTCTGAGTGTTGTAACTCGCCAGTTGTGTAGCAGTCTGAGGTGTTGGTACTCAGCCAGTTGTCCAGTCTGGTGTTGTATCAGCCAGTTGTTAGTAGCAGCCTATGTTGTCACTCATGCCAGTTGTGTCAGCCATCTAGTGTTGTAACTCACCAGTTGTGTAGCAGTCTGAGTGTTGTACTCAGCCAGTTGTGTAGCACTGCTGATGTTGTACTCTGCCCGTTGTGTACACGTCTGGAGTGTTGTACTCAGCCTAGTTAAGTCAGCACGTCTGAGTGTTAAGTACTCATGCCATTGTTTAGAGTCGGGTGTATGTTAGTGCACGCCAGTTGTGTAGCAGTCCTGAGTGTTGTACTCAGCCATTTAGTGTAGCAGTCTGGCTGCTGTTACTCAGCCAGTCTGTGTAGCCAGTCTGGCGTGTGTACTCAGCCAGTTGTGTGCTCGATTTAGTCACACTGCTCATGTGTAGCAGTCCTGCTGTTAAGTGACCACTGCCATTTGTGACAGCTGGGTCTGTAATACACTGCTCAGTTGTAAGTGACCATGCTCTGTGACACTGCTCATTTAAGCCTGCTCATTATGACCAGCTTGTTATAGTCCCACTGCTCATTTAAGTCACCACTGCCTCATTTAAGTCACCACTGCCTCATTTAAGTACCGCATTCATGCCTCATTTAAGTCACCACTGCCTCATTTAAGTACCACTGCCTCTTAGTCACCATGCTCTTTAAGTGACCACTGCCTCATTTAAGTCACCACTGCCTATTTAAGTCACCACTGCCTCTATTTAAGTCACCACTGCCTCATTTAAGTCGACAATGCCTCATTTAAGTCACCACTGCCTCATTTAAGTCACCACTGCCTCATTTAAGTCACCACTGCCTCATTTATAGTCACCACTGCCTCATTTAAGTCACCACTGCTCATTTAAGTCACCACTGCCTCATTAAGTGACACTGCCTCATTTAAGTGACCACTGCCTCATTTAAGTACCACTGCCTCATTTAAGTACCACTGCCTCATTTAAGTACAATGCCTCATTTAAGTACCACTGCCTCATTTAAGTAACACTGCCTCTTTAAGTGACCAATGCCTCATTTAAGTGACCACTGCCTCATTTAAGTACCACTGCCTCATTTAAGTGACCACATGCCTCATTTAAGTCACCACTGCTCATTTAAGTCACCACTGCCTCTTTAAGTCACCACTGCCTCACCACTGCCTCCATTTATACACCACTGCCTCATTTAATCCCTAATGCCTCATTTTAAGTCATAATCGGCCTCATTTAAGTGCAGCCACTCATCTATCTTAGAAGTCACAGGCCTCATTTCAAGTGACCATGCCTCATTTATACCACTGCATCAGTTAAGCACCACTGGCCTCATTATCATAGGATGACACGCCTCATATTTAAGTACACCCATGCCTCATATTAAGTCACCCATTCCTCATTTAAGTCACCACTGCCTCATTTAAGTCTACCACTGCATCATTTAAGTCACCACTGCCTCATTTAAGTGACCACTGCCTCATTTAAGTCACCACTGCCTCATTTAAGTGACCACTGCCTCATTTAAGTCACCACTGCCTCATTTAAGTGACCACTGCCTCATTTAAGTGACCACTGCCTCATTTAAGTGACAAATGCCTCATTTAAGTCACCACTGCCTCATTTAAGTCAACACTGCCTCATTTAAGTGACCAATGCCTCATTTAAGTCACCACTGCCTCATTTAAGTCACCACTGCCTCATTTAAGTGACCAATGCCTCATTTAAGTCACCACTGCCTCATTTAAGTCACCACTGCCTCATTTAAGTCACCACTGCCCCATATTCCTGTCTTCCATTTATACACCTCGATCATATCCTCCCTAATTCTACGCCTTTCTAGAGAGTGAAGATTCAGGGCCTCAGTCTACCCGCATAGGATAGACAGGGCCCTCAGTCTATCCTCATAGGATAGAAAGGGCCTCAGTCTATCCCCATAGGATAGACAGGGCCCTCAGTCTATCCTCATAGGATAGAGAGGGCCTCAGTCTATCCCCATAGGATAGACAGGGCCCTCAGTCTATCCTCATAGGACAGACAGGGCCCTCAGTGTATCCTCATAGGATAGACAGGGCCTCAGTCTACCCTCATAGGATAGACAGGGCCTCAGTCTACCCTCATAGGATAGACAGGGCCCTCAGTCTACCCTCATAGGATAGACAGGGCCCTCAGTCTATCCTCATAGGATAGATAGGGCCCTCAGTCTATCCTCATAGGATAGACAGAGCCCTCAGTCTATCCTCATAGGATAGACAGGGCCCTCAGTCTATCCTCATAGGATAGACAGGGCCCTCAGTCTACCCTCATAGGATAGACAGGGCCCTCAGTCTACCCTCATAGGATAGACAGGGCCCTCAGTCTATCCTCATAGGATAGACAGGGCCCTCAGTCTATCCTCATAGGATAGACAGAACCCTCAGTCTATCCTCATAGGATAGACAGGGCCCTCAGTCTATCCTCATAGGATAGACAGGGTCCTCAGTCTATCCTCATAGGAAAGACAGGGCCTCAGTCTACCCTCATAGGATAGACAGGACCCTCAGTCTACCCTCATAGGATAGACAGGGCCCTCAGTCTATCCTCATAGGATAGACAGGGCCCTCAGTCTATCCTCATAGGATAGACAGAGCCCTCAGTCTATCCTCATAGGATAGACAGGGCCCTCAGTCTATCCTCATAGGATAGACAGGGTCCTCAGTCTATCCTCATAGGATAGACAGGGCCTCAGTCTATCCTCACAGGATAGACAGGGCCTCAGTGTATCCTCATAGGATAGACAGGGCCTCAGTCTATCCTCATAGGATAAACAGGGCCCTCAGTCTATCCTCATAGGATAGACATGGCCTCAGTTTATCCTCATAGGATAGACAGGGCCTCAGTCTATCCTCATAGGATAGACAGGGCCTCAGTCTATCCTCATAGGATAGACAGGGATTCAGTCTATCCTCATAGGATAGACAGGGCCTCAGTCTATCCTCATAGGATAGACAGGGCCTCAGTCTATCCTCATAGGATAGACAGGGCCCTCAGTCTATCCTCATAGGATAGACAGGGCCTCAGACTATCCACATAGGATAGACAGGGCCTCAGTCTATCCTCATAGGGAAGATTTCTGATACATGGGATCAACTTTGTCATCCTCCTCTGTACGTTTTCCAGAACATTTATATCCATTCTGTAATACTGTGACCAGAACTGAGCAGCATAGTCTAAATGAGGCCTAACCTCAGGCCTCCTGTTGTAGGCCTAACCAAGGATATATAGAGTTGAAGAACAACCTGAGGACTTCTATTATTTATACTTCTAGATATGAAGCCAAGAATTCTGTTAACTTTATTGCCAACACTAATGTACTGTTGTCTTGGTTTTAAATTACTACTAACCAGAACTCCTAAATCCTTTACACAATCCGTAATATTAAGATCTACATTATTTAGTTTATATGTGTCATGGTTATTGTCCTGTCTAACATTTAGAACTTTGCATTTGTCTATATTAAACTACATCTGCCACTTCTCCGACCACTGCATCAGTCTATTCAAATCTTCCTGGAGTGCTCGAATGTCCTCGTCAGAATGAATTCGACGGCCTATTTTGGTGTCATCGGCAAACTTGCCGATGTCGCTCTTTATGCCCTCATCTATGTCGTTTATGTAGATTGTGAACAGCAGGGGGCCCAACACTGACCCCTGTGGAACAACAAGGGGCCCAACACTGACCCCTGTGGAACAACAAGGGGCCCAACACTGACCCCTGAGGAACACCGCTCGTAACGCTTCCCCATTCTGATTTCTCCCCATTTATGCAAACTCTCTGCTGCCTATTTGTCAACTATGCCTCTATCCAGGAAAAAAATTCTCCTCCTATTCCATGTGCCTTAATTTTCCTCAATAGTCTCTGATGTGGGAGGCTGTCAAAAGCCTTACTGAAGTCCATATACACAATATCATATTCATTACCATGATCTACCTCCTCAAACACCTTAGTGAAAATGCCTCTCTTTTGACTAATGATAGGTTTTAATCTATTATTCATCCATTTAGGATCATTTTTGTTTGATCTGATTTCCCTATTTGGAACATAAGTTGTCTGAGCAGCTAGAACTATGCCCTGGAAAACGTCATATCGGCAAACATCACGTCCTACCTGACCCATAGTCAGGTCATTCCAGTTAAGCCCACCCAGGTAATTTCTCAGTCCCATGTGGAAGTCAGGGACAGAGACTTGGCTGCCATTATTTGGGTAATTCCATGACATATTAAAACAGAAAATTTTCATTCCTACATCCTTGAAGATTTTCTGTGAAGGATCACTTTTCCAGGTTGTATCTAGTTACTGTGTGTACTTACCTACTTGTGGTTGCATGGGTTGATTCACAGCTCCTGGCCTTGCCTCTTCACTAGTCGCTACTAGGTCCACTCTTTCTCCCTGCTCCATGAGCTTTATCATACCTCTTCTTAAAGCTATATATGGATACTCCCTCCACTACATCACTCAACTATTCCACTTCCTAACAACTCTATAGCTGAAGACACACTTCCTAACATCCCTGTGACTCATCTGAGTTTCCAAACTCCAGTTGTGACCCCTTGTTGCTGTGTCCCATCTCTGAAACATCCTGTACCTGCGTACTCACCTAATTGTGGTTGCAGGGCTCGATTCATAGCTCCTGGCCCCGAGTCATAGTTCCTTTGTGTGTGTGTGTCCACTGATCTTATAAGACCATAAAGCGAGAGAGAGAGAGAGAGAGAGAGAGAGAGAGAGAGAGAGAGAGAGAGAGAGAGAGAGAGAGAGAGAGAGAGAGAGAGAGAGAGAGAGAGAGATGGTCCCAACACACTACCGTCACCCCTTACCATTCCATACACCCTTCTCCCTTTCCCCACACCCTTTCCCCCACACCCCATCCCCCACATCCCCACCTTACCAACTTGACTGTAGCTCAACACGACCGCATCATTAACCTCCGCTCTGCTCCCTCTCTCCCTCCCTCACCAACACCAACACCCTCCCCCAACCAACACAGCCCTAACACTGGTCTCCACCATTATCTCCTAGCAACCATCTCCGCCAACCATCTCCCTCCAGGCAAGGCAGATGTGGGCTGGATCTTACAAGTAATATTCACAAGCCAGGGTGCTTGTTGAGTGGGAGAGGGAGGGTGGTGAGTGGGAGAGGGAGGGTGGTGAGTGGGGAGGGAGAGTGGTGAGTGGGGAGGGAGAGTGGTGAGTGGGGGAGGGAGGGTGGTGAGTGGGGGAGGGAGGGTGGTGAGTGGGGGAGGGGGGTGGTGAGTGGGGGAGGGAGGGTGGTGAGTGGGGGAGGGAGGGTGGTGAATGGGGAGGGAGGGTGGTGAGTGGGGAGGGAGGGTGGTGAGTGGAGGAGGGAGGGTGGTGAGTGGGGAGGGAGGGTGGTGAGTGGGGGAGGGAGGGTGGTGAGTGGGGGAGGGAGGGTGGTGAGTGGGAGAGGGAGGGTGGTGAGTGGGGGAGGGAGGGTGGTGAGTGGGGGAGGGAGGGTGGTGAGTGGGGGAGGGAGGGTGGTGAGTGGGGGAGGGAGGGTGGTGAGTGGGGAAGGGAGGGTGGTGAGTGGGGAGGGAGTGTGGTGAGTGGGGGACGGAGGATGGTGAGTGGGTAGGGAGGGTGGTGAGTGGGGAGGGAGGGTGGTGAGTGGAGGAGGGAGGGTGGTGAGTGGGGGAGGGAGGGTGGTGAGTGGGGGAGGGAGGGTGGTGAGTGGGGAGGGAGGGTGGTGAGTGGGAGAGGGAGGGTGGTGAGTGGGGAGGGAGGGTGGTGAGTGGGGGAGGGAGGGTGGTGAGTGGGGAGGGAGGGTGGTGAGTGGGGGAGGGAGAGTGGTGAGTGGGGGAGGGAGGGTGGTGAGTGGGGAGGGAGGGTGGTGAGCGGGGAGGGAGGGTGGTAAGTGGGAGAGGGAGGGTGGTGAGTGGGGAGGGAGGGTGGTGAGTGGGGGAGGGAGGGTGGCGAGTGGGGGAGGGAGGGTGGTGAGTGGGGGAGGGAGGGTGGTGAGTGGGGGAGGGGGGTGTTAAGGATAGGCAATGAAAGGGAGGATAGTGAGAGGGTAGCTAGTGAAAGGGAGAATACTGAGACGATAGACTGTTGAGTGGGAGGGTAACTAGCAAGAGGGAGAGTAACTAGCAAGAGGGAGGGTAACTAGCAAGAGGGAGGGTAACTAGCAAGAGGGAGAGTAACTAGCAAGAGGGAGGGTAACTAGCAAGAGGGAGGGTAACTAGCATGAGGGAGAGTAACTAGCAAGAGGGAGAGTAACTATCAAGAGGGAGAGTAACTAGCCAAACGGAGAGTAACTAGTCAAAGGGAGAGTAACTAGCATGAGGGAGAGTAACTAGCATGAGGGAGGGTAACTAGCAAGAGGGAGAGTAACTAGCATGAGGGAGGGTAACTAACAAGAGGGAGGGTAACTAGCATGAGGGAGGGTAACTAGCAAGAGGGAGAGTAACTAGCATGAGGGAGGGTAACTAGCAAGAGGGAGAGTAACTAGCAAGAGGGAGGGTAACTAGCAAGGAGAGTAACTAACAAGAGGGAGGGTAACTAGCAAGAGGGAGAGTAACTAGCAAGAGGGAGAGTAACTAGCAAGAGGGAGAGTAACTAGCAAGAGGAAGAGTAACTAGCATGAGGGAGGGTAACTAGCAAGACGGAGGGTAACTAGCAAGAGGGAGAGTAACTAGCAAGAAGGAGGGTAACTAGCAAGAGGGAGAGTAACTAGCAAGAGGGAGAGTAACTAGCAAGAGGGAGGGTAACTAGCAAGAGGGAGGGTAACTAGCAAGAGGGAGGGTAACTAGCAAGAGGGAGAGTATCTAGCAAGAGGGAGGGTAACTAGCAAGAGGGAGGGTAACTAGCAAGAGGGAGAGTAACTAGCAAGAGGGAGGGTAACTAGCAAGAGGGAGGGTAACTAGCATGAGGGAGAGTAACTAGCAAGAGGGAGAGTAACTAGCAAGAGGGAGATTAACTAGCCAAAGGGAGAGTAACTAGCATGAGGGAGAGTAACTAGCATGAGGGAGGGTAACTAGCATGAGGGAGAGTAACTAGCATGAGGGAGAGTAACTAGCATGAGGGAGAGTAACTAGCATGAGGGAGGGTAACTAGCAAGAGGGAGAGTAACTAGCAAGAGGGAGAGTAACTAGCATGAGGGAGAATAACTAGCAAGAGGGAGAGTAACTAGCATGAGGGAGAGTAACTAGCAAGAGGGAGAGTAACTAGCAAGAGGGAGAGTAACTAGCATGAGGGAGAATAACTAGCAAGAGGGAGAGTAACTAGCATGAGGGAGGGTAACTAGCATGAGGGAGAGTAACTAGCATGAGGGAGAGTAACTAGCATGAGGGAGAGTAACTAGCATGAGGGAGAGTAACTAGCATGAGAGAGAGTAACTAGCATGAGGAAGGGTAACTAGCAAGAGGGAGAGTAATTAGCAAGAGGGAGAGTAGCTAGCATGAGGGAGAGTAACTAGCAAGAGGGAAAGTAACTAGCATGAGGGAGGGTAACTAGCATGAGGGAGAGTAACTAGCATGAGGGAGAGTAACTAGAATGAGGGAGAGTAACTAGCATGAGAGAGTAACTAGCATGAGGGAGAGTAACTAGCAAGAGGGAGAGTAACTAGCATGAGGGAGGGTAACTAGCATGAGGGAGAGTAACTAGCATGAGGGAGAGTAACTAGCAAGAGGGAGAGTAACTAGCAAGAGGGAGAGTCACTAGCAAGAGGGAGGGTAACTAGCAGGGGAAGGGAGGAGGGTAGGGGAGGAAGAATAATTGTTTAACTAGGCCTATAGGCCAGTCCCCAGGGGTTCTAAACGGCCTACCCAAGTGGTCAGGCAGGAAAGGTCAGGTAAACAAGATGGTAGGTCAATAGATAAGTAGATAGAAAAAGGTAGCGAAATATAAGTCTATAGGCTGAGAAGGTAGACCTAGGAGGAGGAGGAGGCCTGGTCATGGGCCGGGCAGCGGGGGCGTAGACCCCGGAACATCCTCCACGTATAGGCTGAGAAGGTAGAGATATAGGCCTATAGACAGAAAAATTAGCGAGATATAGGCCTATATTCAGCAAAGGTAGCTATTTAGGCCTATAGGCAAAAAAAAATAGCGATATATAAGTCAACAGGCTAAGAAGGTACCGATTTAAAATTATAGCCTAAGAAGGGAGCGAAATATAGGCCTATCGACTGAGAAAGCGATATATAGGCTGAGAAGGTGGGCCTAAATGCAGGAAAAGTAGCGAGAGATATCTCTATATAGGCAGAAAAAAAATTTTAGCTATAGGCCTACACGGGATAGTTCAATAAGTATAGGGGCACCGAAACTCTTCAAGGCAGTTCCTGACCAGCCAGGCTGTGGTGCACACACTCAGGTAGAGGGAGAAATCAGAGTGGGGAAGCGTCACGAGCGGTGTTCCACAGGGGTCAGTGTTGGGCCCCTTGCTATTCCGCAGGGGTCAGTGTTGGGCCCCCTGTTGTTCCACAGGGGTCAGTGTTGGGTCCCTTGCTGTTCCGCAGGGGTCAGTGTTGGGCCCCCTGTTGTTCCACAGGGGTCAGTGTTGGGCCCCTTGTTGTTCCACAGGGGTCAGTGTTGGGCCCCCTGTTGTTCACAATCTACATAAACGACATAGATGAGGGCATAAAGAGCGACATCGGCAAGTTTGCCGATGACACCAAAATAGGCCGTCGAATTCATTCTGACGAGGACATTAGAGCACTCCAGGAAGATTTGAATAGACTGATGCAGTGGTCGGAGAAGTGGCAGATGCAGTTTAATATAGACAAATGCAAAGTTCTAAATGTTGGACAGGACAATAACCATGACACATATAAACTAAATAATGTAGATCTTAATATTACGGATTGTGTAAAGGATTTAGGAGTTCTGGTTAGTAGTAATTTAAAACCAAGACAACAGTACATCAGTGTTGGCAATAAAGTTAACAGAATTCTTGGCTTCATATCTAGAAGTATAAATAATAGAAGTCCTCAGGTTGTTCTTCAACTCTATATATCCTTGGTTAGGCCTACAACAGGAGGCCTGAGGTTAGGCCTCATTTAGACTATGCTGCTCAGTTCTGGTCACAGTATTACAGAATGGATATAAATGTTCTGGAAAACGTACAGAGGAGGATGACAAAGTTGATCCCATGTATCAGAAATCTTCCCTATGAGGATAGACTGAGGGCCCTGTCTATCCTATGAGGATACACTGAGGGCCCTGTCTATCCTATGAGGATAGACTGAGGCCCTGTCTATCCTATGAGGATAGACTGAGGGCCCTGTCTATCCTATGAGGATACACTGAGGGCCCTGTCTATCCTATGAGGATAGACTGAGGGCCCTGTCTATCCTATGAGGATAGACTGAGGGCCCTGTCTATCCTATGAGGATACACTGAGGGCCCTGTCTATCCTATGAGGATAGACTGAGGCCCTGTCTATCCTATGAGGATAGACTGAGGCCCTGTCTATCCTATGTGGATAGACTGAGGGCCCTGTCTATCCTATGAGGATAGACTGAGGCCCTGTCTATCCTATGAGGATAGACTGAGGGCCCTGTCTATCCTATGAGGATACACTGAGGGCCCTGTCTATCCTATGAGGATAGACTGAGGGCCCTGTCTATCCTATGAGGATAGACTGAGGGCCCTGTCTATCCTATGAGGATACACTGAGGGCCCTGTCTATCCTATGAGGATAGACTGAGGGACCTGTCTATCCTATGAGGATAGACTGAGGGCCCTGTCTATCCTATGAGGATAGACTGAAGGCCCTGTCTATCCTATGAGGATGGACTGAGGGCCCTGTCTATCCTCATAGGATAGACAGGGCCCTCAGGATAGACCTGAATCTGCACTCTCTAGAAAGACGTAGAATCAGGGGATGATATGATTGAGGAGTATAAATGGAAGACAGGAATAAATAAAGGGGATGTAAATAGCGTGCTGAAAATATCTAGCCAAGACAGGACTCGCAGCAATGTTTTAAGTTGGAAAAATTCAGATTCAGGAAGGATATAGGAAAGTACTGGTTTGGTAATAGAGTTGTGGATGAGTGGAACAAACTCCCCAGTACAGTTATAGAAGCTTAAACCTTCTGTAACTTTAAAAATAGCTTAGATAAATACATGAGTGGGCGTTGTATCTGCCTAGCATGGGCCAGTAGGTAACTTGGACCTGCCTAGCATGGGCCAGTAGGCCTGCTGCAGTGTTCCTTCTTTCTTATGTTCTATACATTTAGTCTCGACTGAATCTAACCCAGGTGCTTCCCGGTGCGAACCGGAGCTATTAGTCACCTCACCGCTACGACCCGAAGGATTACCAGTGACCTACTACTGGCTGGGCCCCTGACCAGGGCTGCAACCAAGGCTACAGGGCTACAACCCAGGCTGCAACCAGGGCTACAACCCAGGCTGCAACCAGGGTTGCACCAGGGCTATAGGGCTACAACCCAGGCTGCAACCAGGGCTACAACCAGGGTTGCACCAGGGCTACAGGGCTACAACCCAGGCTGCAACCAGGGCTACAACCAGGGTTGCACAAGGGCTACAGAGCTACAACCCAGGCTGCAACCAGGACTACAACCAGGGTTGCACCAGGGCTACAGGGCTACAACCCAGGCTGCAACCAGGACTACAACCAGGGTTGCACCAGGGCTACAGGGCTACAACCCAGGCTGCAACCAGGACTACAACCAGGGTTGCACCAGGGCTACAGGGCTACAACCCAGGCTGCAACCAGGGCTACAACCAGAGCTACAACCAGAGCTACAACCAGGGCTGCAACCAGAGCTACAACCAGAGCTACAACCAGGGCTACAACCAGAGCTACAACCAGAGCTACAACCAGGGCTGCAACCAGAGCTACAACCAGAGCTACAACCAGGGCTGCAACCAGAGCTACAACCAGAGCTACAACCAGAGCTACAACCAGAGCTACAACCAGAGCTACAACCAGGGCTACAACCAGAGCTACAACCAGAGCTACAACCAGAGCTACAACCAGGGCTGCAACCAGAGCTACAACCAGAGCTACAACCAGAGCTACAACCAGAGCTACAACCAGGGCTGCAACCAGAGCTACAACCAGAGCTACAACCAGAGCTACAACCAGAGCTACAACCAGAGCTACAACCAGAGCTACAACCAGGGCTGCAACCAGAGCTACAACCAGAGCTACAACCAGAGCTACAACCAGGGCTGCAACCAGAGCTACAACCAGAGCTACAACCAGAGCTACAACCAGAGCTACAACCAGAGCTACAACCAGAGCTACAACCAGAGCTACAACCAGGGCTGCAACCAGAGCTACAACCAGAGCTACAACCAGGGCTGCAACCAGAGCTACAACCAGAGCTACAACCAGGGCTGCAACCAGAGCTACAACCAGAGCTACAACCAGAGCTACAACCAAAGCTGGAGACGATTTATGTTTCTCCTTGCAGCTCCTGATCCTCTTGCAACACCTCCTCCTCCTGCAACACCACCTCCTCCTCCTGCAACACCACCTCCTCCTCCTGCAACACACCACCTCCTCGACTTAGTCTAGTTCCTCCTGGTGTTGCTTGCCATGGTGTGGCTCCTGTAGTCACCTTGTAATGACGGTGTTATGTATGGACCGTCACGACTCTGATTCACGGCATTATTATATTGTGTGTGTGTGTGTGTGTGTGTGTGTGTGTGTGTGTGTGTGTGTGTGTGTGTGTGTGTGTGTGTGTGTGTGTGTGTGTGTGTGTGTGTGTGTGTGTGTGCATGTGTGTGTGTGTTTGTTTCCTGTCACAAGTGACTACCATACAAAAGCAGTAGAGACGTGAAGACGATCTCATCAGTCTTTGAGGTGGTCAGTCCCTTACGCTGCAGATCAGCTCCAGGCTGAGGGACTGACCACCTCAAACACTATTCCTCCAATGTTAATAGACTGATTACATCATCTGTGTTCGACTAAAGAAGCCTGCTGTGTAGGCGAAATGTTTCGTAAATGAAGATATCCAACTCTCAACAATTAGGCATGAAGGCTCGATCCTTAGTCAGCTGAACATTTCGCCCACACAGTGGCTTCATCAGTCCTATACAAAGAGGAATGGTGAAGATCAGAAGGAGTTCGAGCAATCAGTCCCTTTATTTATCAACCCGTAGGTTCTGTGAACCATTTGTCTACACAGGAGCATGACATCAGACCGGAGGAACACTGCAGAAGGCCTACTGACCCATACAAGGCTGCTTCACCGCCTGCTTCACCTCACCTCACTACTTCGACTAGTGGATGGTACCACTATGACCCCACCTCCTGCTTCACCTCACCTCACTACTTCGACTAGTGGATGGTACCACTATGACCTCACCTCCTCCTGCTTCACCTCACCTCACTACTTCGACTAGTGGATGGTACCACTATGACCCCGCCTCCGCCTGCTTCACCTCACCTCACTACTTAGACTAGTGGATGGTACCACTATGACCCCGCCTCCGCCTGCTTCACCTCACCTCACTACTTCGACTAGTGGATGGTACCACTATGACCTAACCTCCGCCTGCTTCGCCTCACCTCACTACTTCGACTAGTGGATGGTACCACTATGACCCCGCCTCCTCCTGCTTCGCCTCACCTCACTACTTCGACTAGTGGATGGTACCACTATGACCCCGCCTCCACCTGCTTCACCTCACCTCACTACTTCGACTAGTGGATGGTACCACTATGACCCCGCCTCCACCTGCTTCACCTCACCTCACTACTTCGACTAGTGGATGGTACCACTATGACCCCGCCTCCACCTGCTTCACCTCACCTCACTACTTCGACTAGTGGATGGTACCACTATGACCTAACCTCCGCCTGCTTCGCCTCACCTCACTACTTCGACTAGTGGATGGTACCACTATGACCTCACCTCTTCCTGCTTCACCTCACCTCACTACTTCGACTAGTGGATGGTACCACTATGACCCCGCCTCCGCCTGCTTCACCTCACCTCACTACTTAGACTAGTGGATGGTACCACTATGACCCCGCCTCCGCCTGCTTCACCTCACCTCACTACTTCGACTAGTGGATGGTACCACTATGACCTAACCTCCGCCTGCTTCGCCTCACCTCACTACTTCGACTAGTGGATGGTACCACTATGACCCCGCCTCCTCCTGCTTCGCCTCACCTCACTACTTCGACTAGTGGATGGTACCACTATGACCTAACCTCCGCCTGCTTCGCCTCACCTCACTACTTCGACTAGTGGATGGTACCACTATGACCCCGCCTCCACCTGCTTCGCCTCACCTCACTACTTCGACTAGTGGATGGTACCACTATGACCCCGCCTCCACCTGCTTCACCTCACCTCACTACTTCGACTAGTGGATGGTACCACTATGACCCGCCTCCACCTGCTTCACCTCACCTCACTACTTCGACTAGTGGATGGTACCACTATGACCCCGCCTCCACCTGCTTCACCTCACCTCACTACTTCGACTAGTGGATGGTACCACTATGACCTAACCTCCGCCTGCTTCGCCTCACCTCACTACTTCGACTAGTGGATGGTACCACAATGACCCCACCTCCTCCTGCTTCACCTCACCTCACTACTTCGACTAGTGGATGGTACCACTATGACCCCGCCTCCGCCTGCTTCACCTCACCTCACTACTTCGACTAGTGGATGGTACCACTATGACCTAACCTCCGCCTGCTTCGCCTCACCTCACTACTTCGACTAGTGGATGGTACCACTATGACCCCGCCTCCTCCTGCTTCACCAAACCTCACTACTTCGACTAGTGGATGGTACCACTATGACCTAACCTCCGCCTGCTTCGCCTCACCTCACTACTTCGACTAGTGGATGGTACCACTATGACCCCGCCTCCTCCTGCTTCACCTCACCTCACTACAGTATATAAGCCACGTCTACGGCCCTATGCTGTACATTCTACAAGATTGATGGACTGAACACATCGACTCCAGGTTGAGGGACTGATTACCTCATTCTCCTCCTCTCCTTACGCCTTCCTCTTTGTATTGGACTGATGAAGCCACTGTGTGGCGAAACGTTTCCCGAATAAAGATTCCCATATGCTGCATAAGTGTCTCAATCTTCAACTTGTCGGCATTTCAAACCATTCATACATAATTTGTCGCTAGCCTTATTCGGCAAGAAGAACATTGCTATTTAAGCCAAAATAGCAAGTTTTACCTATTTGACACGACATATATATATATATATATATATATATATATATATATATATATATATATATATATATATATATATATATATACCAGTGTGGGCCACTCCACTATAAATACCAGTGTGGGCCACTAGACTGGGCCAAAGCGACACAGTAAATGATAAGAATCGGGCGAGGTCGGTCTTTAAAAATAGCTGAAACGAGAGGGTGATGGGTCCTGCCTGAGTGCTGGTGACCTGGGGTGACCTGGGGTGACCTGGGGTGACCTAGGGGTCACCAGAGGGGGGGGAGACATCCGAGGTCCGATAAACACGGGATTTAGAGCATGTCAGGTCAGTGGGTACAATAGGTCGTGAGCCAGAGATACTGACCAGGACAAAATACGACCTTCAGATAAGAGGTAATTGGGGTGGTTTTTCTGAAGCGTCACACACACGTCACAGGGATGTTAGGAAGTATTTCTTCAGTCACAGAGTTGTCAGGAAGTGGAATAGTCTGGCAAGTGATGTAGTGGAGGCAGGAACCATACATAGCTTTAAGATGAGGTATGATAAAGCTCCTGGAGCAGGGAGAGTGACCTAGTAGCGACCAGTGAAGAGGCGGGGGCCAGGAGCTGTAAATCGACTCCTGCAACCACAAATAGGTGAGTGCACACACACACACACAACACACACTAACACACAACACACCAACAAACACCACAACACCACACAACAAACACCACAACACAAAACACACACACACACACACACAACACACCACACAACACAACACCACACACACACACACACACACACACACACACACACAACACACACACACACACACACACACACACACACACACACCACAACACACACACACACACACACACACACACACACACACACACACACACACACACACACACACACACACACACAACACACACACACACACACACACACACACACACACACACACACACAACACACACACACACAACACACACACACACACACACACACACACACACACACACACACACACACACACACACACACACACCCCACACACACACACACACACACACACACACACACACACACACACACACACACACACACACACACACACACCACACCAACACACACACAACACACACACACACACACACCAACACACACACAACACACAACACACACACACACACACAACACACACACCACACACACACAACACACACACACACAACACACACACACACACAACACACACACACACACAACACACACACACACACACACCATCAACTGTCTTACTGGAATAACTCTAATTCCTTTCTAGGGAAAGATGGGGACTGATCCCCCGGGACGACTGGTTAAGTACCAGGCCGCGGGGGGCGCTGACCCCCGGAACACCATCCAGGTAGAGCTCTCAAGGCAATTCCTTCAAATATAACTATGACCAACATCCTAACTGCCTTCAAGGTGAACCTTGACACTCTCCTCAAGGCAGTTCCTGATCAGACAGGCTGTGCTGCTCAACTTGCGTGTTGCCAGCACCAACAGCCTGACTAATCAGACTACCAACCTGGAGGCCTGGCTACAGAGTTTCGTTCTACGTAGCCTTTTATAAATTCTAGACCAATACACCCAAGAGGTCTGGTCTGGGACCAGAATCACTAGACCTCGCGGGAGGCGACCCCTGCACCCAACAACCAATAATAATAATAATAATAATAATAATAATAATAATAATTATTATTATTATTATTTCTACCAGTAGATGGTACAACTTATACAGACCATAGCTCACAACAATGACATACTATATAGAAAGTTCCTGGTTATGTAGAGCATTTCCCACAACTTATGTTAATTTTGTCCCCCAGGATGCCACCCACACCAGTCCACTAACACTCAGGTACCTACTGACTGCTAGGTGAACACTGACAGCAGGTGTAACTAACACCCAGGTACTTACTTACTGCTAGGTGAACACTGACAGCTGGTGTAACTAACACCCAGGTACCTGCTTACTGCTAGGTGGACACTGACAGCAGGTGTAACTAACACCCAGGTACCTACTTACTGCTAGGTGAACACTGACAGCAGGTATAACCAACACCCAGGTACCTGCTTACTGCTAGGTGGACACTGACAGCAGGTGTAACTAACACCCAGGTACCTACTTACTGCTAGGTGAACACTGACAGCAGGTATAACTAACACCCAGGTACCTGCTTACTGCTAGGTGAACACTGACAGCAGGTGTAACTAACACCCAGGTACCTACTTACTGCTAGGTGAACAATGACAACACGTGTAACTAACACCCAGGTACCTACTTACTGCTAGGTGAACACTGACAGCAGCTGTAAGGTGATCAACACCCAGGTACCTACTTACTGCTAGGTGAACACGGACAGCAGGTGTCTTAAGAAAACACGCCCTGTCCCCACACAGGTACCGGGGCTCGAACCACGGACCTCATTGCGTGAGTTGAGTGCGCTACCAATTATGATCCCAATGGAGTATACCTGGAGAGGTTTTCAGGGGGTCAACTCCCCCGTGGCCTTGTCTGTGACCAGGCCTCATGGTGGATCAGGGCCTGATTAACCAGCCTGTTACTGCTGGCCGCACGTAAACCGCACTGACTTGCATTGCCAGAGTCAAGTGTATCCAAGAGTAAACTCTAGCGTCTCACTATCCTTTCACAGTGTGTGTGTATACCTGGAGTATACCTGGAGTATACCTGGAAAGAGTTAGAGGGGTCAACACCCCCGTGGCCCGGTCTGTGACCAGGCTTCGCATGATTTGTGAGGCTATTGCCAGTGGTCTACAATTCCTGGTCTTCCACGTGATAAGCACACTGTCTGCACTCTCTTAAACATCCCATAGTTTGTTAGGTAAGGCACATATGTAACAGTTAGGTATCTTTATTTCGAAACGTTTCGCCTACACAGTAGGCTTCTTCAGTCGAGTACAGAAAAGTTGATAGAAGCAGAAGAGACTTGAAGACGATGTAATCAGTCCATCACCCTTAAAGTTTTGAGGTGGTCAGTCCCTCAGTCTGGAGAAGAGCATTGTTCCATAGTCTGGAACAATATGGAGATGAAGTGACAGGATGGAGCCTTATATAGCGTCAGGAGGTGAGACGTAGGTCACTTTGGGAGGTCAGGTCCCTCTCAAATCCAGCCATCCTCACTAGTAGAGGTTGTCGAAGTTGATTCTGGAATAATATGGAGTTGAAGTGACAAGATGGAGCCTTATATAGCGTCAGGAGGTGAGACGTAGGTCACTAGCAGAGGTAAGAATGTAGACGTTGGGAGGTCAGGTCCCTCTCAAATCCAGCCATTCTCACTAGTAGAGGTCGTCGAAGTTGATTCTGGAATAATATGGAGTTGAAGTGACAAGATGGAGCCTTATATAGCGCCAGGAGGTGAGACGTAGGTCACTTTGGGAGGTCAGGTCCCTCTCAAATCCAGCCATTCTTACTAGTAGAGGTTGTCGAAGTTGATTCTGGAATAATATGGAGTTGAAGTGACAAGATGGAGCCTTATATAGCGTCAGGAGGTGAGACGTAGGTCACTAGCAGAGGTAAGAATGTAGACGTTGGGAGGTCAGGTCCCTCTCAAATCCAGCCATCCTCACTAGTAGAGGTTGTCGAAGTTGATTCCAAGTCTGTACCAGGATACCCTTGTACCATTTTATTGTTCATCCCATAGTTTGGCCAGAGTGTAAGGTAATCTTACAGAGTACGTGAGTGCGCATGCTAACTCCCTTCATTAACCTATAAATATAAACGAGTCCGGGAATCACCTGACCTGGGTGATGCTTATGTCATCCTGACGTCATATTAGATTCCCAGGTTTAAAGAAGGTGGTCAGTCCCTTAGCTTTGATGGAAGGTGGTCAGTCCCTTAGCTTTGATGGAAGGTGGTCAGTCCCTCAGTCTTGATTCAAGGTGGCCAGTCCCTCAGCCTTTATTCAAGGTGGTCAGTCCCTCAGCCTTGATTCAAGGTGGCCAGTCCCTCCGCCTTGATTCAAGGTGGTCAGTCCCTCCGCCTTGATTCAAGGTGGTCAGTCCCTCAGCCTTGATTCAAGGTGGTCAGTACCTCAGCCTTGATTCAAGGTGGTCAGTCCCTCAGTCTGGGACTCTCTCTCTCTCTCTCTCTCTCTCTCTCTCTAATATCTTTGTTTATCTTGGCATCTAAAAGGTGTGTGTGAGTGTCTATCTTCAAGTGCCTCTGACCTGGACCACACGGGTAGTTTAGGTCACAACAGTTCCTCCTAAACTGAATTATTACTTAATTATCCATGGAACAATTAACCCTTTCTGTTATTATTATTATTATTATTATTATTATTATTATTATTATTATTATTATTATAACTGTTATTATTACTGTTGTAAGATGCTGACAGCAGCACTCACCCACAACAAGAGACCTGGTAGGATGCTGACAACAGCACTCACCCACAACAAGAGACCTGGTAGGATGTGACAACAGCACTCACCCACAACAAGAGACCTGGTAGGATGCTGACAACAGCACTCACCCACAACAAGAGACCTGGTAGGATGCTGACAACAGCACTCACCCACAACAAGAGACCTGGTAAGATGCTGACAACAGCATCACCCACAAGAGACCTGGTAGGATGCTGACAGCAGCACTCACCCACAACAAGAGACCTGGTAGGATGCTGACAACAGCACTCACCCACAACAAGAGACCTGGTAGGATGCTGACAACAGCACTCACCCACAAGAGACCTGGTAGGATGCTGACAGCAGCACTCACCCACAACAAGAGACCTGGTAGGATGCTGACAACAGCACTCACCCACAACAAGAGACCTGGTAGGATGCTGACAACAGCACTCACCCACAACAAGAGACCTGGTAGGATGCTGACAACAGCACTCACCCACAACAAGAGACCTGGTAGGATGCTGACAACAAGCACTCACCCACAACAAGAGACCTGGTAGGATGCTGACAACAGCACTCACCCACAACAAGAGACCTGGTAGGATGCTGACAACAGCCCTCACCCACAACAAGAGACCTGGAAGGATGCTGACAGCAGCACTCACCCACAAAAAGAGACCTGGTAGGATGCTGACAACAGCCCTCACCCACAACAAGAGACCTGGAAGGATGCTGACAGCAGCACTCACCCACAACAAGAGACCTGGTAGGATGCTGACAACAGCCCTCAAACCCCCAACAAGAGACCTGGTAGGATGCTGACAACAGCACTCACCCACAACAAGAGACCTGGAAGGATGCTGACAACAGCACTCACCCACAACAAGAGACCTGGAAGGATGCTGACAAGAGCACTCACCCACAACAAGAGACCTGGAAGGATGCTGACAAGAGCACTCACCCACAACAAGAGACCTGGTAGGATGCTGACAACAGCACTCACCCACAACAAGAGACCTGGAAGGATGCTGACAACAGCACTCACCCACAACAAGAGACCTGGAAGGATGCTGACAAGAGCACTCACCCACAACAAGAGACCTGGAAGGATGCTGACAAGAGCACTCACCCACAACAAGAGACCCGGTAGGATGCTGACAACAGCACTCACCACAACAAGAGACCTGGTAGGATGCTGACAACAGCACTCACCCACAACAAGAGACCTGGTAGGATGCTGACAACAGCACTCACCCACAACAAGAGACCTGGTAGGATGCTGACAAGAGCACTCACCCACAAACAAGGACCTGGAAGGATGCTGACAAGAGCACTCACCCACAACAAGACCTGGTAGGATGCTGACAACAGCACTCACCCACAACAAGAGACCTGGTAGGATGCTGACAACAGCACTCACCCACAACAAGAGACCTGGTAGGATGCTGACAACAGCACTCACCCACAACAAGAGACCTGGTAGGATGCTGACAACAGCCCTCACCCACACAACCACTCACAATAAGACAGATGAGGTGACAGCATCCAGCAGGACCCTGAAGGAACATCGGCGGCTGCTTCCTGCCTATCACACCCAGGCTGACGCGAGGTAACATTGGAATTTAAAGTCTAGAAAGGGCAACACTGAGTGCAAAAAAGGTCAGTTAGTCACTTTCCCGTCGAGGCTGAGCTGTGCCCAAGGCTGTGCACAAGGTGCGTGCACTCTCAAATGCGTAGCAACCCCCCTCACACACCCACCCCGACCCACTCATCCATTTCCACCCACCCATAACCGCACCAGACACCCCATTCACCCAGGGCAGTGGATGTAAATCTTACTCTGGCCCACCCCGTACTTCCCTGCGGAAACCCACGTACGCCCACAAGTCTATGTACGGCCGCCCATCCCACCTCCACGCCCACCAGCACTTAAACGAGCATACTCTGTCCATTGGCAAAGAATGGAACTCGGTAGCATAGTTCCAGAGGTGCTGGAAGTTAGTACTAAGACTTGTGATCGGCTTCCAGAGTATCTGGTTTCGCAGTCTGGTCCTGGACCAGGCTTGTCTGGTGCTTGTCTGGTCAGCCAGGTTGTTGCTGCTGGTGGTCCTAGACCAGGCTTCTCTGGTGATTGTCTGGTCAGCCAGGTTGTTGCTGCTGGTGGCCCTGGACCAGGCTTGTCTCGTGCTTGTCTGGTCAGCCAGGTTGTTGCTGCTGGTGGTCCTAGACCAGGCTTCTCTGGTGATTGTCTGGTCAGCCAGGTTGTTGCTGCTGGTGGTCCTAGACCAGGCTTGTCTGGTGATTGTCTGGTCAGCCAGGTTGTTGCTGCTGGTGGTCCTAGACCAGGCTTGTCTGGTGATTGTCTGGTCAGCCAGGTTGTTCCTGCTGGTGGTCCTGGACCAGGCTTGTCTGGTGCTTGTCTGGTCAGCCAGGTTGTTGTTGCTGCTGGTCCTGGACTATTTTCCACGGCTTGTAAAAGCCGTGGACAAGTATGTTCACCATGTGCCAGATCAACCAAGCTGTGATGGATATGTGGGGCATCGGGCCTCCAGCAGCAACAGCCTGGTTGACCAGGCTAGCACCAGACGAGCCTGGCCCATGGCCGGGCTCCGAGAGTAGTGAGACTCTGGAAACTCTTCAAAGGTATATCAAAGGTATTCCCAGAGGCTACTACCTGTACCGTCGTCTCAAACACAAGATACAGGTATCATACATGTATCATACGGGCAGCATACGTGTATTATACGTGTATCATACGTGTTTCTCCACTCCTCCAGCTTCAGGGGGTCACCCCCCCCCCGTTTCCCCCTCCGTTGTCCGTTTAGCACAAGAACAAAGAATTACGACACTTTGGAATGGTATCCTCATTCAATGGCTTCCTCAGTCAGGTACAGAGATGCGCAGTAGAAGACAAGGAAGAGTGTGAGGCAGTCAGTCCCCAGAGTCGATATGGTCACTTTATCATTGTATTCTCAGATGTATAATAAATCTACATTCATACCTATTAATATACGTGTAATCTATCGTAAAATAGCACGCGAGGCCGTCACATTACGTCACATTGCGTCACACTACGTCAGGTACATACCAGGGTAATAATGAAGTTTGTGAGAAAAACACTGAACCAACAGGTAATTGATCCCACTAGAAATAAAAATATCCTGGATTTAATATTGACAAACAACGAGGAACTGATCAGAAGATAACAGTAAGAAATCTATTTACACTTATCATGTTATTATTGTAATCAAGGGGGAACCGCTAAACCCGGAGGATTATACAGCTCCTGGGACGGGGGGATGTGGAAGGCATTCGGGCTTAATTCGGGGAACTGGAGCACAGATCCAATTCCGTAAATCAAGAGCCCCTCACCAACAACAAGGAACCTTCCTTGAGGGGTACACTGATTGTACATTAAAATGGTATAAAATACCGACAGGTTGTTAGGTAAGACACATATGCAACAGTTAGGTATCTTTATTTCGAAACGTTTCGCCTACACAGTAGGCTTCTTCAGTCGAGTACAGAAAAGTTGATAGAAGCAGAAGATACTTGAAGACGATGTAATCAGTCCATCACCCTTAAAGTTTTGAGGTGGTCAGTCCCTCAGTCTGGAGAAGAGCATTGTTCCATAGTCTGGAACAATATGGAGTTGAAGTGACAGGATGGAGCCTTATATAGCACCAGGAGGTGAGACGTAGGTCACTAGAAGAGGTAAGAACTCAGATGTTGAGAGGTCAGGTCCCTCTCAAATCCAGCCGTCCTCACTAGTAGAGGTTGTCGAAGTTGATTGCAGGTCTGTACCAAGATACCCTTGTGTTGCAGTGTCTGACAGATTGAACATTAAAATGGTATAAAATACCGACAGGTTGTTAGGTAAGACACATATGCAACAGTTAGGTATCTAACTGTTGCATATGTCTTACCTAACAACAGGGGCACACTGATCATAACATCACAGAGGTTCGAACTAGTATTAACTCAGGGGTAGGAAACTGCATCACTAGAGACGGGAGGTTTAAGTTAGTTTAATTTTAACAACCATAGAATTAACTGGGAAGGTATAAACCAAGAGGTATCAGACATACCCTGGGCATCAGACATGAGTGAACTAAATCCCCGCCAGTGCCTAGACAAGCTGAATACAGAAACATACAAAGTATGTATGAAACATGTACCAGTGAGGGAACCCAGAGGAAGATCACATATAGAGAGAGAACGTAGGAGATGGTACAGAAGAAGAGAACGTAGGAGATGGTACACAAGAAGAGAACGTAGGAGATGGTACAGAAGAAGAGAACGTAGGAGATGGTACAGAAGAAGAGAACGTAGGAGATGGTACACAAGAAGAGAACGTAGGAGATGGTACACAAGAAGAGAACGTAGGAGATGGTACACAAGAAGAAAACAGGTTACCGAACTGCTTAAAAACACAAATATGCTACAACAGAGGAAAGAGAGACTTAGCAGAGAGATCACTGAATTAGAACAAAAACTTAGGATGTCACACCTAACAGAAGAAGTACAAAGGGAACAAAGGTCAAACAGGACATTGTAAGAAACCCAAAACACTTCTATTCCTACGCAAAATCCAAGCTAAGAACTACCTGTAGACTTGGACCACTACTGAGAGGAGACTCGTATACTGACGACGAACAGAAAATGAGTGAAATCTTACAAGAACAGTACGAGTCGGTGTTCAGTAACCCACTAAATGACAGCAAGGCAGAAAATGCTGGAATATTTTTCACTCCAGAAGAAGGCTGCACAGACCAACTAACTGACATTAGTACAAATCCCATAGATTTCGAAAAAGAAATGGAAAAAATACCCACTCACTCAGCTCCTGGACCAGACTCATGGAATGCCCACTCATTCAGCACCTGGACCAGACTCATGGAATGCCCACTCACTCAGCTCGTGGACCAGACTCATGGAATGCCCACTCACTCAGCTCGTGGACCAGACTCATGGAATGCCCACTCACTCAGCACCTGGACCAGACTCATGGAATGACCACTCACTCAGCACCTGGACCAGACTCATGGAATGCCCACTCACTCAGCACCTGGACCAGACTCATGGAATGACCACTCACTCAGCACCTGGACCAGACTCATGGAATGACCACTCACTCAGCACCTGGACCAGACTCATGGAATGACCACTCACTCAGCACCTGGACCAGACTCATGGAATGACCACTCACTCAGCTCGTGGACCAGACTCATGGAATGCCCACTCACTCAGCTCGTGGACCAGACTCATGGAATACTCTATTAATTAAGAAGTGCAAAGTACCACTAGCACGAGCACTCAGTATTGTTTGGAGAAAGAGCTTAGATCTAGGTGAAATACCGGAGGCCTTAAAGAGAGCAGACATAACTCCTTTGTATAAGGGAGGTGGTTGAGCTCTAGCTAAAAGTTACACACCAGCAGCCCTAACTTCTCACGTCATAAAAATCTTGGAAAGAGTGATGAGACGGCAGGTTACAAACTTCATAGAGCAGCACAACCAACATAACCCGAACCATCATGGTTTTAGAGCAGGACGATCATGTCTGTCACAGCTGCTGGACCATTATGACAGAATTACGGAGGCACTGGAAGACCACCAAGACGCAGATGTGACTTACACAGATGTTGCAGAGGTGTTTGACAAATGTGATCCTGGAGATAGAGCACAACATGACGGTCATGGGCATCACGGGGAAGGTAGACAGATGTATTTTCAGTTTCCTAACGCAGAACACAAAAAGTAGTAGCAAACAGGGCAAGATCCAGCATCAACGAGGTCAAAAGTTCAGTGCCTCAAGGCACTGTCATGGCACCTCTGCTGTTCCTCATCCTCACAGCAGACACAGACAAAAACACCCGGCACACTTTTGTATCAACATTTGCAGATGACACTAAAATAATTATGACAGTATGGTAGAGGACACTGAAAAAGTCCAGGAAGACATAAACAGGGTTTTCCAGTGGGCAGTGGAGAAGAACATGACGTTCAGTGGTGATAAGTTCCAGCTGCTGAGGTCTGGAAAGATTGAACAACTCAAAAGGAACATTATATATAAAACTCAAGAGGGTCACCAAATAGATCGTAAGGAACACGTGGAAGACCTGGGAGTAATTATGCCAGCGGACCTTTGTTTTAAAGACCATAACAAGACAAAGATCACGACAGCCAGGAAGATCACTGGGTGGATATTGAGAACTTTCAAAACAAGGGAAATAACGCCAGTGGTGACACTCTTCAAATCACTAGTTCTCCCTCACTTAGAATATTGGTCAGTGTTGACGGCCCCGTTCAGGGCAGGAGAAATATCGGAGCTGGAACAAATACAGAGATCATTTATGGTTCACACTGAGCCAGTAAAGCACCTGAACTACTGGGAACACCTGCAAGTCTTGAACATGTACTCACTGGAGCGGAGGAGATAGAGATACATGATAATATAAACCTGGAAGGTACTCGAGGGCTTGATCCCAAACCTGCACACTGCCATAACAACATACTGGAGTGAGAGATATGGGAGGAAGTGTAAAATAAACCCAGTGAGGAGCAGGGGTGCGGTGGGCACAATAAGGGAACACTGTATCAACATCCGTGGACCAAGACTGTTCAACATCTTACCAGAAGATATCAGAAACACTGCTGGAACAAGTGTTGAAGCCTTCAAGAGGAAACTGGACAAGTATCTTCACCAGATCAACCAGGCTGTGATGAAAATGTGGGGCAGCGGGCCTCCAGCAGCAACAGCCTGGTTGACCAGGCGAGCGCCAGACGAGCCTGGCCCATGGCCGGGATCAGAGAGTAGATATGCTCTCAAAATTCTTCAAAGGTATATATTCAAGGTATATCAAAGTATGTCACAGTACGTAATAGTACGTCACAGTACGTCGTAGTATGTCACAGTACATCACATTACGTCACAGGACGTCATATTACATCACAGTGCATCATAATACGTCACAGTACGTAATAGTACGTCACAGTACATTTTTCTCACTTGCATTAAACATTATTATAATCAACACCAAGCGCTAAACCCACCAGGGTCACAGAGAGTTGCAGGTAGGGGCGTCGCAACTACACACAGCAGCTAAGGCGGAGAGGATAACAAAGACAGGGAGATATAAAGGTCTGTCAGGAGTCCTAGAGGAAGCATTATCAGAGTCTGTGTAGTAAGTCAACTGCTGTCACGTCAGAGAAGGAATGTGAGTCAAAAGTGGGACTGTCAGCGTGGATAATGGGGATGTTTAGAGCTGTGACGACGTCAGGCATAAAGTCTGCGTGAGCACTGAAAGACAGTGTAACTATTATATAGAATAGTGTAGCAACACTGCTGGTGTTCCCACAATGTAACTATCATATAGAATAGTGTAGCAACACTGCTGGTGTTCCCACAATGTAACTATCATATAGATAGTGTAGCAACACTGCTGGTGTTCCACAATGTAACTATCATATAGAATAGTGTAGCAACACTGCTGGTGTTCCCACAATGTAACTATCATATAGAATAGTGTAGCAACACTGCTGGTGTTCCCACAATGTAACTATCATATAGAATAGTGTAGTAACACTGGTGGTGTTCCCACAATGTAACTATCATATAGAATAGTGTAGCAACACTGGTGGTGTTCCCACAATGTAACTATCATATAGAATAGTGTAGCAACACTGCTGGTGTTCCCACAATGTAACTATCATATAGAATAGTGTAGCAACACTGCTGGTGTTCCCACAATGTAACTATCATATAGAATAGTGTAGCAACACTGGTGGTGTTCCCACAATGTAACTATCATATAGAATAGTGTAGCAACACTGCTGGTGTTCCCACAATGTAACTATCATATAGAATAGTGTAGCAACACTGCTGGTGTTCCCACAATGTAACTATCATATAGAATAGTGTAGTAACACTGCTGGTGTTCCCACAATGTAACTATCATATAGAATAGTGTAGCAACACTGCTGGTGTTACCACAATGTAACTATCATATAGAATAGTGTAGTAACACTGGTGGTGTTCCCACAATGTAACTATCATATAGAATAGTGTAGCAACACTGCTGGTGTTCCCAATGTAACTATCATATAGAATAGTGTAGCAACACTGCTGGTGTTCCCACAATGTAACTATTATATAGAATAGTGTAGCAACACTGCTGGTGTTCCCACAATGTAACTATCATACAGAATAGTGTAGCAACACTGCTGGTGTTCCCACAATGTAACTATCATATAGAATAGTGTAGCAACACTGCTGGTGTTCCCACAATGTAACTATTATATAGAATAGTGTAGCAACACTGCTGGTGTTCCCACAATGTAACTATCATATAGAATAGTGTAGCAACACTGCTGGTGTTCCCACAATGTAACTATCATATAGAATAGTGTAGCAACACTGCTGGTGTTCCCACAATGTAACTATCATATAGAATAGTGTAGCAACACTGCTGGTGTTCCCACAATGTAACTATTATATAGAAATAGTGTAGCAACACTGCTGGTGTTCCCACAATGTAACTATCATACAGAATAGTGTAGCAACACTGCTGGTGTTCCCACAATGTAACTATCATATAGAATAGTGTAGCAACACTGCTGGTGTTCCCACAATGTAACTATTATATAGAATAGTGTAGCAACACTGCTGGTGTTCCCACAATGTAACTATCATACAGAATAGTGTAGCAACACTGCTGGTGTTCCCACAATGTAACTATCATATAGAATAGTGTAGTAACACTGCTGGTGTTCCCACAATGTAACTATCATATAGAATAGTGTAGCAACACTGCTGGTGTTCCCACAATGTAACTATCATATAGAATAGTGTAGCAACACTGCTGGTGTTCCCACAATGTAACTATCATATAGAATAGTGTAGTAACACTGCTGGTGTTCCCACAATGTAACTATCATATAGAATAGTGTAGCAACACTACTGGTGTTCCCACAATGTAACTATCATATAGAATAGTGTAGCAACACTGCTGGTGTTCCCACAATGTAACTATCATATAGAATAGTGTAGCAACACTGCTGATGTTCCCACAATGTAACTATCATTATAGAATAGTGTAGCAACACTACTGGTGTTCCCACAATGTAACTATCATATAGAATAGTGTAGCAACACTACTGGTGTTCCCACAATGTAACTATCATATAGAATAGTGTAGCAACACTACTGGTGTTCCCACAATGTAACTATCATATAGAATAGTGTAGCAACACTGCTGGTGTTCCCACAATGTAACTATCATATAGTGTAGCAACACTGCTGGTGTTCCCACAATGTAACTATCATATAGAATAGTGTAGCAACACTACTGGTGTTCCCACAATGTAACTATCATATAGAATAGTGTAGCAACACTACTGGTGTTCCCACAATGTAACTATCATATAGAATAGTGTAGCAACACTGCTGGTGTTCCCACAATGTAACTATCATATAGAATACTGTAGCAACACTGCTGGTGTTCCACAATGTAACTATCATATAGAATAGTGTAGCAAACACTGCTGGTGTTCCCACAATGTAACTATCATATAGAATAGTGTAGCAACACTGCTGGTGTTCCCACAGTGTGACTATCATATAGAATAGTGTAGCAACACACTGCTGGAGTTCCCACAATGTAACTATCATATAGAATAGTGTAGCAACACTGCTGGTGTTCCCACAACGTAACTATCATATAGAATAGTGTAGCAACACTGCTGGTGTTCCCACAATGTAAACTATCATATAGAATAGTGTAGCAACACTGCTGGTGTTCCCACAATGTAACTATCATATAGAATAGTGTAGCAACACTGCTGGTGTTCCCACAATGTAACTATCATACAGAATAGTGTAGCAACACTGTTGGTGTTCCCACAATGTAACTATCATATAGAATAGTGTAGCAACACTGCTGGTGTTCCCACAATGTAACTATCATATAGAATAATGTAGTAACACTGCTGGTGTTCCCACAATGTAACTATCATATAGAATAGTGTAGCAACACTGCTGGGTTCCACAATGTAACTATCATATAGAATAGTGTAGCAACACTGCTGGTGTTCCCACAATGTAACTATCATATAGAATAGTGTAGCAACACTGCTGGTGTTCCCACAATGTTACTATCATATAGAATAGTGTAACAACACTGCTGGTGTTCCCACAATGTAACTATCATATAGAATAGTGTAGCAACACTGCTGGTGTTCCCACAATGTAACTATCATATAGAATAGTGTAGCAACACTGCTGGTGTTCCCACAATGTAACTATCATATAGAATAGTGTAGCAACACTGCTGGTGTTCCCACAATGTAACTATCATATAGAATAGTGTAGCAACACTGCTGGTGTTCCCACAATGTAACTATCATACAGAATAGTGTAGCAACACTGCTGGTGTTCCCACACTGTAACTATCATATAGAATAGTGTAGCAACACTGCTGGTGTTCCCACAATGTAACTATCATATAGAATAGTGTAGCAACACTGCTGGTGTTCCACAATGTAACTATCATATAGAATAGTGTAGCAACACTGCTGGTGTTCCACAATGTAACTACCATATAGAATAGTGTAGCAACACTGCTGGTGTTCCCACAATGTAACTATCATACAGGATAGTGTAGCAACACTGCTGGTGTTCCCACAATGTAACTATCATATAGAATAGTGTAGCAACACTGTTGGTGTTCCCACAATGTAACTATCATATAGAATAGTGTAGTAACACTGCTGGTGTTCCCACAATGTAACTATCATATAGAATAGTGTAGCAACACTGCTGGTGTTCCCACAATGTAACTATCATATAGAATAGTGTAGCAACACTGCTGGTGTTCCCACAATGTAAACTATCATATAGAATAGTGTAGCAACACTGCTGGTGTTCCCACAATGTAACTACCATATAGAATAGTGTAGCAACACTGCTGGTGTTCCCACAATGTAACTATCATACAGGATAGTGTAGCAACACTGCTGGTGTTCCCACAATGTAACTATCATATAGAATAGTGTAGCAACACTGTTGGTGTTCCCACAATGTAACTATCATATAGAATAGTGTAGTAACACTGCTGGTGTTCCCACAATGTAACTATCATATAGAATAGTGTAGCAACATGCTGGTGTTCCCACAATGTAACTATCATATAGAATAGTGTAGCAACACTGCTGGTGTTCCCACAATGTAACTATGATATAGAATAGTGTAGCAACACTGCTGGTGTTCCCACAATGTAACTATCATATAGAATAGTGTAGCAACACTGCTGGTGTTCCCACAATGTAACTATCATATAGAATAGTGTAGCAACACACTGCTGGTGTTCCCACAATGTAACTATCATATAGAATAGTGTAGCAACACTGTTGGTGTTCCCACAATGTAACTATCATTATAGAATAGTGTAGCAACACTGCTGGTGTTCCCACAATGTAACTATCATATAGTGTAGCAACACTGCTGGTGTTCCCACAATGTTACTATCATATAGAATAGTGTAGCAACACTGCTGGTGTTCCCACAATGTAACTATCATATAGAATAGTGTAGCAACACTGCTGGTGTTCCCACAATGTAACTATCATATAGAATAGTGTAGCAACACTGCTGGTGTTCCCACAATGTAACTATCATATAGAATAGTGTAGCAACACTGCTGGTGTTCCCACAATGTAACTATCATATAGAATAGTGTAGCAACACTGCTGGTGTTCCCACAATGTAACTATCATATAGAATAGTGTAGCAACACACTGCTAGTGTGCTGCTACACACAGCAGACCAGACGTAATCAGGTTGTTGGTGGTAGAGGCACGCAAACCATTACGTGCAGCACAACCCGGCTACTGCGTAGCTACAGCAAGAGGTGAAGTTCCTCTCTGAAGAGTTTCGAGTTTCTCTACTCTCTGAGCCCGGCCATGGGCCAGGCTCGTCTGGTGCTTACCTGGTAGCTGTGACCTCTGTATCTATGAAGATGGAGAAACAGATATCTGTACAACATCTGGGTGTCTCCAGTGGCTTTATCAGTGCAAGGATATAATGTGAAGATTGGAGAACTAAATAGAAGAGATGAGGTAATCAGTCCCCTGTGTTGATCTAGGTTGTGTACACCTGGAAGGTGTTTTGGAGGTCATGGCCCCCGAGGCCCGGTCTGTGACCAGGCCTCTCTGTAGATCAGGACCTGATCAACCAGGATATTGCTGTTGGCCGCACGCAAACCGACGTACGTACCATATATGTACAACTAATAGTTTTTATATATAAGAATATAAGCGAGGAGGAACACTGCAGGAGGTCTACTGGCCCGTACTTGGCAGGTCCATCTTAAACCCAGACCCACGAACAAAATCATTTGCCCATTTTCAATGTTAGCCAAGTTCCGAGAATACTTCAACCAGGTTGTTGTTGTTAGCCTACTGACCCACATATCCATCAAAGCCTGATTGATCAATTACCAGCGTATGTAGTAAGTTGAATATCTTCATTGTGCATCCCATACACATCCTGGGGCGGTAGCCAAAGGATTACAGAGGTACATAATGGGTCCAAGGACTGCACCTCAACATTACAGAGGTACATAATGGGTCCAAGGACTGCACCTCAACATTACAGAGGTACATAATGGGTCCAAGGACTGCACCTCAACATTACAGAGGTACATAATGGGTCCAAGGACTGCACCTCAACATTACAGAGGTACATAATGGGTCCAAGGACTGCACCTCAACATTACAGAGGTACATAATGGGTCCAAGGACTGCACCTCAACATTACAGAGGTACATAATGGGTTTCCCAAAGGGCTGCACCTCAACATTACAGAGGTACATAATGGGTCCAAGGACTGCATCTCAACATTACAGAGGTACATAATGGGTCCAAGGACTGCACCTCAACATTACAGAGGTACATAATGGGTCCAAGGACTGCACCTCAACATTACAGAGGTACATAATGGGTCCAAGGACTGCACCTCAACATTACAGAGGTACATAATGGGTCCAAGGACTGCATCTCAACATTACAGAGGTACATAATGGGTCCAAGGACTGCACCTCAACATTACAGAGGTACATAATGGGTCCAAGGACTGCATCTCAACATTACAGGGGTACATAATGGGTCCAAGGACTGCATCTCAACATTACAGGGTACATAATGGGTCCAAGGACTGCATCTCAACATTACAGGGTACATAATGGGTCCAAGGACTGCATCTCAACATTACAGGGGTACATAATGGGTCCAAGGACTGCATCTCAACATTACAGGGGTACATAATGGGTC
Organism: Cherax quadricarinatus; assembly: GCF_026875155.1. Classification (NCBI taxonomy): domain Eukaryota; kingdom Metazoa; phylum Arthropoda; class Malacostraca; order Decapoda; family Parastacidae; genus Cherax; species Cherax quadricarinatus. Next base: position 13,476,943 of record NC_069489.1, on the reverse strand, counting down.
CAAGGACTGCATCTCAACATTACAGGGGTACATAATGGGTCCAAGGACTGCATCTCAACATTACAGGGGTACATAAGTGGTCCAAGGACTGACATCTCAACATTACAGGGGTACATAATGGGTCCAAGGACTGCATCTCAACATTACAGGGGTACATAAGTGGTCCAGGAACTGGACTGCAAAGATTTGACAGCTGGACGAATTACAGCGGTAATGGACTATACACATGTTTATATGTGGCCATAATCGTACCGAGATATATTTGCAGATATTAATCATGTTACAGGGGCCAGGAGCTATGAACCGACCCCTGCAACCGCAATTAGGTGAGTACACACACACACACACACACACACACACACACCACACACACACACACACACACACACACAACACACACACACACACAAACACACACACATACACACAGTACGCCAGGTGTGACGCACACCAGTACGTAGCGACGCCAGGTGTGACGCACACCAGTACGTAGCGACGCCAGGTGTGACGCCCACCAGCACGTAGCGGCGCCAAGTGTGACGCACACCAGTACGTAGCGACACCAAGTGTGACGCACACCAGCACGTAGCGACGCCAGGTGTGACGCACACCAGTACGTAGCGACGCCAGGTGTGACGCACACAGTACGTAGCGACGTCAGATGTGACGCACACCAGTACGTAGCGATACCAGGTGTGACGCACACCAGTACGTAGCGACGCCAGGTGTGGCGCACACAAGTAGGTAGCGACGCCAGGTGTGACGCACACCAGTACGTAGCGACGCCAGGTGTGACGCACTCCAGTACGTAGCGACGCCAGGTGTGACGCACACCAGTACGTAGCGACGCCAGGTGTGACACACTCCAGTACGTAGCGACGCCAGGTGTGACGCACACCAGTACGTAGCGAAGCCAGGTGTGACGCACACCAGTACGTAGCGACGCCAGGTGTGACGCACTCCAGTACGTAGCGACGCCAGGTGCGACACACTCCAGTACGTAGCGACGCCAGGTGTGACGCCCACCAGCACGTAGTGGCGCCAAGTGTGACGCACACCAGTACGTAGCGACGCCAGGTGTGACACTCCAGTACGTAGCGACGACAGGTGTGACACACTCCAATACGTAACGGCGCTAGGTGTGACGCACACCAGTACGTAGCGACACCAGGTGTGACACGCTCCAGTACGTAGCGACGCCAGGTGTGACACGCTCCGGAACGTAGCGACGCTAGGTGTGACGCACTCCAGTACGTAGCGACGCCAGGTGTGACGCACTCCAGTCCATAGCGACGCCAGGTGTGATGCACACCAGTACGTAGCGGCGCCAAGTGTGACGCACACCAGTACGTAGCGACGCCAGGTGTGACGCACAGCAGTACGTAGCGACGCCAGGTGTGACACACTCCAGTACGTAGCGACGCCAGGTGTGACGCACTCCAGTACGTAGCGACGCCAGGTGTGACGCACTCCAGTACGTAGCGACGCCAGTTGTGACGCACTCCAGTCCGTAGCGACGCCGGGTGTGACGCACACCAGTCCGTAGCGACGCCAGGTGTGACGCACACGAATACGTAGCGATGCCAGGTGTGACGCACACCAGTACGTAGCGACGTCAGGTGTGACGCACACCAGTACGTAGCGACGCCAGGTGACACGTACGACTGACGTCCGCAGGACGTCAGTCGCAGTCAGTCCATCTATCATCATTCTATCATGCAGGAAGAGCCACATGTCTATGGTGCATCTAACAAGATAAGCCGACTCTCGGATGTCACTACCGTCCGGCTCCGGCTGGTTTACAAGTATCTTTGGCGGGTTAAACCACCACTACCAGATGTAATGTAAACTTTGCCAGAATAACTGTTGTCACACCTGGCGTCGCTACGTACTGGTGTGCGCCACACCTGGCGTCGCTACGTACTGGTGTGCGTCACACCTGGCGTCGCTACGTACTGGTGTGCGCCACACCTGACGTCGCTACGTACTGGTGTGCGCCACACCTGACGTCGCTACGTACTGGTGTGCGCCACACCTGACGTCGCTACGTACTGGTGTGCGCCACACCTGGTGTCGCTACGTACTGGTGTGCGCCACACCTGGCGTCGCTACGTACTGGTGTGCGCCACACCTGACGTCGCTACGTACTGGTGTGCGCCACACCTGGTGTCGCTACGTACTGGTGTGCGCCACACCTGGCGTCGCTACGTACTGGTGTGCGCCACACCTGACGTCGCTACGTACTGGTGTGCGCCACACCTGGTGTCGCTACGTACTGGTGTGCGCCACACCTGGCGTCGCTACGTACTGGTGTGCGCCACACCTGACGTCGCTACGTACTGGTGTGCGCCACACCTGGGGTCGCTACGTACTGGTGTGCGCCACACCTGGCGTCGCTACGTACTGGTGTGCGCCACACCTGGCGTCGCTACGTACTGGTGTGCGCCACACCTGGTGTCGCTACGTACTGGTGTGCGCCACACCTGGCGTCGCTACGTACTGGTGTGCGCCACACCTGACGTCGCTACGTACTGGTGTGCGCCACACCTGGTGTCGCTACGTACTGGTGTGCGCCACACCTGGCGTCGCTACGTACTGGTGTGCGCCACACCTGGCGTCGCTACGTACTGGTGTGCGCCACACCTGGTGTCGCTACGTACTGGTGTGCGCCACACCTGGCGTCGCTACGTGCTGGTGTGCGCCACACCTGGCGTCGCTATGTACTGGTGTGCGCCACACCTGACGTCGCTACGTACTGGTGTGCGTCACACCTGACGTCGCTACGTACTGGTGTGCGCCACACCTGGCGTCGCTATGTACTGGTGTGCGCCACCTGGCGTCGCTATGTACTGGTGTGCGTCACACCTGGCGTCGCTACGTACTGGAGTGTGTCACACCTGGCGTCGCTACGTACTGGAGTGCGTCCTGCGGACGTCAGTCGCAAAAGAGACTGGTGGTTCAACAACTACGAAATACGAGAGCAGAACCACAGCATCAACTCTTTTAGGACGCCATGCAGGTGTAGGCCCACACCAGAGAACAGGAATACTCAGAGCCATTGTGCAGCATGTCCGCAGAGTCTCTCAGAGTAAAAGCTGAGAAATGTCTGGAGTGGTGCTCAACATTCGGGCATCACACCACCTTATCTGGCAGAAGGAAGCCGAGGCCTCCAGCACACCCGAACCCATTCCAGGAAGCTGAGAAGCTGGTGGAGCTCTTCACTTCCAGGGAAGCCTCCACTCAGCTCCCACAGGACATCCGGAATATACAGACGGATCTCCTGCCACAGCGCCAGTTAACGATACAAGCTGCATGTGAGTCTGAGAATGTGACTGATGAAGACTTCACGGACTTGGGAACTCTGACGTGCCATTAAGAACACAGGTGACACTGCCCCGGGCATCGATGGTGCTACGTACTCCATGATTGCACGGGCTGGGCAGAGTGGATGGGAGACCATATTAGAGGTCACAAATAAGTCGTGGAGGTCCGGGACACTCCCAACAGCCTGGAAGATCGTTACCATTGTACCAATTTCAAAGCCCAAGGACCCAGGCAGTATGAGACCCATATCACTGACCAGCTGTTTAGCCAAGACTGCTTCACCAAAGGAGTGGGTACAGCAGAGTGCATAACCACCCTACTAAGCCAGATTGCTGATAGTAACAGAAAGCCTAGTATCGTCGTCTACCTCGACCTCGAGAAGGCATTTGAGCTAGCCAACCCCACGGTAATTCTAGCAATACTAGCTAGGAAGGGGATCAAAGGACGCCTCCTGACCTGGATCGAGTCCTACCTTAGGGGCAGGCAGGCCTGTGTCAGCTTTCAGGGACACTACTCTTCCTTTAAAACCCTGGAAAATGATACCCCACAAGGAGGTGTGCTCAGTCCTACCCTGTTTAATATCCTTATGCAGGAACTTGTGAGCCTTCCCTTTCATAGTGGTACACAGCTCCTCAGCTATGCTGATGATCTTGCACTAGTAGTGAATGGGAAAGGCAATTTAGAACGACAGGCTCAGAGAGCTTTGGACCTAATTACGCAGTCTTGCAAGGAACTAGGCCTCAAGATCTCGGCCGAGAAATCTCTTGCAATGATGTTCAAGGGACCAGATCCTGTGAATAGATTACGTATTCAGGATATAGAACTTGAGTGGACAGGTTCCTACCTGTACTTGGGAATCTACATTGATAAAAAGCTGACCTTTCAGAAACAGGCCGAGTATGTCAGGTCACGTGCTCTACTCAGACTCAACGCCATGAGAGCCATGACGAGGCACCGTGCAGGGGCAAGCAAAGATGTACTTCGCTTGTACTATATACAAGCTATACGCTCGCTCATTGACTACGGTGCACCGGCGTTAGCTCATCTCTTTCTGCAGAGGTCGTACAAAACCAGGCGGTAAGAACTATGCTTGGGGCCCCCATCTGGACCAACACAGCATGTCTCAGATTTGAGGCCCGGCTTCCTTCCCTGGCTGACAGAGTAAGATACATGTAGCCACGATTCTGTATCCACAGCAAGGTACCCCACTAAGGAGACGGATATTGACAACCATGACACAAGATCCCACACTCTTCACTAACTACTCCTGGATTCGTTCGTTTTGTGCTGCTGGGCGGAAGCTGCTGCCTATACAACTACTCCTTGAGAAGAGTTGTGACCTTCCTGTTGCTGGGTACCATCCACCACCTCCCTGGCGCCCAGATCCAGCCGATGTTTGCGTCATGCGGCTACCTATCTCTAAGCGTCTCTGCAGTCAAGACACTCTCAGCAATCATGCCGAGACAAGCATGGCACTGGCAGAGGGAGGCACATGCGAGGTGTATTTCACAGATGATTCTGTCGACCCTGACAGGAAGAGACAGCAGCTGGACTGTACCACAATGGTCACACACAAGGCTGGCGACTCCCTGACCACTGCACGATCCTTCAAGCTGAGTTGGTGGCGATTCAGCAGGCATTGTCACATGCTCTACGACATCGACTTCGACCTGTCATACATGTTGATTCCACCTCTGCAATCAATGCCCTCTCCCATCCTCAACCACAGGACAATGTTCACCTCATCACATCGATCCTGAGCATAATGACAGCCTTAGAAGTTCAGGGTAACAGATCGACATTGAACTGGATCCCCAGCCATGCTGGCATCCTGGGAAATGAGGCGGCAGATGATGCAGCCAAGGCAGCAACAGACTATCCACATGTTGGCATTACTGTCCCCATCAGCCAATGACAGACCAAACTGGTGGCCGCCAGAGCCATGAAACTTATGGGGGAGGTCTTAGGTGATACCCCATCTCAACAGTGGTACCGAGCAGCGACTCAGGGAGAACCCCCTCCATATGATAGAACCTGGTCCAGAGTGCAGTGTACCGCCATCCATCGGCTTCCTTTAGGCTTTCCCACAGCCAAGATGATGGTAGACAAGGCTGAGGAGGAGATGTGCCAGTACTGCCAGCACGTTGTCCAGCGCCCCCTAACACACTATCTCTTGGAGTGCCAAGTTACTGAGACACTCCGCAGGCAACTACCACTGATGTCCCCTCCCGAAGAGGACCCAGAGATGACTGCGGCCACACTAGTGTACCATGGAGTCAACGAACCAGACAAGCTGTTACCCGTGATAACGACACATCTTCCTCCTCGCTAGTGTCCATAGTTAGGAGTACATATGGTGTTGTTGCTTATGAGATGCACCAGTTGAACTGACCAGAAGAGTGCTTGAGCCGCATACGTCGCGTCATTGTAGAAACCTTTCTCCCTCGGGAGCCAGAGACTGGTCATCGCAAGATTAAGACCCGTGCCAGGACTCCGGTCTTGGCGAACATTATACATACATACTAACTGGTGTCACTCTCCCTCAGTCTTAAGTCAATAAAGTCCACTTGAAGCACCTTTCGTACTGTTGTTCTTAAATTGCCAACTGACAGCCCAAGCTTATTATCAAGTCCCTCTTTGAAGGCCTATAACTTAGCCAGTTCATCAGTTCTATCAGGCATCTGAAGACCAATTTAGTTGTGGATCCCTTGACCAATCTCCCGAATACCGTCATAGAAGCTAAAACGTTGTGTAGTTTTAAAAATAGGTTAGATAAATACTTGAGTGGGTTTGGGTGGGTGTGAGTTGGACCTTGTGTTACTAAGTCAGATGCCGTGTTCCTTCCTTAAGTGAATGTGGCCTGACCTGACTAGGTTGGGGCATTTGCTTGGACCGCTGGGGTACTTGGATCTGCCTCGCATGGACCAGTAGGCCTCCTGCAGTGTTCTTTCTTATGTATGTTCAATGTGGGACGGTACCCACAGAATGTACAATTGGATTCCACTGTCCACAATCCTACCATACCTGTGTCTGGCTGCTGACACAATCCTACCATACCTGTGTCTGGCTGCTGACACAATCCTACCATACCTGTGTCTGGCTGCTGACACAATCCTACCATACCTGTGTCTGGCTGCTGACACAATCCTACCATACCTGTGTCTGGCTGCTGACACAATCCTACCATACCTGTGTCTGGCTGCTGACACAATCCTACCATACCTGTGTCTGGCTGCTGACACAATCCTATCATACCTGTGTCTGGCTGCTGAGACAATCCTATCATACCTGTGTCTGGCTGCTGACACAATCCTACCATACCTGTGTCTGGCTGCTGACACAATCCTACCATACCTGTGTCTGGCTGCTGACACAATCCTACCATACCTGTGTCTGGCTGCTGACACAATCCTACCATACCTGTGTCTGGCTGCTGACACAATCCTACCATACCTGTGTCTGGCTGCTGACACAATCCTACCATACCTGTGTCTGGCTGCTGACACAATCCTACCATACCTGTGTCTGGCTGCTGACACAATCCTACCATACCTGTGTCTGGCTGCTGACACAATCCTACCATACCTGTGTCTGGCTGCTGACACAATCCTACCATACCTGTGTCTGGCTGCTGACACAATCCTACCATACCTGTGTCTGGCTGCTGACACAATCCTACCATACCTGTGTCTGGCTGCTGACACAATCCTACCATACCTGTGTCTGGCTGCTGACACAATCCTACCATACCTGTGTCTGGCTGCTGACACAATCCTACCATACCTGTGTCTGGCTGCTGACACAATCCTACCATACCTGTGTCTGGCTGCTGACACAATCCTACCATACCTGTGTCTGGCTGCTGACACAATCCTACCATACCTGTGTCTGGCTGCTGACACAATCCTACCATACCTGTGTCTGGCAGCTGACACAATCCTACCATACCTGTGTCTGGCTGCTGACACAATCCTACCATACCTGTGTCTGGCTGCTGACACAATCCTACCATACCTGTGTCTGGCTGCTGACACAATCCTACCATACCTGTGTCTGGCTGCTGACACAATCCTACCATACCTGTGTCTGGCTGCTGACACAATCCTACCATACCTGTGTCTGGCTGCTGACACAATCCTACCATACCTGTGTCTGGCTGCTGACACAATCCTACCATACCTGTGTCTGGCTGCTGACACAATCCTATCATACCTGTGTCTGGCTGCTGAGACAATCCTATCATACCTGTGTCTGGCTGCTGACACAATCCTACCATACCTGTGTCTGGCTGCTGACACAATCCTACCATACCTGTGTCTGGCAGCTGACACAATCCTACCATACCTGTGTCTGGCTGCTGACACAATCCTACCATACCTGTGTCTGGCTGCTGACACAATCCTACCATACCTGTGTCTGGCTGCTGACACAATCCTACCATACCTGTGTCTGGCTGCTGACACAATCCTACCATACCTGTGTCTGGCTGCTGACACAATCCTACCATACCTGTGTCTGGCTGCTGACACAATCCTACCATACCTGTGTCTGGCTGCTGACACAATCCTACCATACCTGTGTCTGGCTGCTGACACAATCCTACCATACCTGTGTCTGGCTGCTGACACAATCCTACCATACCTGTGTCTGGCTGCTGACACAATCCTACCATACCTGTGTCTGGCTGCTGACACAATCCTACCATACCTGTGTCTGGCTGCTGACACAATCCTACCATACCTGTGTCTGGCTGCTGACACAATCCTACCATACCTGTGTCTGGCTGCTGACACAATCCTACCATAACCTGTGTCTGGCTGCTGACACAATCCTACCATACCTGTGTCTGGCTGCTGACACAATCCTACCATACCTGTGTCTGGCTGCTGACACAATCCTATCATACCTGTGTCTGGCTGCTGACACAATCCTACCATACCTGTGTCTGGCTGCTGACACAATCCTACCATACCTGTGTCTGGCTGCTGACACAATCCTACCATACCTGTGTCTGGCTGCTGACACAATCCTACCATACCTGTGTCTGGCTGCTGACACAATCCTACCATACCTGTGTCTGGCTGCTGACACAATCCTACCATACCTGTGTCTGGCTGCTGACACAATCCTACCATACCTGTGTCTGGCTGCTGACACAATCCTACCATACCTGTGTCTGGCTGCTGACACAATCCTATCATACCTGTGTCTGGCTGCTGACACAATCCTACCATACCTGTGTCTGGCTGCTGACACAATCCTACCATACCTGTGTCTGGCTGCTGACACAATCCTACCATACCTGTGTCTGGCTGCTGACACAATCCTACCATACCTGTGTCTGGCTGCTGACACAATCCTACCATACCTGTGTCTGGCTGCTGACACAATCCTACCATACCTGTGTCTGGCTGCTGACACAATCCTACCATACCTGTGTCTGGCTGCTGACACAATCCTACCATACCTGTGTCTGGCTGCTGACACAATCCTACCATACCTGTGTCTGGCTGCTGACACAATCCTATCATACCTGTGTCTGGCTGCTGACACAATCCTACCATACCTGTGTCTGGCTGCTGACACAATCCTACCATACCTGTGTCTGGCTGCTGACACAATCCTACCATACCTGTGTCTGGCTGCTGACACAATCCTATCATACCTGTGTCTGGCTGCTGACACAATCCTACCATACCTGTGTCTGGCTGCTGACACAATCCTACCATACCTGTGTCTGGCTGCTGACACAATCCTACCATACCTGTGTCTGGCTGCTGACACAATCCTACCATACCTGTGTCTGGCTGCTGACACAATCCTACCATACCTGTGTCTGGCTGCTGACACAATCCTACCATACCTGTGTCTGGCTGCTGACACAATCCTACCATACCTGTGTCTGGCTGCTGACACAATCCTACCATACCTGTGTCTGGCTGCTGACACAATCCTACCATACCTGTGTCTGGCTGCTGACACAATCCTACCATACCTGTGTCTGGCTGCTGACACAATCCTACCATACCTGTGTCTGGCTGCTGACACAATCCTATCATACCTGTGTCTGGCTGCTGACACAATCCTACCATACCTGTGTCTGGCTGCTGACACAATCCTACCATACCTGTGTCTGGCTGCTGACACAATCCTACCATACCTGTGTCTGGCTGCTGACACAATCCTACCATACCTGTATCTGGCTGCTGACACAATCCTACCATACCTGTGTCTGGCTGCTGACACAATCCTACCATACCTGTGTCTGGCTGCTGACACAATCCTACCATACCTGTGTCTGGCTGCTGACACAATCCTACCATACCTGTATCTGGCTGCTGACACAATCCTACCATACCTGTGTCTGGCTGCTGACACAATCCTACCATACCTGTGTCTGGCTGCTGACACAATCCTACCATACCTGTGTCTGGCTGCTGACACAATCCTACCATACCTGTGTCTGGCTGCTGACACAATCCTACCATACCTGTGTCTGGCTGCTGACACAATCCTACCATACCTGTGTCTGGCTGCTGACACAATCCTACCATACCTGTGTCTGGCTGCTGACACAATCCTATCATACCTGTGTCTGGCTGCTGACACAATCCTACCATACCTGTGTCTGGCTGCTGACACAATCCTACCATACCTGTGTCTGGCTGCTGACACATCTAACAGCCACTACAGTAAGTATCATAGGACACGTATTTACAAACTCCCAGCCACCTCCCACATGCTAGGAATGCATGATATCATGCTAGGAATGCATGATACAAGAAAGAAATACGCCGTATTTTTCCCCTCGTATGCAAAATCCGGGACCTAAACCCCACGAGGTGTGTCGGGTCTTGACTTAAAGTCGATAATTCCTCAAGCAATGGTAGCAATAATGTGTTAAGTAACAGTAGTAGTAAGAGTAACACAACAGTGCTACGGAGCTTCTCCCTAGACACGACCACAGTGCTACACGGAGCTTGTCGTCTACAAGGGAAACATCTACACGTACATTGCGACCTACACCTTATATTGGGATCAACAAGGTACCTAACCTAGGTTAGGTACCTTGTTGATTGCAATATAACGTGTAGATCGCACCTCCCTCTTAGTTCTCACACCAGCACAAGTTACCAATACAACGTCCGTCTTCAAGACGCTGCCACACAGCCGAGGAAAAGCCGAGAAGCCTCTCACTGTGCTCACTTTACTACAGCCGTCAATATATTGATAAATAAGACACATGTACAACCAGCCTACATCTTAACATGGGCCAGTAGGCCTTCTGCAGTGCTCCTTCTTATGTATAATTAACCAGGGATATATATATATATATATATATATATATATATATATATATATATATATATATATATATATATATATATATATATGTGGAGTCGCCTTGGAACAGTTCAGACCTCACTGACTTCCATGGTCGAGTCATCCACCATGATTCCTGGTTGAGGGCTCGATCATCCACACTGTTGGCAGCGGCAGACTGCATTACAGTGCAGTGTGTCTGGATTGCAAGTTCGTGTTGCCAGTAGATATCATCAACCTGTTATTACAGATGCATATCAACCTGCTACCAGCAGATATCAACCTGCTACCAGCAGATATCAACCTGCTACCAGCAGATATCAACCTGCTACCAGCAGATATCAACCTGCTACCAGCAGATATCAACCTGCTACCAGCAGATATCAACCTGCTACCCCAGCAGATATCAACCTGCTACCAGCAGATATCAACCTGCTACCAGCAGATATCAACCTGCTACCAGCAGATATCAACCTGCTACCAGCAGATACCAACCTGCTACCAGCAGATATCAACCTGCTACCAGCAGATATCAACCTACTACCAGCAAATATCATCAACCTGCTACCAGCAGATATCAACCTGCTACCAGCAGATATCAACCTACTACCAGCAAATATCATCAACCTGCTACCAGCAGATATCAACCTACTACCAGCAGATATCAACCTGCTACCAGCAGATATCAACCTACCACCAGCAGATACCAACCTGCTCCCAGCAGATACCAACCTACCACCAGCAGATACCAACCTGCTACCAGCAGATATCAACCTACCACCAGCAGATATCAACCTGCTACCAGCAGATATCAACCTGCTACCAGCAGATACCAACCTACTACCAGCAGATACCAACCTGCTACCAGCAGATACCAACCTACTACCAGCAGATACCAACCTGCTACCAGCAGATATCAACCTGCTACCAGCAGATATCAACCTGCTACCAGCAGATATCAACCTACCACCAGCAGATATCAACCTGCTACCAGCAGATATCAACCTGCTACCAGCAGATACCAACCTACTACCAGCAGATACCAACCTGCTACCAGCAGATATCAACCTACCACCACAGCAGATATCAACCTGCTACCAGCAGATACCAACCTACTACCAGCAGATACCAACCTGCTACCAGCAGATATCAACCTGCTACCAGCAGATATCAACCTGCTACCAGCAGATACCAACCTACTACCAGCAGATACCAACCTGCTACCAGCAGATATCAACCTAGCACCAGCAGATATCAACCTGCTACCAGCAGATACCAACCTACTACCAGCAGATACCAACCTACTACCAGCAGATACCAACCTGCTACCAGCAGATACCAACCTACTACCAGCAGATACCAACCTGCTACCAGCAGATATCAACCTACCACCAGCAGATATCAACCTACCACCAGCAGATATCAACCTACCACCAGCAAATACCAATGCCATAAGTCAGTAAACCACTGCTATAAACCCGTCAACCACTGCTATAAACCCGTCAACCACTGCTATAAACCCGTCAACCACTGCTATAAACCCGTCAACCACTGCTATAAACCCGTCAACCACTGCTATAAACCCGTCAACCACAGGTATAAACCCGTCAACCACTGCTATAAACCCGTCAACCACTGCTATAAACCCGTCAACCACTGCTATAAACCCGTCAACCACTGCTATAAACCCGTCAACCACTGCTATAAACCCGTCAACCACTGTTATAAACCCGTCAACCACTGCTATAAACCCGTCAACCACTGCTATAAACCCGTCAACCACTGCTAATAAACCCGTCAACCACTGCTATAAACCCGTCAACCACTGCTATAAACCCGTCAACCACTGCTATAAACCCGTCAACCACTGCTGTCTCTCGCCAAGATACACTTGTCTCTCCACTTAATAATTTGTACAAAGTAAATTAAAAGTCCCACTTATAACGAAGGTAGAAAGTGTACAACGAGGGATCTGGTAACATGACCCAGCCGGCCTGATACAGGACTCTCCTTTATCCTCAGGCAGGATGAGCGGAGCCAGACTGACAGGATTAAATCCTGCATATGCAACATGGCCAGGCTGAAGTCCACGGTAATGGGTTGAAGCCTGTTGCAAGGCTGTCAGAATGCGACCAATTACCCCATCGAAGTTGTCATTTACAATGCAGTGACATCATCCTGAGGCTGCCACAATGCAGTGATATTATCCTGAGGCTGCCACAATGCAGTGACATCATCCTGAGGCTGCCACAATGCAGTGACACCATCCTGAGGCTGCCACAATGCAGTGACACCATCCTGAGGCTGCCACAATGCAGTGACACCATCCTGAGGCTGCCACAATGCAGTGACACCATCCTGAGGCTGCCACAATGCAGTGACATCATCCTGAGACTGCCACAATGCAGTGAATTCATCCTGAGACTGCCACAATGCAGTGACACCATCCTGGGGCTGCCACAATGCAGTGATATTATCCTGAGGCTGCCACAATGCAGTGACATCATCCTGAGGCTGCCACAATGCAGTGACACCATCCTGAGGCTGCCACAATGCAGTGACACCATCCTGAGACTGCCACAATGCAGTGAATTCATCCTGAGGCTGCCACAATGCAGTGACACCATCCTGAGGCTGCCACAATGCAGTGATATTATCCTGAGGCTTCCACAATGCAATGAGATCATCCTGAGGCTGCCACAATGCAGCGACATCATCCTGAGGCTTCCACAATGCAGTGAGATCATCCTGAGGCTGCCACAATGCAGTGATATTATCCTGAGGCTGCCACAGTGCAGTGAAATCATCCTGAGGCTTCCACAATGCAGTGAGATCATCCTGAGGCTGCCACAATGCAGTGAGATCATCCTGAGGCTGCCACAATGCAGTGACATCATACTGAGGCTTCCACAATGCAGTGAGATCATCCTAAGGCTTCCACAATGCAGTGACATCATCTTGAGGCTGCCACAATGCAGTGATGTTATCCTGAGGCTTCCACAATGCAGTGACATCATACTGAGGCTTCCACAATGCAGTGAGATCATCCTAAGGCTTCCACAATGCAGTGACATCATCTTGAGGCTGCCACAATGCAGTGATGTTATCCTGAGGCTTCTACAATGCAGTGACACCATCCTGAGGCTGCCACAATGCAGTGAGATCATCCTGAGGCTGCCACAATGCAGTGAGATCATCCTGGGGCTTCCACAATGCAGTGACATCATCTTGAGGCTGCCACAATGCAGTGAGATCATCCTGGGGCTTCCACAATGCAGTGACATCATCTTGAGGCTGCCACAATGCAATGATATTATCCTGAGGCTGCCACAATGCAGTGATATTATCCTGAGGCTTCCACAATGCAGTGACATCATACTGAGGCTTCCACAATGCAGTGAGATCATCCTAAGGCTTCCACAATGCAGTGACATCATCTTGAGGCTGCCACAATGCAGTGATGTTATCCTGAGGCTTCTACAATGCAGTGACACCATCCTGAGGCTGCCACAATGCAGTGAGATCATCCTGAGGCTGCCACAATGCAGTGAGATCATCCTGGGGCTTCCACAATGCAGTGATATTATCCTGAGGCTGCCACAATGCAGAGATCATCCTGGGGCTTCCACAATGCAATGAGATCATCCTGAGGCTGCCACAATGCAGTGAGATCATCCTGAGGCTGCAACAATGCAGTGAGATCATCCTGGGGCTGCCACAATGCAGTGAGATCATCCTGAGGCTGCCACAATGCAGTGAGATCATCCTGGGGCTGCCACAATGCAGTGAGATCATCCTGGGGCTGCCAGAATACAGTGAGATCATCCTGAGGCTGCCACAATGCAGTGATATCATCCTCTACCACTTACTGTGTCAAATATACGTATTACGTAATACGGAGACCAGTAAATACGACACTTGACCTATTTATAGTACTAATAAGAGCATTGTATCCTACAATACACCATAGGAAGGTTAGCATAGGCACCACTGAGCGTCTAGCTGGTCCAGTGGCTAGCTGGTCCAGTGGCTAGCTGGTCCAGTGGCTAGCTGGTCCAGTGGCTAGCTGGTCCAGTGGCTAGCTGGTCCAGTGGCTAGCTGGTCCAGTGGCTAGCTGGTCCAGTGGCTAGCTGGTCCAGTGGCTAGCTGGTCCAGTGGCTAGCTGGTCCAGTGGCTAGCTGGTCCAGTGGCTAGCTGGTCTAGTGGCTAGCTGGTCCAGTGGCTAGCTGGTCTAGTGGCTAGCTGGTTCAGTGGCTAGCTGGTCTAGTGGCTAGCTGGTTCAGTGGCTAGCTGGTCTAGTGGCTAGCTGGTCCAGTGGCTAGCTGGTCCAGTGGCTAGCTGGTCTAGTGGCTAGCTGGTTCAGTGGCTAGCCGGTCTAATGGCTAGCTGGTCCAGTGGATAGCTGGTCCAGTGGCTAGCTGGTCCAGTGGATAGCTGGTCCAGTGGCTAGCTGGTCCAGTGGCTAGCTGGTCCAGTGGATAGCTGGTCCAGTGGCTAGCTGGTCCAGTGGCTAGCTGGTCTAGTGGCTAGCTGGTTCAGTGGCTAGCTGGTCTAGTGGCTAGCTGGTCTAGTGGCTAGCTGGTCCAGTGGGTAGCTGGTCCAGTGGCTAGCTGGCCCAGTGGCTAGCTGGTCTAGTGGCTAGGTGGTCCAGTGGCTAGCTGGTCTAGTGGCTAGCTGGTTCAGTGGCTAGCTGGTCTAGTGGCTAGCTGGTCTAGTGGCTAGCTGGTCCAGTGGGTAGCTGGTCCAGTGGCTAGCTGGCCCAGTGGCTAGCTGGTCTAGTGGCTAGGTGGTCCAGTGGCTAGGTGGTTCAGTGGCTAGCTGGTCTAGTGGCTAGCTTGTCTAGTGGCTAGCTGGTCCAGTGGCTAGCTGGTCCAGTGGCTAGCTGGTCTAGTGGCTAGCTGGTCTAGTGGGTAGCTGGTCCAGTGGGTAGCTGGTCTAGTGGCTAGCTGGTCCAGTGGGTAGCTGGTCCAGTGGCTAGCTGGTCCAGTGGCTAGCGCGTCGGTCTGGAGTGTTATGACTCTCTGACCGTGGGTTCTAACCCCGCCCGTGGTATGATTTGTCTACAATCGTGTCATTACGATCTTGTGAGTCACTGAGAGTATACACACCTCTGTGTCTGTGTACTGTTTGTAACAGCTCGGTAGAGCTCCTGGTGAGCGAAACGTTGCTACAGTGTACCTGTGTTGTTGCACCTGACATATTGGCGGTAATTCTACCAATATTACTCACCTGATTTTTTTTATTTATTTTATATACACATCGGCAGCTTCCCACCAAGGTACGATGGCACGAAAAAGAAAACCTTTCCCCATCATTCACTCCATCACTGTCTTGCTTTACACTACAGTTATAAAACTGGAACATTAACACCCGTCCTTCAGAGTGCAGGCACTGTACTTCCCACCTCCAGGACTCAAGTCCTGTCAACCAGTTTCCCTGAATCCTTTCATGTTATTCTGCTCACACTCCAACAGCACGTCAAGTATTAAAAACCATTTGTCTCCATTTACTCCTATCAAACACGCTCACGCATGCCTGCTGGAAGTCCAAGCCCCTCACACACAAAACCACCTTTACCCCCTCCCTCCAACCCACGTGAATATGGTATTAAATTCTTCCTTTGTAAGTCATGCGTGTCGTAAGAGGCGTTTAAAATGCCGGAAGCAAGCGGCTGGTAACCCCCTTCTCCTGTATAGATTATTAAATACCGACAACTTTCGTTGTCAGGTTCTTGCGATGCGATGAGTCAAGTGTGCGACATTGATCTCAGAAAATAAGGTATAAGTTAGTACTGCTAGACACTCATCACTACCTTCCCCGGTGGATTTCAATTGCTGCAACAGCAACATACCACAGCTCTTGACAAAGCGTGCAAGGAAATCTTTAAGTGTTTCTCACTTCCCTTCAGTATATTACACACACACACACACACACACACACACACACAACACACACACACACACACACACACACACACACACACACACACACACACACACAAACAGTGATGTAGTGGAGGCAGGAACCATACATAGCTTTAAGACGAGGTATGACAAAGATTTGGAAGCAGAGAGGACCTAGTAGCGATCAGTCAAGAGGCGGGGCCAGGAGCTGTGTCTCGACCCCTGCAACCACAATTAGGTGAGAATTAGGTGAGTACAGAGTGTCTGCCCCTTGACCCCTGTAACCAAACATCGGTGAGCACGGGATGTGTGGACCCAGTAGCGTCCAGGGAAGAGACCAGGAGCTATGAGTCGATGTGTGGACCCAGTAGCGTCCAGGGAAGAGGCCAGGAGCTATGAGTCGATGTGTGGACCCAGTAGCGTCCAGGGAAGAGACCAGGAGCTATGAGTCGATGTGTGGACCCAGTAGCGTCCAGGGAAGAGACAAGGAGCTATGAGTCGATGTGTGGACCTAGTAGCGTCCAGGGAAGAGACCAGGAGCTATGAGTCGATGTGTGGACCCAGTAGCGTCCAGGGAAGAGGCCAGGAGCTATGAGTCGATGTGTGGACCCAGTAGCGTCCAGGGAAGAGACCAGGAGCTATGAGTCGATGTGTGGACCTAGTAACGTCCAGGGAAGAGACCAGAAGCAATGAGTCGATGTGTGGACCCAGTAGCGTCCAGGGAAGAGGCCAGGAGCTATGAGTCGATGTGTGGACCCAGTAGCGTCCAGGGAAGAGGCCAGGAGCTATGAGTCGATGTGTGGACCCAGTAGCGTCCAGGGAAGAGGCCAGGAGCTATGAGTCGATGTGTGGACCTAGTAGCGTCCAGGGAAGAGGCCAGGAGCTATGAGTCGATGTGTGGACCCAGTAGGTCCAGGAAGAGCCAGGAGCTATGAGTCGATGTGTGGACCCAGTAGCGTCCAGGGAAGAGGCCAGGAGCTATGAGTCGATGTGTGGACCCAGTAGCGTCCAGGGAAGAGGCCAGGAGCTATGAGTCGATGTGTGGACCCAGTAGCGTCCAGGGAAGAGACCAGGAGCTATGAGTCGATGTGTGGACCCAGTAGCGTCTAGGGAAGAGGCCAGGAGCTATGAGTCGATGTGTGGACCCAGTAGTGTCCAGGAAGAGGCCAGGAGCTATGAGTCGATGTGTGGACCCAGTACTGTCCAGGGAAGAGGCCAGGAGCTATGAGTCGATGTGTGGACCCAGTACTGTCCAGGGAAGAGGCCAGGAGCTATGAGTCGATGTGTGGACCCAGTAGGTCCAGGGAAGAGCCAGGAGCTATGAGTCGATGTGTGGGACCCAGTAGTCCAGGGAAGAGGCCAGGAGCTATGAGTCGATGTGTGGACCCAGTAGCGTCCAGGGAAGAGGCCAGGAGCTATGAGTCGATGTGTGGACCCAGTAGCGTCCAGGGAAGAGGCCAGGAGCTGAGTCGATGTGTGGACCCAGTAGCGTCCAGGGAAGAGGCCAGGAGCTATGAGTCGATGTGTGGACCCAGTAGTGTCCAGGGAAGAGACCAGGAGCTATAGAGTCGATGTGTGGACCCAGTAGCGTCCAGGGAAGAGGCCAGAGCTATGAGTCGATGTGTGGACCCAGTAGTCCGGAAGAGGCCAGAGCTATGAGTCGATGTGTGGACCCAGTAGCGTCCAGGAGAGACCAGGAGCTATGAGTCGATGTGGACCCAGTAGCGTCCAGGGAAGAGGCCAGGAGCTATGAGTCGATGTGTGACCCAGTAGCGTCCAGGGAAGAGCCAGGAGCTATGAGTCGATGTGTGGACCCAGTAGCGTCCAGGGAAGAGACCAGGAGCTATGAGTCGATGTGTGGACCCAGAGCGTCCTAGGGAAGAGGCCAGGAGCTATGAGTCGATGTGTGGACCCAGTAGCGTCCAGGGAAGAGGCCAGGAGCTATGAGTCGATGTGTGGACCCAAGGCGTCCAGGGAAGAGGCCAGGACTATGAGCGATGTGTGGACCCAGTAGCGTCCAGGAAAGAGGCCAAGGAGCTATGATCGATGTGTGGACCCAGTAGCGTCCAGGGAAGAGGCCAGGAGCTATGAGTCGATGTGTGGACCCAGTAGTGTCCAGGGAAGAGCCAGGAGCTATGAGTCGATGTGTGGACCCAGTAGCGTCCAGGGAAGAGCCAGGAGCTATGAGTCGATGTGTGGACCCATAGCGCCAGGAAGAGCCAGGAGCTATGAGTCGATGTGTGGACCCAGTATGTCCAGGGAAGAGGCCAGGAGCTATGATCGATGTGTGGACCCAGTAGTGTCCAGGGAAGAGGCCAGGAGCTATGAGTCGATGTGGGACCCCAGTAGTGTCCAGGGAAGAGGCCAGGAGCTATGAGTCGATGTGTGGACCCAGTAGCGTCCAGGGAAGAGGCCAGGAGCTATGAGTCGATGTGTGGACCCAGTAGCATCCAGGGAAGAGGCCAGGAGCTGAGTCGATGTGTGGACCCAGTAGCGTCCAGGGAAGAGGCCAGGAGCTATGAGTCGATGTGTGGACCCAGTAGTGTCCAGGGAAGAGACCAGGAGCTATGAGTCGATGTGTGGACCCAGTAGCGTCCAGGGAAGAGGCCAGGAGCTATGAGTCGATGTGTGGACCCAGTAGGTCCAAGGAAGAGGCCAGGAGCTATGAGTCGATGTTGGACCCAGTAGCGTCCAGGGAGAGACCAGAGCTATGAGTCGATGTGTGGACCCAGTAGCGTCCAGGGAAGAGGCCAGGAGCTATGAGTCGATGTGTGGACCCAGTAGTCGTACCAGGAAGAGGCCAGGAGCTATGAGTCATGTGTGGACCCAGTAGTGTCCAGGAAGAGGCCAGGAGCTATGAGTCGATGTGTGGACCCAGTAGTGTCCAAGGAAGAGGCCAGGAGCTATGAGTCGATGTGTGGACCCAGTAGCGTCCAGGGAAGAGGCCAGGAGCTATGAGTCGATGTGTGGACCCAGTAGCGTCCAGGGAAGAGGCCAGGAGCTATGAGTCGATGTGTGGACCCAGTAGCGTCCAGGGAAGAGGCCAGGAGCTATGAGTCGATGTGTGGGCCCAGTAGTGTCCAGGAAAGAGACCAGGACCTATGAGTCGATGTGTGGACCCAGTAGCGTCCAGGGAAGAGGCCAGGAGCTATGAGTCGATGTGTGGACCCAGTAGTCGTCCAGGAAGAGGCCAGGAGCTATGAGTCGATGTGTGGGCCCAGTAGTGTCCAGGAAAGAGACCAGGACCTATGAGTCGATGTGTGGACCCAGTAGCGTCCAGGGAAGAGGCCAGGAGCTATGAGTCGATGTGTGGACCCAGTAGTGTCCAGGGAAGAGGCCAGGAGCTATGAGTCGATGTGTGGACCCAGTAGCGTCCAGGGAAGAGGCCAGGAGCTATGAGTCGATGTGTGGACCCAGTAGTGTCCAGAGGAAGAGCCAGGAGCTATGAGTCGATGTGTGGACCCAGTAGCGTCCAGGGAAGAGACCAGGAGCTATGAGTCGATGTGTGGACCAGTAGCGTCCAGGGAAGAGGCCAGGAAGCTATGAGTCGATGTGTGGACCCAGTAGCGTCCAGGAAGAGCCAGGAGCTATGAGTCGATGTGTGGACCCAGTAGTGTCCAGGAAGAGGCCAGGAGCTATGAGTCGATGTGTGGACCCAGTAGTGTCCAGGGAAGAGGCCAGGAGCTATGAGTCGATGTGTGGACCCAGTAGTGTCCAGGAGAAGGCCAGGAGCTATGATCGATGTGTGGACCCAGTAGTGTCAGGGAAGAGGCCAGGAGCTATGAGTCGATGTGTGGACCCAGTAGCGTCCAGGGAAGAGGCCGGAGCTATGAGTCGATGTGGGACCCAGTAGCGTCCAGGGAAGAGGCCAGGAGCTATGAGTCGAAGTGTGGACCCAGTAGCGGTCCCAGGGAAAGGCCAGGAGCTATGAGTCGATGTGTGGACCCAGTAGTGTCCAGGGAAGAGGCCAGGAGCTATGAGTCGATGTGTGGACCAGTAGTGCCAGGAAGAGGCCAGGAGCTATGAGTCGATGTGTGGACCCAGTAGCGTCCAGGGAAGAGGCCAGGAGCTATGAGTCGAGTGTGGACCCAGTAAGCGTCCAGGGAAGAGGCCAGGAGCTATGTCGATGTGTGGACCCAGTAGTGTCCAGGGAAGGCCAGACTATGAGTCGATGTGTGGACCCAGTAGTGTCCAGGGAGAGGCCAGGAGCTATGAGTCGATGTGTGGACCAATAGTGTCCAGGGAAGAGGCCAGGAGCTATGAGTCGATGTGTGGACCCAGTAGCCTCCAGGGAAGAGGCCAGGAGCTATGAGTCGATGTGTGGACCCAGTAGCGTCCAGGGAAGAGGCCAGGAGCTATGAGTCGATGTGTGGACCCAGTAGTGTCCAGGGAAGAGGCCAGGAGCTATGAGTCGATGTGTGGACCCAGTAATGTTCAGGGAAGAGGCCTGGAGCTATGAGTCTATGTGTGGACCCAGTAGTGTCCAGGGAAGAGGCCAGGAGCTATAAGTCGATGTGTGGACCCAGTAGCCTCCAGGGAAGAGGCCAGGAGCTATGAGTCGATGTGTGGACCCAGTAGCGTCCAGGGAAGAGGCCAGGAGCTATGAGTCGATGTGTGGACCCAGTAGCGTCCAGGAAGAGGCCAGGAGCTATGAGTCGATGTGTGGACCCAGTAGCGTCCAGGGAAGAGGCCAGGAGCTATGAGTCGATGTGTGGACCCAGTAGTGTCCAGGGAAGAGGCCAGGAGCTATGAGTCGATGTGTGGACCCAGTAGTGTCCAGGAAGAGGCCAGGAGCTATGAGTCGATGTGTGGACCCAGTAGTGTCCAGGGAAGAGGCCAGGAGCTATGAGTCGATGTGTGGACCCAGTAGTGTCCAGGGAAGAGGCCAGGAGCTATGAGTCGATGTGTGGACCCAGTAGTGTCCAGGGAAGAGGCCAGGAGCTATGAGTCGATGTGTGGACCCAGTAGTGTCCAGGGAAGAGGCCAGGAGCTATGAGTCGATGTGTGGACCCAGTAGCGTCCAGGGAAGAGGCCAGGAGCTATGAGTCGATGTGTGGACCCAGTAGCGTCCAGGGAAGAGGCCAGGAGCTATGAGTCGATGTGTGGACCCAGTAGTGTCCAAGGAAGAGGCCAGGAGCTATGAGTCGATGTGTGGACCCAGTAGCGTCCAGGGAAGAGGCCAGGAGCTATGAGTCGACCCCTGCAACCACATACAGGTGAGTACACATATACGTTTGTGTGTGTGTTTATTGAGATACAGGTACACATACCTGGAGAGGGGTTTGGGGGGTCAGCGCCCCCCGTGGCCCGGTCTGTGACCAGGCCTCGTAAATTACCTAGCTTAAGCCACCTTTGATATACCCTTGAAGAGTTTCCAGAGTTTGTCTACTCTCTGAGTCCGGTCATGGTCCAGGCTCGTCTGGTGTTTGCCTGGTCAACCAGGTTGTTGTTGCTCATGGTCCACTGACCCACATATCCATCACAGCCTGGTGATGTCCACTTTCCTCTGGAAGACACTTGTTACAGCAGTGTTTCTGATATCTTCTGCTAGGATGTTCAACAGTCTTGACCAGGAACAATGACATATTACCATTGTGTGTAGTAGCAGTAGTAGTAGTAGTAGTAGTGGTGGTGGTAGTAGTAGTAGTAGTAGTAGTAGTGGTAGTAGTAGTAGTGGTGGTAGTAGTAGTAGTAGTAGTAGTAGTGGTAGTAGTAGTAGTAGTAGTAGTAGTAGTGGTAGTAGTGGTAGTAGTAGTAGTAGTAGTGGTGGTAGTAGTAGTAGTAGTAGTGGTAGTAGTAGTAGTAGTAGTGGTAGTAGTAGTAGTAGTAATAGTAGTAGTAGTGGTAGTAGTAGTAGTAGTAGTAGTAGTAGTAGTAGTGGTAGTAGTAGTGGTAGTAGTAGTAGTAGTGGTAGTAGTGGTAGTAGTAGTAGTAGTAGTAGTGGTAGTAGTAGTAGTAGTAGTAGTAGTGGTAGTAGTAGTAGTAGTGGTGGTAGTAGTAGTAGTAGTAGTGGTAGTAGTAGTAGTAGTAGTAGTGGTAGTAGTAGTAGTAGAAGTAGTGGTAGTAGTAGTGGTAGTAGTAGTAGTAGTAGTAGTAGTAGTAGTAGTAGTATAGTAGTAGTGTGGTAGTAGTAGTAGTATAGTTAGTGTAGAGTAGTAGTAGTAGTAGTGGTAGTTAGTAAGTAGTAGTAGATAGTAGTAGTAGTGTAGTAGTAGTTAGTAGTAGTAGTAGTAGTAGTAGTAGTGGTAGTAGTAGTGGTAGTAGAAAGTAGTAGTGGTAGTAGTGGTAGTAGTAGTAGTAGTAGTAGTAGTGGTAGTAGTAGTAGTAGTAGTAAGTAGTAGTGGTAGTAGTAGTAAGTAGTGTGTGGTAGTAAGTTAGTAGTAGTAGTGGTAGTAGTAGTAGTAGTAGTAGTGGTAGTAGTAGTAGTAGAAGTAGTGGTAGTAGTAGTGGTAGTAGTAGTAGTAGTAGTAGTAGTGGTAGTAGTAGTAGTAGTAGTAGTGGTGGTAGTAGTGGTGGTAGTAAGTAGTAGTAGTAGTAGTAGTAGTAGTGGTAGTAGTAGTAGGGTAGTGGTGGTAGTAGTAGTAGTAGTAGTGGTAGTAGTAGTAGTAGTAGTAGTAGTAGTGGTAGTAGTAGTAGTAGAAGTAGTGGTAGTAGTAGTAGTAGTAGTGGTAGTAGTAGTAGTAGTGGTAGTAGTAGTAGTAGTAGTAGTAGTAGTAGTGGTAGTAGTAGTGGTAGTAGTAGTAGTAGTAGTAGTAGTAGTAGTAGTAGTGGTGGTAGTAGTAGTAGTAGTAGTAGTAGTAGTAGGCATTTGTCGACAGACACTTGACCGTGTCCATGTACGTGTGTGTATTAACATAAAGAAAATATGATTGATCACGGACAGACCTTAACAATAAGAAACTCTCGGGTGACTGACTGGACACGCACCAACGTCCGTAGTGAGAGAGAAAGAGAGAGAGAGAGAGAGAGAGAGAGAGAGAGAGAGAGAGAGAGAGAGAGAGAGAGAGAGAGAGAGAGAGAGAGAGAGAGAGAGAGAGAGACATGCCCCAGCAGTGGGCCAGTGGTGCCCATCACGCACACTTGGCATGGCCCACGCACGTCAGGAGTGCATGATAAACACGAAATGAGCAGCCGTGTGCGTGTACAAACTCCCCCCCCCTCCTTCCCCCCGTCCGTGTATACCAGTAGTAAGTTTTCCAGCAGACAGAGAGAAACGGATGTGGCAGTGACTTGGGCTACGCTAAATACACGGGTACCTGCCTCGCATGGGACAGTAGGCCTGCTGCAGTGCTCCTTGTGTTCTTGTATGGGTAAATTATGCTACACCCGTACGAGCCACGCAACTTCCTGGGGTCACGGAAGTTAATGAGGTATAACGTAAGGACGGGTACGTGAGAAGGGACACTGCAGCAGGCCTACTGGCCCAGGCGAGGCAGGTCCAAGTCACCCAACGGCCCAAGGCTAGTCAAGGCAGGTCACAGCATCAGATCCACCAGCACAAGCTAGTCAGGTCCAACTCACACCCACTCATGTATTTATCTAAGCTATTTTTAAAGCTACAGAAGGTTTAAGCTTCTATAACTGTACTCGGGAGTTTGTTCCACTTATCCACAACTCTATTGCCAAACCAGTGAATTACGTTCTGTCTCAGGACGCCATCCTGGGAGCCAGGCCTCTCCCGGCATACACCTTTCTTATACCCTTGAAGATTTTCCGGAGTTTCTCTACTCTCTGAGCCCGGCCATAGGCCAGGCTCGTCTGGTGCTTTCCTGGTCAACCAGGCTGTTACTGCTGGAGGCCCGCTACCCGGTGACTGCCTCTAGAATATAAAAAGAACACTGCAACAAGCCTGCTGGCCCATGCGAAGCAGGTCCAAGTCTCCTACCGGATTAAACCAATGCCCTAACCATTCTATTCAAGATTGATGGACTGACCACATCGACTCAAGGTTGAGGGACTGATTACCTCATTCTCCTCCTCTTCCTCAAGATTCTCCTTTGTATGGACTGATGAAGCCACTGTGTGGCGAAACGTTTCCTTAATAAAGATACCGAAGAGTTGCACATGTGTCTAATTTATCAACGTGTCGGTTCCCTGAACCATTGATCTATATGCCCTAACCTAGTCAGGTCAGGTCACATTCACTTAAGGAAAATGAAGAGATATTTCAGCTACCTTGCAAACTGGGGAAAATATACAATATATTTAACTTTAAAGGCACAAGACCGAGGCTGGAAGAGTGCACAAACAGCCAGGACAAACAGGAACTTACCACGACGTCTCGCTCCGTCTTGGACCACTTACAAGTCAAGAGTGACCGAAATGTCGTCACAAGCCTTTCACATCTAGGTTATTTGTGTAATTAAGGACACAAGAGAGGAACACTGCTGCAGGCCTACTGGCCCATACCAGGCAGGTCTTTCTCAAACCCACTAAGATATTCGCTCAACCCACTGCCTATGTTACCCAAGGAATATATGACTGGGAATGCTGTATATACCTCTGTTAGGTAAGACATATATGCAACAGTTAGGTATCTTTATTATGAAACGTTTCGCCTACACAGTAGGCTTCTTCAGTCAAGTACAGAAAAGTTGATAGAAGCAGAAGATACTTGAAGACGATGTAATCAGTCCATCACCCTTAAAGTTTTGAGGTGGTCAGTCCCTCAGTCTGGAGAAGAGCATTGTTCCATAGTATGAAACAATATGGATATACCTCTGATGGGGTTCCAGAGTCGTATTAGTCCCACACTAGGTTCATAGAACCCACAGTTCATTCTGACGAGGACATTCGAGCACTCCAGGAAGATTTGAATAGACTGATGCAGTGGTCGGAGAAGTGGCAGATGTAGTTTAATATAGACAAATGCAAAGTTCTAAATGTTGGACAGGACAATAACCATGACACATATAAACTAAATAATGTTGATCTTAATATTACGGATTGTGTAAAGGATTTAGGAGTTCTGGTTAGTAGTAATTTAAAACCAAGACAACAGTACATTAGTGTTGGCAATAAAGTTAACAGAATTCTTGGCTTCATATCAAGAAGCATAAATAATAGAAGTCCTCACGTTGTTCTTCAACTCTATATATCCTTGGTTAGGCCTACAACAGGAGGCCTGAGGTTAGGCCTCATTTAGACTATGCTGCTCAGTTCTGGTCACAGTATTACAGAATGGATATAAATGTTCTGGAAAACGTACAGAGGAGGATGACAAAGTTGATCCCATGTATCAGAAATCTTCCCTATGAGGATAGACTGAGGCCCTGTCTATCCTATGAGGATAGACTGAGGGACCTGTCTATCCTATGAGGATAGACTGAGGCCCTGTCTATCCTATGAGGATAGACTGAGGGCCCTGTCTATCCTATGAGGGTATACTGAGGGCCCTGTCTATCCTATGAGGATAGACTGAAGGACCTGTCTATCCTATGAGGATAGATTGAGGGCCCTGTCTATCCTATGAGGATAGACTGAGGCCCTGTCTATCCTATGAGGATACACTGAGGGCCCTGTCTATCCTATGAGGATAGACTGAGGGACCTGTCTATCCTATGAGGATAGACTGAGGGCCCTGTCTATCCTATGAGGATACACTGAGGGCCGTCTATCCTATGAGGATAGACTGAGGGCCCTGTCTATCCTATGAGGATAGACTGAGGGCCCTGTCTTTCCTATGAGGATAGACTGAGGGCCCTGTCTATCCTATGAGGATAGACTGAGGGCCCTGTCTATCCTATGAGGATAGACTGAGGGCCCTGTCTATCCTATGAGGATAGACTGAGGGCCCTGTCTATCCTATGAGGATAGACTGAGGGCCCTGTCTATCCTATGAGGATAGACTGAGGGCCCTGTCTTTCCTATGAGGATAGACTGAGGGCCCTGTCTATCCTATGCGGGTAGACTGAGGCCCTGAATCTGCACTCTCTAGAAAGACGTAGAATTAGGGGGGATATGATTGAGGTGTATAAATGGAAGACAGGAATAAATAAAGGGGATGTAAATAGTGTGCTGAAAATATCTAGCCTAGACAGGACTCGCAGCAATGGTTTTAAGTTGGAAAAATTCAGATTCAGGAAGGATATAGGAAAGTACTGGTTTGGTAATAGAGTTGTGGATGAGTGGAACAAACTCCCGAGTACAGTTATAGAAGCTTAAACCTTCTGTAACTTTAAAAATAGCTTAGATAAATACATGAGTGGGTGTTGTATCTGCCTAGCATGGGCCAGTAGGTAACTTGGACCTGCCTAGCATGGGCCAGTAGGTAACTTGGACCTGCCTAGCATGGGCCAGTAGGCCTGATGCAGTGTTACTTTTTTCTTATGTTCTTACGTGCAACACCAGATGAGCCTGGTCCAGGACCACCACAACACCAACAACCTGGCTGACCAGGCTAGCACCAAACAAGCCTGGTCCAGGACCACCACAACACCAACAACCTGACTATGGAACTGAACTTCTCCAGGCCGAGGGACTGACAACCTCAAATTCTACGACTACAAGGGTGATGGACTGATTACATCGTCTTCACATCTCTACCGTTCCTGCCTATTTTCTGTATTCGACTGAAGAAGCCTACCGTGTAGGCGAAACGTTTCGGAATAAAGTTGTCTAACTGTTGCATATGTGTCGTACCTAACCACCAACAACCTAGCTGACCAGGCTAGCACCGAACAAGCCTAGCCCAGTGCCAGAGCTTTAGAGTAAGGGATAACTTAAGAAAAATGTGTACCATTACACGAGGCCGGCAACTTTAGTGAGCATCACTGCTACGAAGGAGCCTATCTCAGCATCCCAGGAATCTAAAGGCTCACTGATCCCATTGCAGAATCCAGAAACGGTTAAGGCTTGTTTGTGGCTGCATACAAACTACCCAATTGGCTTACAAGAGTAGCACGAGGCAGCAATGGTGATCACGGAGCTGGGGAGGCAGCCTTCAGAATGGATAAGTGTGATATACTCAATGGTACTGCTACGTCTCGCCCTTACCACCTCTTCCAAATAACATTTGGGAGTCTGTGAGGAACCGTTTCGCCAGCCAGTGGCTTCTTCAGTCCAATACAGAGAAGAACGGTGGGGTTGAAAAGGATTTTGAAGCAATCAGTCCCCTGAGCCTGGAGTCGACGTGTACAGAAAATCAAGACTGATGAAGTGAACATATATAAATCACAACCAATACTTTCTTTGTAAACTAGATACAGCAGAAGTGTTCTGCCAGGCTATTCTGTATCAGAGTTACACAGTGGGAACACAAGCTAGCTATGTTCTCTCTGTCACTCACACACGACTGTGCCCATATAAAGTGTTTGTGTCAGCTATGGTCTTTATAAGGTGTACCATCTACCAGTAGATGGTACAACTTATACAGACCATAGCTCACAACAATGACATACTATATAATAATAATAATAATAATAATAATAATAATAATAATAATTATTATTATTATTATTATTTCTACCAGTAGATGGTACAACTTATACAGACCATAGCTCACAACAATGACATACTATATAATAATAATAATAATAATAATAATAATAATAATAATAATTATTATTATTATTATTATTATTTCTACCAGTAGATGGTACAACTTATACAGACCATAGCTCACAACAATGACATACTATATAATAATAATAATAATAATAATAATAATAATAATAATAATAATAATTATTATTATTATTTCTACCAGTAGATGGTACAACTTATACAGACCATAGCTCACAACAATGACATACTATATAGAAAGTTCCTGGTTATGTAGAGCATTTCCCACAACTTAGGTTAATTTTGTCCCCCAGGATGCCACCCACACCAGTCAGCTAGTGTAATGAGGATATCGTCAAGCATTCCACCACGGGTTCAACAGCTACGGTGGCTTCAAGAAACTATCCTTCCAGCAGAGCTGGAGTTACTATCACTTGTTAATTACCATCTCTCTGTATAAGAAACTGGACAAGTATCTTCACCAGTTGCTAGATCAACCAGGCTGTGATGGATATGTGGGGCAGCAGACCTCCAGCAGCAACAGCCTGGTTGACCAAGCAAGCACCAGACGAGCCTGGCCAATGGCCGGGCTCAGAGAGTAGTCAAACTCTTGAATTTCTTCAAAGGTATATCAAAGGTAGGATATATCATGGTGTGTGTGTGTGTGTGTGTGTGTGTATATACATGTATATATATATATATATAAATATATATATATATATATAATATATATATATATATATATATAAATATATATATATATATATATATATACATATACATATGTACGTCTTGCTACTTCTACTTACACTCAGGTCACACTACACATACATGTACAAGCGTATATATCCATACCCCTCTGGGTTTTCTTCTATTTTCTTTCTAGTTCTTGTTCTTGTTTATTTCCTCTTATCTCCATGGGGAAGTGGAACAGAATTCTTCCTCCGTAAGCCATGCGTGTTGTAAGAGGCGACTAAAATGCCGGGAGCAAGGGGCTAGTAACCCCTTCTCCTGTATATATTACTAAATTTGAAAGGAGAAACTTTGGTTTTTTCTTTTGGGCCACCCCGCCTCGGTGGGATACGGCCGGTGTGTTGAAAGAAAGAAAGAAAGATATATATATATATATATATATATATATATATATATATATACACAGTGGTCCCTCGTTTATTGTCGTTAATCCGTTCCTGGAAGTGCAACGATTATCGAAATAGACGATTTTCGAATCAATTTTCCCCATAAGTTATAATGTAAATACAATTAATCCGTTCCTGACACCCAGAAGTATTATAACAAAATTTTTTACATGACATATAGATGTAGTACATAAACAATACAATGGCACATGATGAATGAAACATTAACAGCATAACACTTACCTTTATTGGAGATTCTTCTTAGTGTATGGGAGACTGGAGGAGGAGATACTATTATTATTATTATAATCAAGGGGGAAGCGCTAAACCCGTAGGATTATATAGCGTCGGGGGGGGGGATGTGGAAGGCATTCAGGCTTAATTTGGGGAACTGGAGCACAGATCCAATTCCCTAAATCAAGAGCCCCTCACCAACTTCAAGGAACCTTCCGTGACGGGGAGAAGAGACAGATTGCATTAGTTACTGTTTGGAAGGGGAATCCCCTTCCATCAACACCTCAGGTACCAAGTGCTTCTCTGGGGTTACATACTTCTCTTCCCTGTTTCTTAATGCCACTAGGACCACCTTGAGAGTCAATGGAGTCCTGTCTCACAAAATAAGTGTCCAGAGAGCTCTGTTTCTGGCGTCTCTTTAAAACTTCCCTAAAATGGGCCAAGACTGTCACTGTACAAGTTGCTGATATGGCTTGCAACAACTTTCTCAGGGTGATGTGTCTCCATAAATCTTTCCATCCTACCCCACATTTTAAAAATCTCCTTAATTTCTGAAGAAGACACCTTCTTCCATCTCTCTTCCTCCTCCTCTGCAGCAACATTCTGAGCTGCGATGTGTTGCTCTTCCTGCTGAAGCTCTTGCAGCTCCTCAGTGGTGAGCTCTTCGTTGTGGTCCTCCACCAACTCTTCCACATCCTCCAAACTCACATCCAACCCCTTGGAACTCTCCAATGCCACAATAGATTTCACAACTGACATAGGCTCATCAGGGTCAGCCACAAACCCTTCAAAATCCCTCTTGTGGACACAATCTGGCCACAATTTTCTCCAAGCAACAACAGCTTCCTTGATTTCCTTTTTCTTTGCCACGATGGAAGATATGGTTATATGGGGTTTGTTATACATCCTGGCCAGTTTGGCTACATGTACGCCACTTTCACATTGTTCAGTGATACTTTTCTTAAATTCAATCGTATATCTCACCTTCTTTACCAAAGGGTTGGCACTAGGAGCTTTCTTTGGAGCCATGGTAGCTTATATAGCACTTGCAAGCACTAAAATGAATGGAATATTATGTAATATGTATTTTGTATGAACCAGTGAGGGGACAGTCGCTCACTGGTAAACAATGGCACACTGGCTGGGAAGGGAGGCCGAGGCGGCTCAGAGCTGTGAGTACGTGTCCAGTACGAATGACAATTAGCGAGTCAACCGACCATTTGCGAGCCGAAGTTTGGACGAAAATAATGCGACGATTTCCGAAAAGGACGACTATAGAGCTCGACGATTATCGAGGGACCACTGTGTGTGTGTGTGTGTGTGTGTGTGTGTGTGTGTGTGTGTGGGGTGCCAAATAGGCAACACTTGTGATTTTGGCTTAAATATCAACGCTCTTCTTGCCGAATAAGACTACCAAAAATTTGTGTATGCAATAATTTCTCAAAAATCATTCTGAACCTAACGAAAAAAAAATATATTTCATTGTGTTTATTATTAAATTATTGTAAACTTATCTAAAATATATTTAGTTGTATCAGGCTAAATTAAATTACGCTTGTTATAAGGTCAGGTAAGTTTCCTAAGGCTCTTTTGGTACAAAATTATTAATTTTTACATTAACATAAATGAAAAAATATATCTTTAAACCAACAAGAGAAAATTTTAGAAAGAACTTAATTTTAAATGAATTCTTGATAATTGACCAATTTTTACCTACTCAGCACACACACACACACACACACACACACACACACACACACACACACACACACACACACACACATATATATATATATATATACACAGCCTCTCCTCACTTAGCGACGTACTCATTTACCGTCGACTCGGACTTATTCATACCTAAATAATGTATGTTAGAGCTGATTTCCTCTATTCTGTTTATAACAATATACAGTACACTACTGTACAAACATTTAAAAATATACCAGAAATGTTATAAATAGTGCAAAGGTGACATTAAAACAACACCAAACATGGCTGACACAAACTCACTACCGTTACAGTATGCTCCTCACTTAGTGACGAATTTGTTTAACGACGTAGTCTTAGGAATGGAACTCCATCGTTAAGTGAGAAGAGGCTTTATCTATATATATATATATATATATATATATATATATATATAATATATATATATATATATATATATATATATTATATATACAGTGGACCCCCGGTTAACGAACTTTTTTCACTCCATAAGTATGTTCAGGTGCCAGTACTGACCGAATTTTTTCCCATAAGGAATATTGTGAAGTAGATTAGTCCATTTCAGACCCCCAAACATACACGTACAAACGCACTTACATAAATACACTTACATAATTGGTCGCATTTGGAGGTGATCGTTAAGCGGGGATCCACTGTATATATATATATATATATATATATATATATATATATATATATATATATATATATATATATATATATATATATATATATATATATATATATGTCGTGCCAAATAGGCAGAACTTGCGATCTTGGCTTAAATAACAGCGCTCATCTTGCCATATAGGACAAGTGAAAAATTGTGTATGCAATAATTTCGCCGAAATCATTCTGAACCTAACGAAAAAAATATATTTCACTGTGTTTGTATTAAATTATTGTAAACAAATTTAAAATATATTTAGTTGGGTTAGGCTAAAATAACTTGCGCTTGTTATAATATGGTTAGGTAAGTTTTCTAAGATTCTTTTGGTGCAAAATTAAAAATTTTTACATTAACAATAATGAAAAAAAATATATCTTTAAACGTATAAGAGAAAATTTTAGAAAGGACTTAATTTTAAATGAGTTCTTGATAATTGACCAGTTTTATATATTCGGCACGACATTTTTATTATTATCACACCGGCCGATTCCCACCAAGGCAGGGTGGCCCGAAAAAGAAAAACTTTCACCATCATTCACTCCATCACTGTCTTGCCAGAAGGGTGCTTTACACTACAGTTTTTAAACTGCAACATTAACACCCCTCCTTCAGAGTGCAGGCACTGTACTTCCCATCTCCAGGACTCAAGTCCGGCCTGCCGGTTTCCCTGAATCCCTTCATAAATGTTACTTTGCTCACACTCCAACAGCACGTCAAGTATTAAAAACCATTTGTCTCCATTCACTCCTATCAAACACGCTCACGCATGCCTGCTGGAAGTCCAAGCCCCTCGCACACAAAACCTCCTTTACCCCCTCCCTCCAACCCTTCCTAGGCCGACCCCCACCCCGCCTTCCTTCCACTACAGACTGATACACTCTTGAAGTCATTCTGTTTCGCTCCATTCTCTCTACATGTCCGAACCACCTCAAACAACCCTTCCTCAGCCCTCTGGACAACAGTTTTGGTAATCCCGCACCTCCTCCTAACTTCCAAACTACGAATTCTCTGCATTATATTCACACCACACATTGCCCTCAGACATGACATCTCCACTGCCTCCAGCCTTCTCCTCGCTGCAACATTCATCACCCACGCTTCACACCCATATAAGAGCGTTGGTAAAACTATACTCTCATACATTCCCCTCTTTGCCTCCAAGGACAAAGTTCTTTGTTTCCACAGACTCCTAAGTGCACCACTCACTCTTTTTCCCTCATCAATTCTATGATTCACCTCATCTTTCATAGACCCATCCGCTGACACGTCCACTCCCAAATATCTGAATACGTTCACCTCCTCCATACTCTCTCCCTCCAATCTGATATTCAATCTTTCATCACCTAATCTTTTTGTTATCCTCATAACCTTACTCTTTCCTGTATTCACCTTTAATTTTCTTCTTTTGCACACCCTACCAAATTCATCCACCAATCTCTGCAACTTCTCTTCAGAATCTCCCAAGAGCACAGTGTCATCAGCAAAGAGCAGCTGTGACAACTCCCACTTTTGTGTGTGATTCTTTATCTTTTAACTCCCGCCTCTTGCCAAAACCCTCGCATTTACTTCTCTTACAACCCCATCTATAAATATATTAAACAACCACGGTGACATCACACATCCTTGTCTAAGGCCTACTTTTACTGGGAAAAAATTTCCCTCTTTCCTACATACTCTAACTTGAGCCTCACATCCTCGTAAAAACTCTTCACTGCTTTCAGTAACCTACCTCCTACACCATACACTTGCAACATCTGCCACATTGCCCCCCTATCCACCTGTCATAACGCCTTTTCCAAATCCATAAATGCCACAAAGACCTCTTTAGCCTTATCTAAATACTGTTCACTTATATGTTTCACTGTAAACACCTGGTCCACACACCCCCTACCTTTCCTAAAGCCTCCTTGTTCATCTGCTATCCTATTCTCCGTCTTACTCTTAATTCTTTCAATTATAACTCTACCATACACTTTACCAGGTACACTCAACAGACTTATCCCCCTATAATTTTTGCACTCTCTTTTATCCCCTTTGCCTTTATACAAAGGAACTATGCATGCTCTCTGCCAATCCCTAGGTACCTTACCCTCTTCCATACATTTATTAAATAATTGCACCAACCACTCCAAAACTATATCCCCACCTGCTTTTAACATTTCTATCTTTATCCCATCAATCCCGGCTGCCTTACCCCCTTTCATTTTACCTACTGCCGACATATATAATATATATCTATATATATATATATATATATATATATATATATATATATATATATATATATATATATATTATATATATATATATATATATATATATATATATATATATATACAGTGGACCCCGCTTAACAGTACTAAACAAGTAACACAAAATACAGGTGTTTTATCAGTATTAAAGAACACAAAATACGGGTGTTTTATCAGTATTAAACAACACAAAATACGGGTGTTTTATCAGTATTAAACACAAAATACGTGTGTTTTATCAGTATTAAACACAAAATACGGGTGTTTTATCAGTATTAAACACAAAATACGGGTGTTTTATCAGTATTAAACACAAAATACGGATGTTTTATCAGTATTAAACAACACAAAATACGGGTGTTTTATCAGTATTAAACAACACAAAATACGGGTGTTTTATCAGTATTAAACAACACAAAATACGGGTGTTTTATCAGTATTAAACAACACAAAATACGGGTGTTTTATCAGTATTAAACAACACAAAATACGGGTGTTTTATCAGTATTAAACAACACAAAATAGGGTGTTTTATCAGTATTAAACAACACAAAATACGGTGTTTTATCAGTATTAAACACAAAAATACGGGTGTTTTATCAGTATTAAACAACACAAAATACGGGTGTTTTATCAGTATTAAACACAAAATACGGGTGTTTTATCAGTATTAAACACAAAATACGGGTGTTTTATCAGTATTAAACACAAAATACGGGTGTTTTATCAGTATTAAACACAAAATACGGGTGTTTTATCAGTATTAAACAACACAAAATACGGGTGTTTTATCAGTATTAAACAACACAAAATACAGGTGTTTTATCAGTATTAAACACAAAATACAGGTGTTTTATCAGTATTAAACACAAAATACAGGTGTTTTATCAGTATTAAACACAAAATACGGGTGTTTTATCAGTATTAAACACAAAATACAGGTGTTTTATCAGTATTAAACACAAAATACGGGTGTTTTATCAGTATTAAACAACACAAAATACGGGTGTTTTATCAGTATTAAACACAAAATACGGGTGTTTTATCAGTATTAAACAACACAAAATACGGGTGTTTTATCAGTATTAAACAACACAAAATACGGGTGTTTTATCAGTATTAAACACAAAATACAGGTGTTTTATCAGTATTAAACACAAAATACGGGTGTTTTATCAGTATTAAACAACACAAAATACGGGTGTTTTATCAGTATTAAACAACACAAAATACGGGTGTTTTATCAGTATTAAACACAAAATACAGGTGTTTTATCAACACACACACACCTAGCCATACAAAATCCTAACTAAAACATGGGGGGGGGGTGTATGCTAGACTACACAGTGACTCGGTTTAGCAGGCAGCAGCCGTAGCGGCTGGCGGCGCGCGACACAGCCCACCATCACATACTAAGAACCCGGGGAGACAAAGCCGTCACATAAATTCGGCTGCCAGCCGTCATTAACCCCCCCCCCCCCCGATACAAGTGAATCACCGTAGTTGACGCGGCTGTGGAGTGCTGTAATGACCAGGGAGCGTTAAAACCGTCAGGGTCGTTCAGAGGATGGCAGGGTGATAGAGGATTACCTGGAGGTTACCTGGAGGTTATTCCGGGGATCAACGCCCCCGCGGCCCGGTCCATGACCAGGCCTCCCGATGGATCAGGGCCTGATCAACTAGGCTGTTACTGCTGGCCGCACGCAGTCCGACGTACGAGCCACAGCCCGGCTGATCCGGCACTGACTTTAGGTATCTGTCCAGCTCTCTCTTGAAGGCAGCCAGGGGACTTGAAGGCAGCCAGGGGTCTTGAAGGCAGCCAGGGGCCTTGAAGGCAGCCAGGGGTCTTGAAGGCAGCCAGGGGTCTTGAAGGCAGCCAGGGGACTTGAAGGCAGCCAGGGGTCTTGAAGGCAGCCAGGGGCCTTGAAGGCAGCCAGGGGTCTTGAAGGCAGCCAGGGGTCTTGAAGGCAGCCAGGGGTCTTGAAGGCAGCCAGGGGTCTTGAAGGTAGCCAGGGGTCTTGAAGGCAGCCAGGGGACTTGAAGGCAGCCAGGGGACTTGAAGGTAGCCAGGGGTCTTGAAGGCAGCCAGGGGTCTTGAAGGCAGCCAGGGGTCTTGAAGGCAGCCAGGGGTCTTGAAGGCAGCCAGGGGACTTGAAGGTAGCCAGGGGTCTTGAAGGCAGCCAGGGGTCTTGAAGGCAGCCAGGGGTTCTTGAAGGCAGCCAGGGGTCTTGAAGGCAGCCAGGGGTCTTGAAGGCAGCCAGGGGACTTGAAGGCAGCCAGGGGTCTTGAAGGCAGCCAGGGGTCTTGAAGGCAGCCAGGGGTCTTGAAGGCAGCCAGGGGTCTTGAAGGCAGCCAGGGGTCTTGAAGGCAGCCAGGGGTCTTGAAGGCAGCCAGGGGTGTTGAAGGCAGCCAGGGGTCTTGAAGGCAGCCAGTGGTCTTGAAGGCAGCCAGGGGTCTTGAAGGCAGCCAGGGGTTTATTGGCAATTCCCCTAATGCTTGATGGGAGGCTGTTGAACAGTCTTGGGCCCCGGACACTTATGGTGTTTTCTCTTAGTGTACCAATGGCGCCCCTACTTTTTATTGGGGGCATTTTGCATCGCCTGCCCAGTCTTTTACTTTCGTAGGGAGTGATTTCTGTGTGCAGATTTGGGACCATTCCTTCCAAGATTTTCCAAGTGTAGATTATGATATATCTCTCTCTCCTGCGCTCCAGTGAGTACAAGTCAAATGCTTCCAAGTGTTCCCAGTAGTTAAGGTACTTGACAGAACTTATACGTGCAGTAAAGGATCTCTGGACACTCTCTAGATCTGCGATTTCACCTGCTTTGTATGGAGATGTTAATGTACAGCAGTATTCCAGCCTAGAGAGAACAAGTGATGTGAAAAGGGTCATCATGGGCTTGGCATCTCTCGTTTTGAAAGTTCTCATTATCCATCCTATCATTTTCTTTGCACGTGCGATCGTGGCACTGTTGTGATCCTTGAAAGTGAGATCCTCAGACATTACTACTCCCAGGTCCCTTACATTATTTTTCCACTCTATTGTATGGCCGGAGTCAGTAGTATACTCTGTTCTAGTTATTATCTCCTCCAGTTTTCCATAACGGAGTAGTTGGAATTTGTCCTCATTGAACATCATATTGTTTACCGTTGCCCACTGGAAAACTTTGTTTATATCTTCTTGGAGGTTAACCGCGTCCTCAGCAGATGACAGCCTCATGCAGATCCTAGTATCATCCGCAAAGGATGATACGGTGCTGTGGTGTATATCTCTGTTTATGTCTGATATGAGGATGAGGAATAAGATGGGGGTGAGTACTGTGCCTTGTGGAACAGAGCTCTTCACTATGGCAGCCTCCGATTTAACTCTGTTGACCACTACTCTTTGTGTTCGATTTGTTAGGAAGTTGAAGATCCATCTCCCACTTTCCCAGTTATTCCTTTAGCACGTATTTTATGGACTATTACACCATGATCGCATTTGTCAAATGCTTTTGCAAAGTCTGTGTATATTACATCTGCATTCTGATTTTCTTCCAGTGCATCCAAGACCATGTCATAGTGATCCAGTAGTTGTGAGAGGCAGGAGCGACCTGCCCTGAACCCATGTTGCCCTGGATTGTGCAGATTTTGGGAATCCAGGTGATTTGCAATCCTGCTTCTTAGCACTCTTTCAAAGATTTTTATGATGTGGGACGTCAGAGCTATTGGTCTATAGTTCTTAGCTAATGCTTTGCTGCCACCTTTATGGAGTGGGGCTATATCCGTTGTTTTAAGTGACTGTGGATTGGAGTCCCTTCTAGCCTCTTCTTCCCCCCATCCCGTGTGTAAAGCTTTACCACACGTTTCACCCCGTGTAGAGCTTAACCAGATGTTTCACCCGGAGTAGAGCTTAACCAGATGTTTCACCCCGTGTAGAGCTTTACCAGACAGAACCTTCTACACAGTCAAAACGTCGTCACAACAAAAGTTCAATCAGCACCTTTATCCTGTGTAAAGTAGCGCCATAAAACTCCCGTATTCACCCATAAAACTCCAGTATTCACCCATAAAACTCCCGTATTCACCCATAAAACTCCCGTATTCACCCATAAAACTCCCGTATTCACCCATAAAACTCCAGTATTCACCCATAAAACTCCTGTATTCACCCATAAAACTCCCGTATTCACCCATAAAACTCCCGTATTCACCCATAAAACTCCCGTATTCACCCATAAAACTCCCGTATTCACCCATAAAACTCCCGTATTCACCCATAAAACTCCTGTATTCACCCATAAAACTCCCGTATTAACCCATAAAACTCCCGTATTCACCCATAAAACTCCCGTATTCACCCATAAAACTCCCATATTCGCTCATAAAACTCCCGTATTCACCCATAAAACTCCCGTATTCACTCATAAAACTCCCGTATTCACCCATAAAACTCCCGTATTCACTCACAAAAACTCCCGTATTCACCCATAAAACTCCCGTATTCACTCATAAAACTCCCGTATTCACCCATAAAACTCCCGTATTCACCCATAAAACTCCCATATTCACCCATAAAACTCCCGTATTCACTCATAAAACTCCCGTATTCACCCATAAAACTCCCGTATTCACCCATAAAACTCCCGTATTCACCCATAAATCTCCCATATTCACCCATAAAACTCCCGTATTCACTCATAAAACTCAGGTATTCACTCATAAAACTCCCGTATTCTCCCATAAAACTCCCGTATTCTCCCATAAAACTCCCGTATTCTCCCATAAAACTCCCGTATTCTCCCATAAAACTCCCGTATTCACTCATAAAACTCCCGTATTCTCCCATAAAACTCCCGTATTTACGTACTGTTTGAAGATAAGATTGGTGGGATTTTTAACCCAGGAGGGTTAGCCAGCCAGGATAACCCAGGGTAGGTAGTGTAAGCCAGCCATGATAACCCAGGGTAGGGAGTGTTAGCCAGCCAGGATAACCCAGGGTAGGTAGTGTTAGCCAGCCAGGATAACCCAGGGTAGGGAGTGTTAGCCAGCCAGGATAACCCAGGGTAGGTAGTGTTAGCCAGCCATGATAACCCAGGGTAGGTAGTGTTAGCCAGCCAGGATAACCCAAGGTAGGGAGTGTTAGCCAGCCAGGATAACCC
>NC_069489.1:13407724-13430224 GCF_026875155.1 Cherax quadricarinatus | reverse complement strand
GGTCTAGAACTTTGGGTCCACCGCTACTAAGGTCTAGAACTTTGGGTCCACCGCTACTAAGGTCTAGAACTTTGGGTCCACCGCTACTAAGGTCTAGAACTTTGGGTCCACCGCTACTAAGGTCTAGAACTTTGGGTCCACCGCTACTAAGGTCTAGAACTTTGGGTCTACCGCTACTAAGGTCTAGAACTTTGGGTCCACCGCTACTAAGGTCTAGAACTTTGGGTCCACCGCTACTAAGGTCTAGAACTTTGGGTCCACCGCTACTAAGGTCTAGAACTTTGGGTCCACCGCTACTAAGGTCTAGAACTTTGGGTCCACCGCTACGAAGGTCTAGAACTTTGGGTCCACCGCTACTAAGGTCTAGAACTTTGGGTCCACCGCTACTAAGGTCTAGAACTTTGGGTCTACCGCTACGAAGGTCTAGAACTTTGGGTCCACCGCTACTAAGGTCTAGAACTTTGGGTCCACCGCTACTAAGGTCTAGAACTTTGGGTCCACCGCTACGAAGGTCTAGAACTTTGGGTCCACCGCTACTAAGGTCTAGAACTTTGGGTCCACCGCTACTAAGGTCTAGAACTTTGGGTCTACCGCTACGAAGGTCTAGAACTTTGGGTCCACCGCTACTAAGGTCTAGAACTTTGGGTCCACCGCTACTAAGGTCTAGAACTTTGGGTCCACCGCTACGAGGGTCTAGAACTTTGGGTCCACCGCTACTAAGGTCTAGAACTTTGGGTCCACCGCTACTAAGGTCTAGAACTTTGGGTCTACCGCTACGAAGGTCTAGAACTTTGGGTCCACCGCTACTAAGGTCTAGAACTTTGGGTCCACCGCTACTAAGGTCTAGAACTTTGGGTCCACCGCTACGAGGGTCTAGAACTTTGGGTCCACCGCTACTAAGGTCTAGAACTTTGGGTCCACCGCTACTAAGGTCTAGAACTTTGGGTCCACCGCTACTAAGGTCTAGAACTTTGGGTCCACCGCTACTAAGGTCTAGAACTTTGGGTCCACCGCTACTAAGGTCTAGAACTTTGGGTCCACCGCTACTAAGGTCTAGAACTTTGGGTCCACCGCTACTAAGGTCTAGAACTTTGGGTCCACCGCTACTAAGGTCTAGAACTTT
This sequence comes from Cherax quadricarinatus, assembly GCF_026875155.1. NCBI lineage: Eukaryota > Metazoa > Arthropoda > Malacostraca > Decapoda > Parastacidae > Cherax > Cherax quadricarinatus. The sequence goes on along the minus strand of NC_069489.1, from coordinate 13,429,101 downwards.
GGGTCCACCGCTACTAAGGTCTAGAACTTTGGGTCCACCGCTACTAAGGTCTAGAACTTTGGGTCCACCGCTACTAAGGTCTAGAACTTTGGGTCCACCGCTACTAAGGTCTAGAACTTTGGGTCCACCGCTACGAAGGTCTAGAACTTTGGGTCCACCGCTACGAGGGTCTAGAACTTTGGGTCCACCGCTACGAAGGTCTAGAACTTTGGGTCCACCGCTACTAAGGTCTAGAACTTTGGATCCAACGCTACGAAGGTCTAGAACTTTGGGTCCACCGCTACGAAGGTCTAGAACTTTGGGTCCAACGCTACGAAGGTCTAGAACTTTGGGTCCACCGCTACTAAGGTCTAGAACTTTGGATCCAACGCTACGAAGGTCTAGAACTTTGGGTCCACCGCTACGAAGGTCTAGAACTTTGGGTCCACCGCTACTAAGGTCTAGAACTTTGGATCCAACGCTACGAAGGTCTAGAACTTTGGGTCTACCGCTACGAGGGTCTAGAACTTTGGGTCTACCACCTAAAATGAACGTAGATAACCCAAAAGTCGGGATGAACTTACAAAGTTCCTCCCCTACGAAAGTTCCAAACGTCTAGCTTACTTAAATCAAACTACGAAGTAAATAATTAAACTTAGAACTTACACAGGGTTCGAAATGTTCGAAAATAAATGTAACCCAGAAAAGAACGGACAAAACCGGGGTTTAAACTTTGAAAAAGTTCCGAACGTCAAACTTACCGTTTAGAACGTAGATGGAACAACAGAGTAATTAAACTTAGAACTTACATAGGGTTCGAAATATTCCAACATAAACATAACTCAAAGCTGGGATAAACTTAAGTTCCAACGCCACAAAAGTTCCGAACTTACCACCTAGAATTACCGTAGATGGAATAACAATTAAACTTAGAACTTACATAGGGTTCGAAATATCCCAACATAAACATAACCCAAAGCCGGGATAAACTTAAGTTCCTACGCCACAAAAGTTCCGAACTTACCACCAAGAACTACCGTAGATGTAACAACAATTAAACTTCGAACTTAGGGTTCGAAATATCCCAACATAAACATAACCCAAAGCTGGGATAAACTTAAGTTCCTCCGCTGAAAAAGTTCCGAACTTACCACCTAGAATTACCGTAGATGGAATAACAATTAAACTTAGAACTTACATAGGGTTGGAAATATCCCAACATAAACATAACCCAAAGCTGGGATAAACTTAAGTTCCTAAGCTGAAAAAGTTCCGAACTTACCACCTAGAATTACCGTAGATGGAATAACAATTAAACTTAGAACTTACATAGGGTTGGAAATATCCCAACATAAACATAACCCAAATTATTATTATTATAATCAAGGGGGAAGCGCTAAACCCGTAGGATTATACAGCGCCCAGGGGAGGGGGGATGTGGAAGGCATTCAGGCTTAATTCGGGGAACTGGAGCACAGATCCAATTCCTTAAATCAAGAGCCCCTCACCAACATCAAGGAACCTTCCATGAGGGGAACATAACCCAAAGCCGGGATAAACTTAAGTTCCTCCGCCACAAAAGTTCCGAACTTACCACCTAGAATTACCGTAGATGGAATAACAATTAAACTTAGAACTTACATAGTGTTCGAAATATCCCAACATAAACATAACCCAAAGCCGGGATAAACTTAAGTTCCTCCGCCACCAAGAATTACCGTAGATGTAACAACAAATAAACTTAGAACTTACATAGGGTTGGAAGTATTCCAGTGTATGTAATGCATCTTGGTCGAGTTGGCTGCTGGACACAGACACATCACCTCCACACATACCACCACCAACACCGTCAAATAACTATAAACTTTGGTACTCATTTTAAAGTTTGTGGCACTCCCACCCGGAGGGGCGGCCACGCCGTCCAAATGGATTTTTCCGCCTATACAGACGTGATTTAAGGGGGGTTTTTTAAAAGTGGGTTCCTTCGGTACGTTCCGTCCGTGGTTAAATCTCTCGGCTACTTCCGCTGGATCGGTATTTTGAGGCGACTGCGATTGCTCATGGTAATCGCTCTGCGATCGCCGTGCGGACCCATATTCCGGGCATTTAATGAGCTTCTCGGTAGGCGACACTTCGTTATATCACTGCCATGGTTACACTGTATAGAGCGAGCCAAGCGCACATCCTCTCCGTTCCACCTCACATACAAAACTAACCTTTTCGGCTACGACAGTGGGCTGGCCTTTGTCGGCGCAGACTCGTTGTGCGTTGTTGGGCGGGCACAGCCTTATGGGCCAGGCTAATCTCTGAGCCTACTAGGGGGTACCCCAGGGTGAGTGCTCAACCTCGCTGCATTTTCATCTCAACTTGCGTCTGAGTACCGTAAGTGTTAGCACCTCTCGCCTGGTTGACTGCACCTGGCTCTCCCAGCTGCTGATTGTGATGACACACGGGGTAATTCACCAGTACGAGGGAATCAGCGTCAAACTGACCACAGGGGACCTGGGAGGGGATGCTGTGAGTGTCCCTAGATACACCAGAGACCTGGGAGAAGATCCTGTGAGTATTCTTAGCCAAGAGACCTGCGAGAAAATGCTGTGAGCTTACCTATATGCACAAGGAACCTGCGAAAGGATGCTGTGAGCATCCCTAGATACACCAGAGACCTGGGAGAAGATGCTGTGAGCTTACCTATATGCACAAGGAACCTGGGAGAGGATGCTGTGAGCATCCCTAGATACACCAGAGACCTGGCAGAAGATGCTGTGAGAATCCTAGCTACACAAGAGACCTGGAAGATGTTGTGAGTATCCTAGCTGCACAAGAGACCTGGGAGAAGATCCTGTGAGCATCCTTAGCCAGGAGACCTGGGAGAAGATGCTGTGAGCATCCCTAGTTACACAAGACCTGGGAGAAGATGCTGTGAGCATCCCTACCTACACAAGACCTGGGCGATGCTGTGAACATCCGCAGCTACACAAGACCTGGGAGAAGATGCTGTGAATATCCCCAGCTACACAAGACCAGGGAGAAGATGCTGTGAACATCCCCAGCTACACAAGACCAGGGAGAAGATGCTGTGAACATCCCCAGCTACACAAGACCTGGGAGAAGATGCTGTGAATATCCCCAGCTACACAAGACCTGAGAGAAGATGCTGTGAACATCCCCAGCTACACAAGACCTGGGAGAAGATGCTGTGAATATCCCCAGCTACACAAGACCAGGGAGAAGATGCTGTGAACATCCCCAGCTACACAAGACCTGGGAGAAGATGCCGTGAGCATCCCCAGCTCCACAAGACCTGGGAGAAGATGCTGAGAACATCCCCAGCTACACAAGACCTGGGAGAAGATGCTGAGAACATCCCCAGCTACACAAGACCTGGGAGAAGATGCTGTGAAGATCCCCAGCTACACAAGACCAGGGAGAAGATGCTGTGAAGATCCCCAGCTACACAAGACCTGAGAGAAGATGCTGTGAACATCCCAAGCTACACAAGACCTGGGAGAAGATGCTGAGAACATCCCCAGCTACACAAGACCTGGGAGAAGATGCTGTGAAGATCCCCAGCTACACAAGACCTGGGAGAAGATGCTGAGAACATCCCCAGCTACACAAGACCTGGGAGAAGATGCTGTGAACATCCCCAGCTACACAAGACCTGGGAGAAGATGCTGTGAACATCCCCAGCTACACAAGACCTGGGAGAAGATGCTGAGAACATCCCCAGCTACACAAGACCTGGGAGAAGATGCTGTGAACATCCCCAGCTACACAAGACCAGGGAGAAGATGCTGTGAACATCCCCAGCTACACAAGACCTGGGAGAAGATGCTGTGAACATCCCCAGCTACACAAGACCTGGGAGAAGATGCTGTGAACATCCCCAGCTACACAAGACCTGGGAGAAGATGCTGTGAACATCCCAAGCTACACAAGACCTGGGAGAAGATGCTGTGAACATCCCCAGCTACACAAGACCTGAGAGAAGATGCTGTGAACATCCCCAGCTACACAAGACCTGGGAGAAGATGCTGAGAACATCCCCAGCTACACAAGACCTGGGAGAAGATGCTGAGAACATCCCCAGCTACACAAGACCTGAGGGAAGATGCTGAGAACATCCCCAGCTACACAAGACCTGGGAGAAGATGCTGAGAACATCCCCAGCTACACAAGACCTGAGAGAAGATGCTGAGAACATCCCCAGCTACACAAGACCTGAGAGAAGATGCTGAGAACATCCCCAGCTACACAAGACCTGAGAGAAGATGCTGAGAACATCCCCAGCTACACAAGACCTGAGAGAAGATGCTGTGAACATCCCAAGCTACACAAGACCTGGGAGAAGATGCTGAGAACATCCCTAGCTACACAAGACCTGAGAGAAGATGCTGAGAACATCCCCAGCTACACAAGACCTGAGAGAAGATGCTGAGAACATCCCCAGCTACACAAGACCTGAGAGAAGATGCTGAGAACATCCCCAGCTAAACAAGACCTGGAAGAAGATGCTGTGAACATCCTAACAACACAAGACCAGGGAGAAGATGCTGTGAACATCCCCAGCTACACAAGACCTGAGAGAAGATGCTGAGAACATCCCCAGCTACACAAGACCTGAGAGAAGATGCTGAGAACATCCCCAGCTACACAAGACCTGAGAGAAGATGCTGAGAACATCCCCAGCTACACAAGACCTGGGAGAAGATGCTGAGAACATCCCCAGCTACACAAGACCTGAGGGAAGATGCTGAGAACATCCCCAGCTACACAAGACCTGGGAGAAGATGCTGAGAACATCCCCAGCTACACAAGACCTGAGAGAAGATGCTGAGAACATCCCCAGCTACACAAGACCTGAGAGAAGATGCTGAGAACATCCCCAGCTACACAAGACCTGAGAGAAGATGCTGAGAACATCCCCAGCTACACAAGACCTGAGAGAAGATGCTGAGAACATCCCCAGCTACACAAGACCTGAGAGAAGATGCTGAGAACATCCCCAGCTACACAAGACCTGAGAGAAGATGCTGTGAACATCCCAAGCTACACAAGACCTGGGAGAAGATGCTGAGAACATCCCTAGCTACACAAGACCTGAGAGAAGATGCTGAGAACATCCCCAGCTACACAAGACCTGAGAGAAGATGCTGAGAACATCCCCAGCTAAACAAGACCTGGAAGAAGATGCTGTGAACATCCTAACAACACAAGACCAGGGAGAAGATGCTGTGAACATCCCCAGCTACACAAGACCTGAGAGAAGATGCTGAGAACATCCCCAGCTAAACAAGACCTGGAAGAAGATGCTGTGAACATCCTAACAACACAAGACCAGGGAGAAGATGCTGTGAACATCCCCAGCTACACAAGACCTGAGAGAAGATGCTGAGAACATCCCCAGCTACACAAGACCTGAGAGAAGATGCTGAGAACATCCCCAGCTACACAAGACCTGGGAGAAGATGCTGTGAACATCCCCAGCTACACAAGACCTGGGAGAAGATGCTGTGAACATCCCCAGCTACACAAGACCTGGGAGAAGATGCTGAGAACATCCCCAGCTACACAAGACCTGGGAGAAGATGCTGTGAACATCCCAAGCTACACAAGACCTGGGAGAAGATGCTGAGAACATCCCCAGCTACACAAGACCTGGGAGAAGATGCTGTGAACATCCCCAGCTACACAAGACCTGAGAGAAGATGCTGAGAACATCCCCAGCTACACAAGACCTGAGAGAAGATGCTGAGAACATCCCCCAGCTACACAAGACGGTGATACTTATTCCTAGCGACGTGTAGTAATAGCTGCGACGCTAAAAGGTGAACCTCTCATGACGTTTCCGTATATCTGATTATTACAGACTTTCCTTGGACGTATTTCGATGCCTCTCAAAGACCTCGGTTTAAAAGTTACAATAGGCAGCGTCTACCTGTGTTTAAGTGTTATCTAACAACCTGGAGTTTACCTGGAGAGGGTTTCAGTGGGTCAACGCCCCCGCGGCCCGGTCTGAGATCAGGCCTCATGGTGAATCAGGGTCTGATCAACCAGGCTGTTACCCTGTGGTAATTATTGTTTTACGTTAAACGACGTAATTTAGACTTACGTCAGACAGTGTTTCTACTCTGAAGTTGTGATTTTTGTCCGAGAATTAAGATTAATTCTATTTTTTAAAGGGGTAGAGTGGTAAGTCAGCGGAAGGTCTCGCTCAGGTGACCAAAAGCTCCAGCTGTCGGTCATATGGCAAAAACCAGAGTCAGGAAACACTTGTCCTGTTTCCTGAGAGTTTCTTAACAGCCGGAAAATGTAATTCGATTACATTAACGTCCCAAATATATGGAATCCACATTTTTTTGTAGATTTAATTTATTTAATTTATACATTCATTTATGTTAATATAAAAAATAATAATTTTGTACCAAAAGAACCTTAGAAAACTTACCTGACCTTATTATAACAAGCGTAATTTAATTTACCCTAAAACAACTAAATAAATTTTAGACAAGTTTACAATAATTTAATAATAAATAAAAACACTGAAATATATTATTTTGTCTTATTCGGCAAGAAGAGCGTTGTTATTTAAGCCAAAATCGCAAGTTTTACCTATTCCGCACGACATATATATATATATATATATATATATATATATATAATATATATATATATATATATATATATATATATATATATATTGACTCACTTGACTGTGGCTTCTGGTTTTTGGATTTTGCTCATGAAGCAGCGAGCTCCAGCTCCCGGAACCAGCAGAAGTTCAGTGTCAGATAAAACTGTCTTATTTCTAATCATTATTAATGACGTATCCCCATAATTTATAGGCCTGTACATTTTTATAGGCCTAATTAAATAATCGTTTAGCGGCGAATATATTATGACATCCGAGGGATCGAACCCGCACTCCTGCCGAGACTTCGGTATACAATACCGACACCATGAAAATATAAATATTGATGTAGTGAGGTGATCCTTTACTGACAACGTTTCGCCCACACAGTGACCTATATCAGGTCTCAAACATATCTACCTGAGCGAAAAGTGCTGAGTATATGTAGTGTGGAGTCAGGTGGAGAATGTTGGGTAGGTTGTAGCTGACCTACAAGGGTCGGGGAGAATGTTGGGTAGGTTGTATCTGACCTACAAGGGTCAGGGAGAATGTTGAGTAGGTTGTATCTGACCTACAAGGGTCAGGGAGAATGTTGGGTAGGTTGTATCTGACCTACAAGGGTCGGGGAGAATGTTGGGTAGGTTGTAGCTGACCTACAAGGGTCGGGGAGAATGTTGGGTAGGTTGTATCTGACCTACAAGGGTCGGGGAGAATGTTGGGTAGGTTGTATCTGACCTACAAGGGTCGGGGAGAATGTTGGGTAGGTTGTATCTGACCTACAAGGGTCGGGGAGAATGTTGGGTAGGTTGTATCTGACCTACAAGGGTCGGGGAGAATGTTGGGTAGGTTGTATCTGACCTACAAGGGTCGGGGAGAATGTTGGGTAGGTTGTATCTGACCTACAAGGGTCGGGGAGAATGTTGGGTAGGTTGTATCTGACCTACAAGGGTCGGGGAGAATGTTGGGTAGGTTGTATCTGACTACAAGGGTCGGGGAGAATGTTGGGTAGGTTGTATCTGACCTACAAGGGTCGGGGAGAATGTTGGGTAGGTTGTATCTGACCTACAAGGGTCGGGAAGAATGTTGGGTAGGTTGTATCTGACCTACAAGGTCGGGAAGAATGTTGTGTAGGTTATATGTGACCTACAAGGGTCAGGGAGAATGTTGGGTAGGTTATATGTGACCTACAAGGTCGGGAAGAATGTTGTGTAGGTTATATGTGACCTACAAGGGTCAGGGAGAATGTTGGGTAGGTTGTATCTGACCTACAAGGTCGGGAAGAATGTTGTGTAGGTTATATGTGACCTACAAGGATCAGGGAGATTGTTGGGTAGGTTGTATCTGACCTACAAGGTCGGGAAGAATGTTGTGTAGGTTATATGTGACCTACAAGGATCAGGGAGATTGTTGGGTAGGTTGTATCTGACCTACAAGGGTCGGGAAGAATGTTGGGTAGGTTATATGTGACCTACAAGGTCGGGAAGAATGTTGTGTAGGTTATATGTGACCTACAAGGGTCAGGGAGAATGTTGGGTAGGTTGTATCTGACCTACAAGGTCGGGAAGAATGTTGTGTAGGTTATATGTGACCTACAAGGATCAGGGAGATTGTTGGGTAGGTTGTATCTGACCTACAAGGGTCAGGAAGAATGTTGGGTAGGTTGTATCTGACCTACAAGGGTCGGGAAGAATGTTGGGTAGGTTGTATCTGACCTACAAGGGTCGGGAAGAATGTTGGGTAGGTTGTATCTGACCTACAAGGGTCGGGAAGAATGTTGGGAAGGTTGTATCTGACCTACAAGGGTCAGGGAGAATGTTGAGTAGGTTGTATCTGACCTACAAGGGTCGGGAAGAATGTTGGGAAGGTTGTATCTGACCTACAAGGGTCAGGGAGAATGTTGAGTAGGTTGTATCTGACCTACAAGGGTCGGGAAGAATGTTGGGAAGGTTGTATCTGACCTACAAGGGTCAGGGAGAATGTTGAGTAGGTTGTATCTGACCTACAAGGGTCAGGGAGAATGTTGGGAAGGTTGTATCTGACCTACAAGGGTCAGGGAGAATGTTGAGTAGGTTGTATCTGACCTACAAGGGTCGGGAAGAATGTTGAGTAGGTTGTATCTGACCTACAAGGGTCAGGGAGAATGTTGGGTAGGTTGTATTTGACCTACAAGAGTCGGGTAGAATGTTGGGTAGGTTGTATCTGACCTACAATGGTCGGGAGGAATGTTGGGTAGGTTGTATCTGAAATACAAGGGTCGGGAAGAATGTTGGGTAGGATGTATCTGACCTACAAGGGTCAGGAAGAATGTTGGGTAGGTTGTATTTGACCTACAAGAGTCGGGTAGAATGTTGGGTAGGTTGTATCTGACCTACAATGGTCGGGAGGAATGTTGGGTAGGTTGTATCTGACCTACAAGGGTCAGGGAGAATGTTGGGTAGGATGTATCTGACCTACAAGGGTCAGGGAGAATGTTGAGCAGGTTGTATCTGACCTACAAGGGTCGGGGAGAATGTTGGGTAGGTTGTATCTGACCTACAATGGTCGGGAAGAATGTTGGGTAGGTTGTATCTGACCTACAATGGTCGGGAAGAATGTTGGGTAGGTTGTATCTGACCTACAAGGGTCAGGGAGAATGTTGGGTAGGATGTATCTGACCTACAAGGGTCAGGGAGAATGTTGGGTAGGATGTATCTGACCTACAAGGGTCAGGAAGAATGTTGGGTAGGATGTATCTGACCTACAAGGGTCAGGGAGAATGTTGGGTAGGTTGTATCTGACCTACAAGGGTCGGGGAGAATGTTGGGTAGGTTGTATCTGACCTACAAGGGTCGGGGAGAATGTTGGGTAGGTTGTATCTGACCTACAAGGGTCAGGGAGAATGTTGGGTAGGTTGTATCTGACCTACAAGGGTCGGGGAGAATGTTGGGTAGGTTGTATCTGACCTACAAGGGTCAGGGAGAATGTTGGGTAGGTTGTATCTGACCTACAAGGGTCGGGGAGAATGTTGGGTAGGTTGTATCTGACCTACAAGGGTCGGGGAGAATGTTGGGTAGGTTGTATCTGACCTACAAGGGTCAGGGAGAATGTTGGGTAGGTTGTATCTGACCTACAAGGGTCGGGAAGAATGTTGGGTAGGTTGTATCTGACCTACAAGGGTCGGGGAGAATGTTGGGTAGGTTGTATCTGACCTACAAGGGTCAGGGAGAATGTTGGGTAGGTTGTATCTGACCTACAAGGGTCGGGGAGAATGTTGGGTAGGTTGTATCTGACCTACAAGGGTCAGGGAGAATGTTGGGTAGGTTGTATCTGACCTACAAGGGTCGCGTAGAATGTTGGGTAGGTTGTATCTGACCTACAAGGGTCAGGAAGAATGTTGGGTAGGTTGTAGCTGACCTACAAGGGTCGGGAAGAATGTTGGGTAGGTTGTATCTGACCTACAAGGGTCGGGAAGAATGTTGGGTAGGTTGTATCTGACCTACAAGGGTCGGGGAGAATGTTGGGTAGGTTGTATCTGACCTACAAGGGTCGGGAAGAATGTTGGGTAGGTTGTAGCTGACCTACAAGGGTCGGGAAGAATGTTGGGTAGGTTATATCTGACCTACAAGGGTCGGGGAGAATGTTGGGTAGGTTGTATCTGACCTACAAGGGTCGGGAAGAATTTTGGGTAGGTTGTATCTGACCTACAAGGGTCGGGGAGAATGTTGGGAAGGTTGTATCTGACCTACAAGGGTCGGGAAGAATGTTGGGTAGGTTATATCTGACCTACAAGGGTCGGGGAGAATGTTGGGTAGGTTGTATCTGACCTACAAGGGTCGGGGAGAATGTTGGGAAGGTTGTATCTGACCTACAAGGGTCGGGAAGAATGTTGGGTAGGTTGTATCTGACCTACAAGGGTCGGGGAGACTGTTGTGTAGGTTGTATCTGACCTACAAGGGTCGGGGAGAATGTTTTGTAGGTTGTATCTGACCTACAAGGGTCAGGGAGAATGCTGGGTAGGTTGAATCTGACCTACAAGGGTCTCGGAGAATGTTGTGTAGATTGTATCTGACCTACAAGGGTCGGGGAGAAGGTTGTGTAGGTTGTATCTGACCTACAAGGGTCGGGAAGAATTTTGGGCAGGTTGTATCTGACCTACAAGGGTCGGGGAGAATGTTGTGTAGGTTGTACCTGACCTACAAGGGTCAGGGAGAATGCTGGGTAGGTTGAATCTGACCTACAAGGGTCGGGGAGAATGTTGAGTAGGTTGTATCTGACCTACAAGGGTCGGGGAGAATGTTGGGTAGGTTGTATCTGACCTACAAGGGTCGGGTAGAATATTGAGTAGGATGTATCTGACCTACAAGGGTCGGGGAGAATGTTGGGTAGGTTGTATCTGACCTACAAGTGTCGGGGAGAATGTTGTGTAGGTTGTATCTGACCTACAAGGGTCAGGGAGAATGTTGGGTAGGATGTATCTGACCTACAAGGGTCGGGGAGAATGTTGATTAGGTTGTATCTGACCTACAAGGGTCGGGGAGAATGTTGGGTAGGTTGTATCTGACCTACAAGGGTCGGGAAGAATGTTCGGTAGGTTGTAGCTGACCTACAAGGGTCGGGGAGAATGTTGGGTAGGTTCTTTCTGACCTACAAGGGTCGTGGAGAATGTTGAGTAGGTTGTATCTGACCTACAAGGGTCGGGAAGAATGTTGGGTAGGTTGAATCTGACCTACAAGGGTCGGGGAGAATGTTGGGTAGGTTGTATCTGACCTACAAGGGTCGGGTAGAATATTGAGTAGGATGTATCTGACCTACAAGGGTCGGGGAGAATGTTGGGTAGGTTGTATCTGACCTACAAGGGTCGGGGAGAATGTTGTGTAGGTTGTATCTGACCTACAAGGGTCACGGAGAATTTTGGGTAGGATGTATCTCACCTACAAGGGACGGGGAGAATGTTGAGTAGGTTGTGTCTGACCTACAAGGGTCGGGGAGAATGTTGGGTAGGTTGTATCTGACCTACAAAGGTCGGGGAGAATGTTCGGGAGGTTGTATCTGACCTACAAGGGTCGGGGAGAATGTTGGGTAGATTGTATCTGACCTACAAGGGTCGGGAAGAATGTTGAGTAGGTTGAATCTGACCTACAAGGGTCGGGGAGAATGTTGGGTAGGTTGTATCTGACCTACAAGGGTCGCGTAGAATGTTGTGTAGGTTGTTTCTGACCTACAAGGGTCGTGGAGAATGTTGAGTAGGTTGTATCTGACCTACAAGGGTCTCGAAGAATGTTGGGTAGGTTGTATCTGACCTACAAGGGTCGGGGAGAATGTTGGGTAGGTTGTATCTGACCTACAAGGGTCGAGGAGAATGTTGGGTAGGTTGTATCTGACCTACAAGGGTCGGGGAGAATGTTCGGTAGGTTGTAGCTGACCTACAAGGGTCGGGGAGAATGTTCGGTAGGTTGTAGCTGACCTACAAGGGTCGGGTAGAATGTTGGGTAGGTTGTATCTGACCTACAAGGGTCAGGGAGAATGTTGGGTAGGATGTATCTGACCTACAAGGGTCAGGGAGAATGTTGAGTAGGTTGTATCTGACCTACAAGGGTCGGGGAGAATGTTGGGTAGGTTGTTTCTGACCTACAAGGGTCGGGGAGAATGTTGAGTAGGTTCTATCTGACCTACAAGGGTCGGGAAGAATGTTGGGTAGGTTGAATCTGACCTACAAGGGTCGGGGAGAATGTTAAGTAGGTTGTATCTGACCTACAAGGGTCAGGGAGAATGTTGGGTAGGTTGTATCTGACCTACAAGGGTCAGGGAGAATGTTGGGTAGGATGTATCTGACCTACAAGGGTCGGGGAGAATGTTGAGTAGGTTGTATCTGACCTACAAGGGTCGGGGAGAATGTTGGGTAGGTTGTATCTGACCTACAAAGGTCGGGAAGAATGTTCGGTAGGTTGTATCTGACCTACAAGGGTCGGGGAAAATGTTGGGTAGGTTGTATCTGACCTACAAGGGTCGCGTAGAATGTTGTGTAGGTTGTTTCTGACCTACAAGGGTCGGGGAGAATGTTGAGTAAGTTGTATCTGACCTACAAGGGTCGGGGAGAATGTTGGGTAGGATGTATCTGACCTACAAGGGTCGGGGAGAATGTTGGGTAGGTTGTATCTGACCTACAAGGGTCGGGGAGAATGTTGGGTAGGTTGTATCTGACCTACAAGGGTCGGGGAGAATGTTGGGTAGGTTGTATCTGACCTACAAGGGTCGGGGAGAATGTTGTGTAGGTTGTATCTGACCTACAAGGGTCGGGGAGAATGTTGGGTAGGTTGTATCTGACCTACAAGGGTCGGGGAGAATGTTGTGTAGGTTGTATCTGACCTACAAGGGTCGGGGAGAATGTTGTGAAGGTTGTATCTGACCTACAAGGGTCGGGAAGAATGTTGTGAAGGTTGTATCTGACCTACAAGGGTCGGGGAGAATGTTGGGTAGGTTGTATCTGACCTACAAGGGTCGGGGAGAATGTTGTGTAGGTTGTATCTGACCTACAAGGGTCGGGGAGAATGTTGTGAAGGTTGTATCTGACCTACAAGGGTCGGGAAGAATGTTGTGAAGGTTGTATCTGACCTACAAGGGTCGGGGAGAATGTTGGGTAGGTTGTATCTGACCTACAAGGGTCGGGAAGAATGTTGGGTAGGTTGTATCTGACCTACAAGGGTCGGGGAGAATGTTGGGTAGGTTGTATCTGACCTACAAGGGTCGGTAAGAATGTTGGGTAGGTTGTATCTGACCTACAAGGGTCGGGGAGAATGTTGGGTAGGTTGTATCTGACCTACAAGGGTCGGGGAGAATGTTGGGTAGGTTGTATCTGACCTACAAGGGTCGGGAAGAATGTTGGGTAGGTTGTATCTGACCTACAAGGGTCGGGGAGAATGTTGGGTAGGTTGTATCTGACCTACAAGGGTCGGGAAGAATGTTGGGTAGGTTGTATCTGACCTACAAGGGTCGGGGAGAATGTTGGGTAGGTTGTATCTGACCTACAAGGGTCGGGAAGAATGTTGGGTAGGTTGTATCTGACCTACAAGGGTCGGGGAGAATGTTGGGTAGGTTGTATCTGACCTACAAGGGTCGGGGAGAATGTTGGGTAGGTTGTATCTGACCTACAAGGGTCAGGGAGAATGTTGGGTAGGTTGTATCTGACCTACAAGGGTCGGGAAGAATGATGTGTAGGTTATATCTGACCTACAAGGGTCAGGGAGAATGTTGGGTAGGTTGTATCTGACCTACAAGGGTCGGGAAGAATGTTGGGTAGGTTGTATCTGACCTACAAGGGTCGGGGAGAATGTTAGGAAGGGTGTATCTTACCTACAAGGGTCGGGGAGAATGTTGGGTAGGTTGTAGCTGACCTACAAGGGTCGGGGAGAATGTTAGGAAGGGTGTATCTTACCTACAAGGGTCGGGGAGAATGTTGGGTAGGTTGTATCTGACCTACAAGGGTCGGGGAGAATGTTGGGTAGGTTGTATCTGACCTACAAGGGTCAGGGAGAATGTTGGGTAGGTTGTAGCTGAACTACAAGGGTCGGGGAGAATGTTGGGTAGGTTGTAGCTGACCTACAAGGGTCGGGGAGAATGTTGGGTAGGTTGTAGCTGACCTACAAGGGTCGGGGAGAATGTTGGGTAGGTTGTAGCTGACCTACAAGGGTCGGGGAGAATGTTGGGTAGGTTGTAGCTGACCTACAATGGTCAGGGAGAATGTTGGGTAGGTTGTAGCTGACCTACAAGGGTCGGGGAGAATGTTGGGTAGGTTGTATCTGACCTACAAGGGTCGGGAAGAATGTTGGGTAGGTTGTAGCTGACCTACAAGGGTCGGGAAGAATGTTGGGTAGGTTGTAGCTGACCTACAAGGGTCGGGGAGAATGTTGGGTAGGTTGTATCTGACCTACAATGGTCAGGGAGAATGTTGGGTAGGTTGTATCTGACCTACAAGGGTCGGGAAGAATGTTGGGTAGGTTGTAGCTGACCTACAAGGGTCGGGGAGAATGTTGGGTAGGTTGTATCTGACCTACAAGGGTCGGGAATAATGTTGGGTAGGTTGTAGCTGACCTACAAGGGTCGGGAAGAATGTTGGGTAGGTTGTAGCTGACCTACAAGGGTCGGGGAGAATGTTGGGTAGGTTGTAGCTGACCTACAAGGGTCGGGGAGAATGTTGGGTAGGTTGTAGCTGACCTACAAGGGTGGGGGAGAATGTTGGGAAGGTTGTATCTGACCTACAAGGGTCGGGGAGAATGTTGGGTAGGTTGTATCTGACCTACAAGGGTCGGGAAGAATGTTGGGTAGGTTGTATCTGACCTACAAGGGTCGGGAAGAATGTTGGGTAGGTTGTATCTGACCTACAAGGGTCGGGGAGAATGTTGTGTAGGTTGTACCTGACCTACAAGGGTCAGGGAGAATGCTGGGTAGGTTGAATCTGACCTACAAGGGTCGGGGAGAATGTTGGGAAGGTTGTATCTGACCTACAAGGGTCGGAAAGAATGTTGGGTAGGTTGTATCTGACCTACAAGGGTCGGGGAGAATGTTGGGAAGGTTGTATCTGACCTACAAGGGTCGGGGAGAATGTTGGGTAGGTTGTATCTGACCTACAAGGGTCGGGAAGAATGTTGGGTAGGTTATATCTGACCTACAAGGGTCGGGGAGAATGTTGGGTAGGTTGTATCTGACCTACAAGGGTCGGGAAGAATTTTGGGCAGGTTGTATCTGACCTACAAGGGTCGGGGAGAATGTTGTGTAGGTTGTACCTGACCTACAAGGGTCAGGGAGAATGCTGGGTAGGTTGAATCTGACCTACAAGGGTCGGGGAGAATGTTGAGTAGGTTGTATCTGACCTACAAGGGTCGGGGAGAATGTTGGGTAGGTTGTATCTGACCTACACGGGTCGGGGAGAATGTTGGGTAGGTTGTATCTGACCTACAAGGGTCGGGTAGAATATTGAGTAGGATGTATCTGACCTACAAGGGTCGGGGAGAATGTTGGGTAGGTTGTATCTGACCTACAAGTGTCGGGGAGAATGTTGTGTAGGTTGTATCTGACCTACAAGGTTCAGGGAGAATGTTGGGTAGGATGTATCTGACCTACAAGGGTCGGGGAGAATGTTGATTAGGTTGTATCTGACCTACAAGGGTCGGGGAGAATGTTGGGTAGGTTGTATCTGACCTACAAGGGTCGGGAAGAATGTTCGGTAGGTTGTAGCTGACCTACAAGGGTCGGGGAGAATGTTGGGTAGGTTGTATCTGACCTACAAGGGTCGCGTAGAATGTTGTGTAGGTTCTTTCTGACCTACAAGGGTCGGGGAGAATGTTGAGTAGGTTGTATCTGACCTACAAGGGTCGGGAAGAATGTTGGGTAGGTTGAATCTGACCTACAAGGGTCGGGGAGAATGTTGGGTAGGTTGTATCTGACCTACAAGGGTCGGGTAGAATATTGAGTAGGATGTATCTGACCTACAAGGGTCGGGGAGAATGTTGTGTAGGTTGTATCTGACCTACAAGGGTCACGGAGAATTTTGGGTAGGATGTATCTCACCTACAAGGGACGGGGAGAATGTTGAGTAGGTTGTGTCTGACCTACAAGGGTCGGGGAGAATGTTGGGTAGGTTGTATCTGACCTACAAAGGTCGGGGAGAATGTTCGGGAGGTTGTATCTGACCTACAAGGGTCGGGGAGAATGTTGGGTAGATTGTATCTGACCTACAAGGTCGGGAAGAATGTTGAGCAGGTTGAATCTGACCTACAAGGGTCGGGGAGAATGTTGGGTAGGTTGTATCTGACCTACAAGGGTCGCGTAGAATGTTGTGTAGGTTGTTTCTGACCTACAAGGGTCGTGGAGAATGTTGAGTAGGTTGTATCTGACCTACAAGGGTCGGGAAGAATGTTGGGTAGGTTGAGTCTGACCTACAAGGGTCGGGGAGAATGTTGAGTAGGTTGTATCTGACCTACAAGGGTCGGGAAGAATGTTGGGTAGGTTGAATCTGACCTACAAGGGTCGGGGAGAATGTTGAGTAGGTTGTATCTGACCTACAAGGGTCGAGGAGAATGTTGGGTAGGTTGTATCTGACCTACTAGGTCAGGGAGAATTTTGGGTAGATTGTATATGACCTTCAAGGGTCGAGGAGAATGTTGGGTAGGTTGTATCTGACCTACAAGGGTCGGGGAGAATGTTCGGTAGGTTGTAGCTGACCTACAAGGGTCGGGGAGAATGTTCGGTAGGTTGTAGCTGACCTACAAGGGTCGGGTAGAATGTTGGGTAGGTTGTATCTGACCTACAAGGGTCAGGGAGAATGTTGGGTAGGATGTATCTGACCTACAAGGGTCGGGGAGAATGTTGTGTAGGTTGTATCTGACCTACAAAGGTCGGGAAGAATGTTGGGTAGGTTGTTTCTGACCTACAAGGGTCGGGGAGAATGTTGAGTAGGTTGTATCTGACCTACAAGGGTCGGGAAGAATGTTGGGTAGGTTGTATCTGACCTACAAGGGTCGGAGAGAATGTTGGGTAGGTTGTATCTGACCTACAAGGGTCGGAGAGAATGTTGTGTAGGTTGTATCTGACCTACAAGGGTCGGAGAGAATGTTGTGTAGGTTGTATCTGACCTACAAGGGTCGGGGAGAATGTTGGGTAGGTTGTATCTGACCTACAAGGGTCGGAGAGAATGTTGGGTAGGTTGTATCTGACCTACAAGGGTCGGGAAGAATGTTGGGTTGGTTGTATCTGACCTACAAGGGTCGGGGAGAATGTTGGGTAGGTTGTATCTGACCTACAAGGGTCGGAGAGAATGTTGTGTAGGTTGTATCTGACCTACAAGGGTCGGGAAGAATGTTGGGTTGGTTGTATCTGACCTACAAGGGTCGGAGAGAATGTTGTGTAGGTTGTATCTGACCTACAAGGGTCGGGAAGAATGTTGGGTTGGTTGTATCTGACCTACAAGGGTCGGGGAGAATGTTGGGTAGGTTGTATCTGACCTACAAGGGTCGGAGAGAAAGTTGTGTAGGTTGTATCTGACCTACAAGGGTCAGGGAGAATGTTGGGTAGGTTGTATCTGACCTACAAGGGTCGGGGAGAATGTTGGGTAGGTTGTATCTGACCTACAAGGGTCGGGAAGAATGTTGGGTAGGTTGTATCTGACCTACAAGGGTCGGGGAGAATGTTGTGTAGGTTGTATCTGACCTACAAGGGTCGGAGAGAATGTTGTGTAGGTTGTATCTGACCTACAAGGGTCAGGGAGAATGTTGGGTAGGTTGTATCTGACCTACAAGGGTCGGGGAGAATGTTGGGTAGGTTGTATCTGACCTACAAGGGTCGGGAAGAATGTTGGGTAGGTTGTAGCTGACCTACAAGGGTCGGGGAGAATGTTGGGTAGGTTGTATCTGACCTACAAGGGTCGGGAAGAATGTTGGGTAGGTTGTATCTGACCTACAAGGGTCGGGGAGAATGTTGTGTAGGTTGTATCTGACCTACAAGGGTCGGGGAGAATGTTGTGTAGGTTGTATCTGACCTACAAGGGTCGGGGAGAATGTTGGGTTGGTTGTATCTGACCTACAAGGGTCGGGGAGAATGTTGTGTAGGTTGTATCTGACCTACAAGGGTCGGGGAGAATGTTGGGTAGGTTGTATCTGACCTACAAGGGTGGGGGAGAATGTTGGGTAGGTTGTATCTGACCTACAAGGGTCGGGGAGAATGTTGGGTAGGTTGTATCTGACCTACAAGGGTCGCGTAGAATGTTGTGTAGGTTGTTTCTGACCTACAAGGGTCGGGGAGAATGTTGAGTAGGTTGTATCTGACCTACAAGGGTCGGGAAGAATGTTGGGTAGGTTGAATCTGACCTACAAGGGTCGGGGAGAATGTTAAGTAGGTTGTATCTGACCTACAAGGGTCGGGGAGAATGTTGGGTAGGTTGTATCTGACCTACAAGGGTCGGGAAGAATGTTGGGTTGGTTGTATCTGACCTACAAGGGTCGGGGAGAATGTTGTGTAGGTTGTATCTGACCTACAAGGGTCGGGGAGAATGTTGGGTAGGTTGTATCTGACCTACAAGGGTGGGGGAGAATGTTGGGTAGGTTGTATCTGACCTACAAGGGTTGTGAAGAATGTTGGGTAGGTTGTATCTGACCTACAAGGGTGGGGGAGAATGTTGGGTAGGTTGTATCTGACCTATCAGGTCAGATACAGGTTTGGCAATAGAGTTGTAGATGAGTGGACCAAATTGTTGGGTTTACCTTGGGGGGTATTCCGGGGGTCAGCGCCCCCCTCGGCCCGGTCCATGACCTGAAGTTTACCTGGAGAGAGTTCCGGGGGTCAACGCCACCGCGGCCCGGTCTGTGACCAGGCCTCCTGGTGGATCAGAGCCTGATCAACCAGGTTGTTACTGCTGGCTGCACGCAGTTCAACGTACGAGCCACAGCCCGGCTAGTCAGGTACCGACTTTAGGTGCTTGTCCAGTGCCTACTTGAAGAGACCCAGGGGTCTATTGGTAATCCCCCTTATGTATGCTGGGAGGCAGTTGAACAGTCTCGGGCCCCTGACACTTATTGTATGGTCTCTTAACGTGCTAGTGACACCCCTGATTTTCATTGGGGGGATGTTGCATCGTCTGCCAAGTCTTTTGCTTTCGTAGTGAGTGATTTTCGTGTGCAAGTTCGGTACTAGTCCCTCTAGGATTTTCCAGGTGTATATAATCATGTATCTCTCCCGCCTGCGTTCCAGGGAATACAGGTTTAGGAACCTCAAGCGTTCCCAGTAATTGAGGTGTTTTATCTCCGTTATGCGCGCCGTGAAAGTTCTCTGTACATTTTCTAGGTCAGCAATTTCACCTGCCTTGAAAGGTGCTGTTAGTGTGCAGCAATATTCCAGCCTAGAGAGAACAAACGACCTGAAGAGTGTCATCATGGGCTTGGCATCCCTAGTTTTGAAGGTTCTCATTATCCATCCTGTCATTTTTCTAGCAGATGCGATTGATACAATGTTATGGTCCTTGAAGGTGAGATCCTCCGACATGATCACTCCCAGGTCTTTGACGTTGGTGTTTCGCTCTATTTTGTGGCCGGAATTGGTTTTGTATTCTGATGAAGATTTAATTTCCTCATGTTTACCATATCTGAGTAATTGAAATTTCTCATCGTTGAACTTCATATTGTTTTCTGCAGCCCACTGAAAGATTTGGTTGATGTCCGCCTGGAGCCTTGCAGTGTCTGCAATGGAAGACACTGTCATGCAGATTCGGGTGTCATCTGCAAAGGAAGACACGGTGCTGTGGCTGACATCCTTGTCTATGTCAGATATGAGGATGAGGAACAAGTTGGGAGCGAGTACTGTGCCTTGTGGAACAGAGCTTTTCACCGTAGCTGCCTCGGACTTTACTCTGTTCACTACTACTCTCTGTGTTCTGTTAGTGAGGAAATTATAGATCCATCGACCGACTTTTCCTGTTATTCCTTTAGCACGCATTTTGTGCGCTATTACGCCATGGTCACACTTGTCGAAGGCTTTTGCAAAGTCTGTATATATTACATCTGCATTCTTTTTGTCTTCTAGTGCATTTAGGACCTTGTCGTAGTGATCCAATAGTTGAGACAGACAGGAGCGACCTGTTCTAAACCCATGTTGCCCTGGGTTGTGTAAATGATGGGTTTCTAGATGGGTGGTGATCTTGCTTCTTAGGACCCTTTCAAAGATTTTTATGATATGGGATGTTAGTGCTATTGGTCTGTAGTTCTTTGCTGTTGCTTTACTGCCCCCTTTGTGGAGTGAGGCTATGTCTGTTGTTTTTAGTAACTGTGGGACGACCCCCGTGTCCATGCTCCCTCTCCATAGGATGGAAAAGGCTCGTGATAGGGGCTTCTTGCAGTTCTTGATGAACACAGAGTTCCATGAGTCTGGCCCTGGGCAGAGTGCATGGGCATGTCATTTATCGCCTGTTCGAAGTCATTTGGCGTCAGGATAACATCGGATAGGCTTGTGTTAATCAAATTCTGTGGCTCTCTCATAAAAAATTCATTTTGATCTTCGACTCTCAGTCTGGTTAGCGGCTTGCTAAAAACTGAGTCATACTGGGACTTGAGTAGCTCACTCATTTCCTTGCTGTCATCTGTGTAGGACCCATCTTGTTTAAGTAGGGGCCCAATACTGGACGTTGTTCTCGACTTTGATTTGGCATAGGAGAAGAAATACTTTGGGTTTCTTTCGATTTCATTTATGGCTTTTAGTTCTTCCCGCGATTCCTGACTCCTATAAGATTCCTTTAGCTTGAGTTCGATGATTGCTATTTCTCTGACCAGTGACCAGGTAGGAACTTCAGATGGCTTGGGATATAGGGTGGACAGGTGTGTGTTGGACCTGCCTAGCATGGGCCAGTAGGTGACTTGGACCTGCCTAGCATGGCCCAGTAGGTGACTTGGACCTTCCTAGCATGGGCCAGGTGACTTGGACCTGCCTAGCATGGGCCAGTAGGTGACTTGGACCTGCCTAGCATGGGCCAGTAGGTGACTTAGACCTGCCTAGCATGGGCCAGTAAGTGACTTAGACCTGCCTAGCATGGGCCAGTAGGTGACTTAGATCTGCCTAGCATGGGCCAGTAGGTGACTTAGACCTGCCTAGCATGGGCCAGTAAGTGACTTAGACCTGCCTAGCATGGGCCAGTAGGTGACTTAGATCTGCCTAGCATGGGCCAGTAGGTGACTTAGACCTGCCTAGCATGGGCCAGTAAGTGACTTAGACCTGCCTATCATGGGCCAGTAGGTGACTTGGACTTGCC
>NC_069489.1:13400224-13405224 GCF_026875155.1 Cherax quadricarinatus | reverse complement strand
TGGTTGATGTAAGTGGCTGAAGTTGATGGTTGATGTAAGTGGCTGAAGTTGATGGTTGATGTAAGTGGCTGAAGTTGATGGTTGATGTAAGTGGCTGAAGTTGATGGTTGATGTAAGTGGCTGAAGTTGATGGTTGATGTAAGTGGCTGAAGTTGATGGTTGATGTAAGTGGCTGAAGTTGATGGTTGATGTAAGTGGCTGAAGTTGATGGTTGATGTAAGTGGCTGAAGTGAATGGTTGATGTTAGTGGCTGAAGTTGATGGTTGATGTAAGTGGCTGAAGTTGATGGTTGATGTTAATGGCTGAAGTTGATGGTTGATGTAAGTGGCTGAAGTTGATGGTTGATGTTAGTGGCTGAAGTTGATGGTTGATGTTAGTGGCTGAAGTTGATGGTTGATGTTAGTGGTCTCATTTACACATTACTGCTGAGCTGGTGAGATCAGCAACCCAGTGCTGGTACTTACATACACACACACACACACACACACACACACACACACACACACACACACACACACACACACACACACACACACACACACACATGGAATAGGAGGAGAAATTTTTTCCTGGATAGAGGCATGGTTGACAAATAGGCAGCAGAGAGTTTGCATAAATGGGGAGAAATCAGAGTGGGGAAGCGTCACGAGCGGTGTTCCACAGGGGTCAGTGTTGGGCCCCCTGCTGTTCACAATCTACATAAACGACATAGATGAGGGCATAAAGAGCGACATCGGCAAGTTTGCCGATGACACCAAAATAGGCCGTCGAATTCATTCTGACGAGGACATTCGAGCACTCCAGGAAGATTTGAATAGACTGATGCAGTGGTCGGAAAGTGGCAGATGCAGTTTAATATAGACAAATGCAAAGTTCTAAATGTTGGACAGGACAATAACCATGCCACATATAAACTAAATAATGTAGAATCTTAATATTACGGATTGCGAAAAAGATTTAGGAGTTCTGGTTAGCAGTAATCTGAAACCAAGACAACAGTGCATAAGTGTTCGCAATAAAGCTAATAGAATCCTTGGCTTCAAATCAAGAAGCAAAAATAATAGAGTCCTCAGGTTGTTCTTCAACTCTAACATCCTTGGTTAGGCCTCATTTAGATTATGCTGCACAGTTTTGGTCACCGTATTACAGAATGGATATAAATTCTCTGGAAAATGTACAAAGGAGGATGACAAAGATGATCCATGTATCAGAAACCTTCCCTATGAGGATAGACTAAGGGCCCTGAAACTGCACTCTCTAAAAGACGTAGAATTAGGGGGATAATGATTGAGGTTTATAAGTGGAAGACAGGAATAAATAAAGGGGATGTAAATAGTGGCTGAAAATATCTAGCCTAGACAGGACTCGCAGCAATGGTTTTAAGTTGGAAAAAATCAGATTCATGAGGAGATATAGGAAAGTACTGGTTTGGTAATAGAGTTGTGGATGAGTGGAACAAACTCCCAAGTACCGTTATAGAGGCCAGAACGTTGTGTAGCTTTAAAAATAGGTTGGATAAATACATGAGTAGATGTGGGTGGGTGTGAGTTGGACCTGATAGCTTGTGCTAACAGGTCGGTTTGCCGTGTTCCTCCCTTAAGCAATGTACCTACCTGACTGGGGTTTGGGGGGCAAAGCAAGGGTTTGAAAAAAGAAAAAGGTAATCAGGCAAAATAGGGGCCCCTTTTTTAAATTTAAACAAACCTGAATTTTAAAAAATGGAAGTTTTTTAGGGAACAAAAAGGGATTATTCTGAAAATTTGCCCCAAAGGAAATGAAAAGATCCATGTAATAAACCTTTCTTTTGAAAGAAGAAAAAAGGGCCCCAAAATGCCCTTTTTAAAAAAAGTAGCCTATTTGGGTTTAAATTTGGTTTTTGGGTTTCCCATTACTAAAAACCGGAAAGAAAAAGGGAATGACCCAAAAAAACCCTAAAAACCCCCAGGATACTAACCCCCATTTAAAAAACGGTTTTGGGAGATTAAAAAAAAAAAAAAAGGGGAAAATGTTGAAAAACTCCCAAAAGGATGGGGGCCGGGTTTTAAAGTTTTAAAAATTTGGGGTTTAAATTAATAATGGGGGTTGGGGTGTATTTGGAAAAACTTCCTAAAGGCCCAGGGGGTTTTTTTAAGTTAAAAATCGATGAGGTTGGGTATTGGTAAAAGAGGAAAGGGTTGCCTCCTCCGATGGGCCAGACCCTTTGGTTTTTTGGTTAATTTGGGGGGTTTTTTAAAACCCCATTTCCCCCCCCCCATAGGGACAAAACACACAACCAACAACCCCCACCAACCCCCCCCCCAACAAACCCACACACACACACACACACAAACACACACAACACACAAACCCACCACACCCCCCCCACCCCAAAACAAAACACACACACACAAAAACCCCCACACACCCCCACACACCACACCACACACACAAAACACACAAAACAAAACACACACAACACACACACCACAAAACCCAACACCACACACAAACACACACACACACACACACACCACACCAACCACACACAAACCCACACACCACACACACACACACACCACACACACCACACACACACACACACACACAAACCCCACACACACCCCACAACACACACAAACACACCACCCCACACACACACACAACCACAACACACACACACCCCACACAAAAAACACACACACACAAACACATACCAACACACACACACAACCACACACACAACACCACACACCAACACACACACAAACACACACACACACACACACACACACACACAACATATAAACACACACCCCACACACACACCACACAAGCACACACACACACACACCAAAACACACACCCCACACCACACACACACACACATAACCACACACACACACCACAACACACACATACACACAACACACACAACCACCCCAAAAACCTACCACACAAACAACACACACACACAAACCACACACACACACACACACAAACACACACACACACAACACACACACACCACCCCCAAAACACAAAACACACACCCCCACCACACACCACAACAAACAAAAACACACAATAAACACACACACACCACCAACACACAAAACACAAAAATATACACACCACCAACACACACACACACACACAACATAAAAAACACACACACACACACAACCACACCACACACACACCACACACACACACACACACACATACACACACACACACACACCCAAAACCACACACACACACACATATCCCACACCACACCCCACACAAAACGCAACACACACACACTAACACACACACACACACACACACACCACACACACACACACACCACATATACACACACAACCACACACACACAACACACACACTATATACCACACACACACCACACACACACACACACAACCACACACACACACAACCAACAAAACACACAACACACACAACACACCACACCACACACAAAACACATCAACACACACACCACCACCACACCACCACCACACACACACACACATATGCAACACACACACACACCCCACCAAACACACCACCAAAACACACCCCAACATATACACCCACACACACACCCACACACACACAATAAAACACACACCACCACACACACACACACACACACACACACACAAAAACACACACCACACACACACACCACACACACACACACCACAACACATAACACACACACACCAAAAACACACACACACACAAAACCGTACGCACACACCACACACACACACACACACACGCCCACACAGCACCCAGCATGGTTTCGGGAGGGGAAAACCCGTTCACAAACCTCGGGGTTCATACATGGGGAAGCATAAGACAAGAGAGAGAGGGGTGGGTGATTGCATTTTCTTGGACTGCAAGAAGGCTTTTTGACCAGTTTCCAACAAGAATTGGTGCAAAAACTGGGGGCCCAAACGGGGATAACGGGAAGGCAAACAATGGATCAGGGGAAATTGTCAGGAAGAAAAAACGAGTCATGACTGGCGAGGGGTCAGAGTGGGCACCTTGACCACGGGGTCCTGCAGGGGTAATCCTAGGACCAGTGCTGTTTTGGTATTTTTTGAACGACTGAGGAAGGAATAGACTTGAGGTTCCTGTTTTCAGATACTGAAGTGATGAGAAAATACACTCGATCGAAAACCAGGCAGAACTACAAAGGGTTGGCCGCTGCGACCTGGTCCAGCAATTGGTCCTGGGGTTCAATCCCCCCCCAAGTGCAAAGATGAAAATTTGGGGGAAAGGGGAAAGAAGGCCGCAGCGGATAAAGTCTAGGGGGCAGAGACACAAAACCCACTCAAGGAAAAAGATCTTGGGGTGGATAACACCGGCACACTCCGAAGCGCACATCAACCAAAAACGTGCAGCATATGGGCCGCAAACCTCAGAACAGCATTCCCGACATCTTAAAAAGGGAAACATTAGGCCCCTGAAAACCCGGTATGTTGGGCCCCATTTTGGGAGTATGCGGCCCAGTTGGAACCCACACCTAGCCAAGCACGTAAAGAAACTGAAAAAGTCAAAGGTTTGTAACAAGACAGTCCCAGATAAGGGGTATGTCCTACGGGGAGAGGTTAAGGGAAATCAACCTGCGACACTGGAGGACGGAGAGATAGGGGGGACTGAAACGACAAAAAAAAAAACTGAGGGGAATTGAAAAGGGGCAAAAAAGGATTTTCCCCAGAGATTGGACACGTAAAAAGGGGGGACACATTTGGGAAAGTGAAGCCCCAAGATGAATACAGGGTGTTGGAAGTTTTTTTCCAGCCCAGAGTAGTCAGAAAGGGGAATAGTTTGGGGAAAACGATGTATGGGGCAGGCCCCATACATAGCTTTAAGCAAGGTATGAAAAAGCTCAGGGCTCAGGGGTGACCTAGTGGTTTCAGTAAAGAGGGGGGGCCCGGGACCCGGGACTGCCCCCGCAACCTAAAACTAGGTAGACAACTGGGTGAGTACACACACACAACCAA
>NC_069489.1:13357724-13392724 GCF_026875155.1 Cherax quadricarinatus | reverse complement strand
GAGTACTGTACCTTGTGGAACACTGGGAACCAGTACTGTACCTTGTGGAACACTGGGAGCCAGTACTGTACCTTGTGGAACACTGGGAGCCAGTACTGTACCTTGTGGAACACTGGGAGCCAGTACTGTACCTTGTGGAACACTGGGAGCCAGTACTGTACCTTGTAGAACACTGGGACCAGCACTGTACCTTGTGGAACACTGGGAGCCAGCACTGTACCTTGTGGAACACTGGGAGCCAGTACTGTACCTTGTGGAACACTGGGAGCCAGTACTGTACCTGTGGAACACTGGGACCAGCACTGTACCTTGTGGAACACTGGGAGCCAGCACTGTACCTTGTGGAACACTGGGAGCCAGTACTGTACCTTGTGGAACACTGGGAGCCAGTACTGTACCTTGTGGAACACTGGGACCAGCACTGTACCTTGTGGAACACTGGGAGCCAGCACTGTACCTTGTGGAACACTGGGAGCCAGTACTGTACCTTGTGGAACACTGGGAGCCAGTACTGTACCTTGTGGAACACTGGGACCAGCACTGTACCTTGTGGAACACTGGGAGCCAGCACTGTACCTTGTGAAACACTGGGAGCCAGTACTGTACCTTGTGGAACACTGGGAGCCAGTACTGTACCTTGTGGTACACTGGGAGCCAGTACTGTACCTTGTGGAACACTGGGACCAGCACTGTACCTTGTGGAACACTGGGAGCCAGCACTGTACCTTGTGGAACACTGGGAGCCAGCACTGTACCTTGTGGAACACTGGGAGCCAGTACTGTACTTGTGGAACACTGGGAGCCAGTACTGTACCTTGTGGAACACTGGGACCAGCACTGTACCTTGTGGAACACTGGGAACCAGCACTGTACCTTGTGGAACACTGGGAGCCAGTACTGTACCTTGTGGAACACTGGGAGCCAGTACTGTACCTTGTGGAACACTGGGACCAGCACTGTACCTTGTGGAACACTGGGAGCCAGTACTGTACCTTGTGGAACATGGGAGCCAGTACTGTACCTTGTGGAACACTGGGAGCCAGTACTTGTACCTTGTGGAACACTGGGACCAGCACTGTACCTTGTGGAACACTGGGAGCCAGCACTGTACCTTGTGGAACACTGGGAGCCAGTACTGTACCTTGTGGAACACTGGGAGACAGTACTGTACCTTGTGGAACACTGGGACCAGCACTGTACCTTGTGGAACACTGGGAGCAGCACTGTACCTTGTGGAACACTGGGACCAGCACTGTACCTTGTGGAACACTGGGAGCCAGTACTGTACCTTGTGGAACACTGGGACCAGCACTGTACCTTGTGGAACACTGGGAGCCAGCACTGTACCTTGTGGAACACTGGGAGCCAGTACTGTACCTTGTGGAACACTGGGACCAGCACTGTACCTTGTGGAACACTGGGAGCCAGCACTGTACCTTGTGGAACACTGGGAGCCAGTACTGTACCTTGTGGAACACTGGGACCAGCACTGTACCTTGTGGAACACTGGGAGCCAGCACTGTACCTTGTGGAACACTGGGAGCCAGTACTGTACCTTGTGGAACACTGGGAGCCAGTACTGTACCTTGTGGAACACTGGGAGCCGTACTGTACCTTGTGAAACACTGGGAGCCAGTACTGTACCTTGTGGAACATGGGAGCGAGTACTGTACCTTGTGGAACACTGGGAACCAGTACTGTACCTTGTGGAACACTGGGAGCCAGTACTGTACCTTGTGGAACACTGGGAGCCAGTACTGTACCTTGTGGAACACTGGGAGCCAGTACTGTACCTTGTGGAACACTGGGAGCCAGTACTGTACCTTGTGGAACACTGGGGACCAGCACTGTACCTTGTGGAACACTGGGAGCCAGCACTGTACCTTGTGGAACACTGGGAGCCAGTACTGTACCTTGTGGAACACTGGGAGCCAGTACTGTACCTTGTGGAACACTGGGACCAGCACTGTACCTTGTGGAACACTGGGAGCCAGCACTGTACCTTGTGGAACACTGGGAGCCAGTACTGTACCTTGTGGAACACTGGGAGCCAGTACTGTACCTTGTGGAACACTGGGACCAGCACTGTACCTTGTGGAACACTGGGAGCCAGCACTGTACCTTGTGGAACACTGGGAGCCAGTACTGTACCTTGTGGAACACTGGGAGCCAGTACTGTACCTTGTGGAACACTGGGACCAGCACTGTACCTTGTGGAACACTGAGAGCCAGCACTGTACCTTGTGGAACACTGGGAGCCAGTACTGTACCTTGTGGAACACTGGGAGCCAGTACTGTACCTTGTGGTACACTGGGAGCCAGTACTGTACCTTGTGGAACACTGGGACCAGCACTGTACCTTGTGGAACACTGGGAGCCAGCACTGTACCTTGTGGAACACTGGGAGCCAGCACTGTACCTTGTGGAACACTGGGAGCCAGTACTGTACCTTGTGAAACACTGGGAGCCAGTACTGTACCTTGTGGAACACTGGGACCAGCACTGTACCTTGTGGAACACTGGGAGCCAGCACTGTACCTTGTGGAACACTGGGAGCCAGTACTGTACCTTGTGGAACACTGGGAGCCAGTACTGTACCTTGTGGAACACTGGGACCAGCACTGTACCTTGTGGAACACTGGGAGCAGTACTGTACCTTGTGGAACACTGGGAGCCAGTACTGTACCTTGTGGAACACTGGGAGCCAGTACTGTACCTTGTGGAACACTGGGACCAGCACTGTACCTTGTGGAACACTGGGAGCCAGCACTGTACCTTGTGGAACAACTGGGAGCCAGTACTGTACCTTGTGGAACACTGGGAGCCAGTACTGTACCTTGTGGTACACTGGGAGCCAGTACTGTACCTTGTGGAACACTGGGAGCCAGTACTGTACCTTGTGGAACACTGGGAGCCAGTACTGTACCTTGTGGAACACTGGTAGCCAGTACTGTACCTTGTGGAACACTGGGAGCCAGTACTGTACCTTGTGGAACACTGGTAGCAGTACTGTACCTTGTGGTACACTGGGAGCCAGTACTGTACCTTGTGGACACTGGTAGCCAGTACTGTACCTTGTGGTACATGGTAGCCAGTACTGTACCTTGTGGTACACTGGGAGCCGTACTGTACCTTGTGGAACACTGGTAGCCAGTACTGTACCTTGTGGAACACTGGGAGCCAGTACTGTACCTTGTGGAACACTGGGGCCAGTACTGTACCTTGTGGAAACACTGGGACCAGCACTGTACCTTGTGGAACACTGGGAGCCAGTACTGTACCTTGTGGAACACTGGGAGCCAGTACTGTACCTTGTGGAACACCTGGAGCCAGTACTGTACCTTGTGGAACACTGGGAGCCAGTACTGTACCTTGTGGAACACTGGGAGCCAGTACTGTACCTTGTGGAACACTGGGAGCCAGTACTGTACCTTGTGGAACACTGGTAGCCAGTACTGTACCTTGTGGAACACTGGTAGCCAGTACTGTACCTTGTGGAACACTGGGAGCCAGTACTGTACCTTGTGGAACACTGGGAGCCAGTACTGTACCTTGTGGAACACTGGGAACCAGTACTGTACCTTGTGGAACACTGGGAGCCAGTAATGTACCTTGTGGAACACTGGGACCAGCACTGTACCTTGTGGAACACTGGGACCAGCACTGTACCTTGTGGAACACTGGGACCAGCACTGTACCTTGTGGAACATGGGAGCCAGCACTGTACCTTGTGGAACACTGGGAGCCAGTACTGTACCTTGTGGAACACTGGGAGCCAGTACTGTACCTTGTGGAACACTGGGAGCCAGTACTGTACCTTGTGGAACACTGGGAGCCAGTACTGTACCTTGTGGAACACTGGGAGCCAGTACTGTACCTTGTGGAACACTGGGAGCCAGTACTGTACCTTGTGGAACACTGGGACCAGCACTGTACCTTGTGGAACACTGGGACCAGCACTGTACCTTGTGGAACACTGGGAGCCAGCACTGTACCTTGTGGAACACTGGGAGCCAGTACTGTACCTTGTGGAACACTGGGAGCAGTACTGTACCTTGTGGAACACTGGGAGCCAGTACTGTACCTTGTGGAACACTGGTAGCCAGTACTGTACCTTGTGGAACACTGGGAGCCAGTACTGTACCTTGTGGAACACTGGGAGCCAGTACTGTACCTTGTGGAACACTGGGAGCCAGTACTGTACCTTGTGGAACACTGGTAGCCAGTATGTACCTTGTGGAACACTGGGAGCCAGTACTGTACCTTGTGGAACACTGGGAGCCAGTACTGTACCTTGTGGAACACTGGGAGCCAGTACTGTACCTTGTGGAACACTGGGAGACAGCACTGTACCTTGTGGAACACTGGGAGCCAGTACTGTACCTTGTGGAACACTGGGAGCCAGTACTGTACCTTGTGGAACACTGGGAGCCAGTACTGTACCTTGTGGAACACTGGGAGCCAGTTACTGTACCTTGTGGAACACTGGTAGCCAGTACTGTACCTTGTGGAACACTGGGAGCCAGTACTGTACCTTGTGGAACACTGGGAGCCAGTACTGTACCTTGTGGAACACTGGGAGCCAGTACTGTACCTTGTGGAACACTGGTAGCCAGTACTGTACCTTGTGGAACACTGGGAGCCAGTACTGTACCTTGTGGAACACTGGAGCCAGTACTGTACCTTGTGGAACACTGGGAGCCAGTACTGTACCTTGTGGAACACTGGGAGCCAGTACTGTACCTTGTGGAACACTGGGAGCCAGTACTGTACCTTGTGGAACACTGGTAGCCAGTACTGTACCTTGTGGAACACTGGGAGCCAGTACTGTACCTTGTGGAACACTGGGAGCCAGTACTGTACCTTGTGGAACACTGGGAAACCAGTACTGTACCTTGTGGAACACTGGGAGCCAGTACTGTACCTTGTGGAACACTGGGAGCCAGTACTGTACCTTGTGGAACACTGGGAGCCAGTATGTACCTTGTGGAACACTGGGAGCCAGTACTGTACCTTGTGGAACACTGGGAGCCAGTACTGTACCTTGTGGAACACTGGGAGCCAGTACTGTACCTTGTGGAACACTGGGAGCCAGTACTGTACCTTGTGGAACACTGGTAGCAGTACTGTACCTTGTGGAACACTGGGAGCCAGTACTGTACCTTGTGGAACACTGGGAGACAGTACTGTACCTTGTGGAAACACTGGGAGCCAGTACTGTACCTTGTGGAACACTGGGAGCCAGTACTGTACCTTGTGGAACACTGGGAGCCAGTACTGTACCTTGTGGAACACTGGGAGCCAGTACTGTACCTTGTAGAACACTGGGAACCAGTACTGTACCTTGTGGAAACACTGGGAGCCAGAACTGTACCTTGTGGAAACACTGGGAGCCAGTACTGTACTTGTGGAACACTGGGAGCCAGTACTGTACCTTGTGGAACACTGGGAGCCAGTACTGTACCTTGTGGAACACTGGGGAGCCAGTACTGTACCTTGTGAACACTGGGAACCAGTACTGTACCTTGTGGAACACTGGGAGCCAGTACTGTACCTTGTGGAACACTGGGAGCCAGTACTGTACCTTGTGGAACACTGGGAACCAGTACTGTACCTTGTGGAACACTGGGAGCCAGTACTGTACCTTGTGGAACACTTGGAGCCAGTACTGTACCTTGTGGAACACCTGGAGCCAGTACTGTACCTTGTGGAACACTGGGAGCCAGCACTGTACCTTGTAGAACAGTGGGAGCCAGTACTGTACCTTGTGGAACACTGGGAGCCAGTACTGTACCTTGTGGAACACTGGGAGCCAGCACTGTACTTGTTAGAACAGTGGGAGCCAGTACTGTACCTTGTGGAACACTGGGGGCAAGCACTGTACCTTGTGGAACACTGGGAGCGAACACTGTACCTTGTGGAACACTGGGAGCCAGTACTGTACCTTGTGGAACACTGGGAGCCAGTACTGTACCTTGTGGAACACTGGGAGCCAGCACTGTACCTTGTGGAACACTGGGAGCCAGCACTGTACCTTGTGGAACACTGGAGCCAGCACTGTACCTTGTGGAACACTGGGAGCCAG
Source organism: Cherax quadricarinatus (assembly GCF_026875155.1). Taxonomy (NCBI): domain Eukaryota; kingdom Metazoa; phylum Arthropoda; class Malacostraca; order Decapoda; family Parastacidae; genus Cherax; species Cherax quadricarinatus. The sequence goes on along the minus strand of NC_069489.1, from coordinate 13,386,639 downwards.
TACTGTACCTTGTGGAACACTGGGAGCCAGTACTGTACCTTGTGGAACACTGGGAGCCAGTACTGTACCTTGTGGAAAACTGGGAGCCAGTACTGTACCTTGTGGTACACTGGGAGCCAGTACTGTACCTTGTGGAACACTGGGAGCCAGTACTGTACCTTGTGGAACACTGGGAGCCAGTACTGTACCTCGTGGAACACTGGGAGCCAGTACTGTACCTTGTGGAACACTGGGAGCCAGTACTGTACCTTGTGGAACACTGGGAGCCAGTACTGTACCTTGTGGTACACTGGGAGCCAGTACTGTACCTTGTGGAACACTGGGAGCCAGCACTGTACCTTGTGGAACACTGGGAGCCAGTACTGTACCTTGTGGAACACTGGGAGCCAGTACTGTACCTTGTGGAACACTGGGAGCCAGTACTGTACCTTGTAGAACACTGGGAACCAGTACTGTACCTTGTGGAACACTGGGAGCCAGAACTGTACCTTGTGGAACACTGGGAGCAGTACTGTACTTGCGGAACACTGGGAGCCAGTACTGTACCTTGTGGAACACTGGGAGCCAGTACTGTACCTTGTGGAACACTGGGAGCCAGTACTGTACCTTGTGGAACACTGGGAACCAGTACTGTACCTTGTGGAACACTGGGAGCCAGTACTGTACCTTGTGGAACACTGGGAGCCAGTACTGTACCTTGTGGAACACTGGGAACCAGTACTGTACCTTGTGGAACACTGGGAGCCAGTACTGTACCTTGTGGAACACTCGGAGCCAGTACTGTACCTTGTGGAACACTGGGAGCCAGTACTGTACCTGGTGGAACACTGGGAGCCAGCACTGTACCTTGTAGAACAGTGGGAGCCAGTACTGTACCTTGTGGAACACTGGGAGCCAGTACTGTACCTTGTGGAACACTGGGAGCCAGCACTGTACCTTGTAGAACAGTGGGAGCCAGTACTGTACCTTGTGGAACACTGGGGGCAAGCACTGTACCTTGTGGAACACTGGGAGCGAACACTGTACCTTGTGGAACACTGGGAGCCAGTACTGTACCTTGTGGAACACTGGGAGCCAGTACTGTACCTTGTGGAACACTGGGAGCCAGCACTGTACCTTGTGGTACACTGGGAGCCAGCACTGTACCTTGTGGAACACTGGGAGCCAGCACTGTACCTTGTGGTACACTGGGAGCCAGTACTGTACCTTGTGGAACACTGGGAGCCAGTACTGTACCTTGTGGAACACTGGGAGCCAGTACTGTACCTTGTGGAAAACTGGGAGCCAGTACTGTACCTTGTGGTACACTGGGAGCCAGTACTGTACCTTGTGGAACACTGGGAGCCAGTACTGTACCTTGTGGACCACTGGGAGCCAGTACTGTACCTCGTGGAACACTGGGAGCCAGTACTGTACCTTGTGGAACACTGGGAGCCAGTACTGTACCTTGTGGAACACTGGGAGCCAGTACTGTACCTTGTGGTACACTGGGAGCCAGTACTGTACCTTGTGGAACACTGGAGGCCAGCACTGTACCTTGTGGAACACTGGGAGCCAGTACTGTACCTTGTGGAACACTGGGAGCCAGTACTGTACCTAGTGGTTACACATGGGAGCCAGTACTGTACCTTGTGGTACACTGGGAGCCAGTACCGTACCTTGTGGAACACTGGGAGCCAGCACTGTACCTTGTGGAACACTGGGAGCCAGTACTGTACCTTGTGGAACACTGGGAGCCAGCACTGTACCTTGTGGTACACTGGGAGCCAGTACTGTACCTTGTGGTACACTTGGAGCCAGCACTGTACCTTGTGGTACACTGGGAGCCAGTACTGTACCTTGTGGAACACTGGGAGCCAGCACTGTACCTTGTGGAACACTGGGAGCCAGCACTGTACCTTGTGGAACACTGGGAGCCAGCACTGTACCTTGTGGAACACTGGGAGCCAGTACTGTACCTTGTGGTACACTGGGAGCCAGCACTGTACCTTGTGGTACACTGGGAGCCAGCACTGTACCTTGTGGAACACTGGGAGGCAGCACTGTACCTTGTGGTACACTGGGAGCCAGTACCGTACCTTGTGGAACACTGGGAGCCAGCACTTTACCTTGTGGAACACTGGGAGCCAGCACTGTACCTTGTGGAACAATGGGAGCCAGCACTGTACCTTGTGGAACACTGGGAGCCAGTACTGTACCTTGTGGTACACTGGGAGCCAGCACTGTACCTTGTGGAACACTGGGAGCCAGTACTGTACCTTGTGGAATGATGGGAACCAGTACTGTACTTTGTAGAACACTGGGAGCCAGTACTGTACCTTGTGGAACACTGGGAGCCATTACTGTACCTTGTGGAACACTGGGAGCCAGTACTGTACCTTGTGGAACACTGGGAGCCAGTACTGTACCTTGTGAAACACTGGGAGCCAGTACTGTACCTTGTGGAACACTAGGAGCCAGTATTGTACCTTGTGGAACACTGGGAGCCAGTACTGTACCTTGTGGAACACTGGGAGCCAGTACTATACCTCGTGGAACACTGGGAGCCAGTACTGTACCTTGTGGAACACTGGGAGCCAGTACTGTACCTTGTGGAACACTGGGAGCCAGTACTGTACCTTGTGGAACACTGGGAGCCAGCACTGTACCTTGTGGAACACTGGGAGCCAGTACTGTACCATGTGGAACAATGGGAGCCAGTACTGTACCTTGTTGAACACTGGGAGCCAGTACTGTACCTTGTGGAACACTGGGAGCCAGCACTGTACCTTGTGAAACACTGGGAGCCAGCACAGTACCTTGTGGAACACTGGGAGCCAGTACTGTACCTTGTGGAACACTGGGAGCCAGTACTGTACCTTGTGGAACACTGAGAGCCAGTACTGTACATTGTGAAACACTGGGAGCCAGAACTGTACCTTGTGAAACACTGGGAGCCAGTACTGTACCTTGTGGAACACTGGGAGCCAGTACTGTACCTTGTGGAACACTGGGAGACAGTACTGTACCTTGTGGAACACTGGGAGCCAGTACTGTACCTTGTGGAACACTGGGAGCCAGCACTGTACCTTGTGGAACACTGGGAGCCAGTACTGTACTTTGTGGAACACTGGGAGACAGTACTGTACGTTGAGGAACACTGGGAGCCAGCACTGTACCTTGTGGAACACTGGGAGACAGTACTGTACGTTGAGGAACACTGGGAGCCAGCACTGTACCTTTTGGAACACTGGGAGCCAGCACTGCCCTTGTGGAACACTGGGAGCCAGTACTGTACCTTGTGGAACACTGGGAACCAGTACTGTACCTTGTGGAACACTGGGAGCCAGTACTGTACCTTGTGGAACACTGGGAGCCAGTACTGTACCTTGTGGAACACTGGGAGCCAGCACTGTACCTTGTGGAACACTGGGAGCCAGTACTGTACCTTGTGGAACACTGGGAACCAGTACTGTACCTTGTGGAACACCGGGAGCCAGTACTGTACCTTGTGGAACACCGGGAGCCAGCACTGTACCTTGTGGAACACTGGGAGCCAGCACTGTACCTTGTGGTACACTGGGAGCCAGTACTGTACCTTGTGGAACACTGGGAGCCAGTACTGTGCCTTGTGGAACACTGGGAGCCAGTACTGTACCTTGTGGAAAACTGGGAGCCAGTACTGTACCTTGTGGTACACTGGGAGCCAGTACTGTACCTTGTGGAACACTGGGAGCCAGTACTGTACCTTGTGGAACACTGGGAGCCAGTACTGTACCTCGTGGAACACTGGGAGCCAGTACTGTACCTTGTGGAACACTGGGAGCCAGTACTGTACCTTGTGGAACACTGGGATCCAGTACTGTACCTTGTGGTACACTGGGAGCCAGTACTGTACCTTGTGGAACACTGGGAGCCAGCACTGTACCTTGTGGAACACTGGGAGCCAGTACTGTACCTTGTGGAACACTGGGAGCCAGTACTGTACCTGTGGTACACTGGGAGCCAGTACTGTACCTTGTGGTACACTGGGAGCCAGTACCGTACCTTGTGGAACACTGGGAGCCAGCACTGTAACCTTGTGGGAACACTGGGAGCCAGTACTGTACCTTGTGGAACACTTGGAGCCAGCACTGTACCTTGTGGTACACTGGGAGCCAGTACTGTACCTTGTGGTACACTTGGAGCCAGCACTGTACCTTGTGGTACACTGGGAGCCAGTACTGTACCTTGTGGAACACTGGGAGCCAGCACTGTACCTTGTGGAACACTGGGAGCCAGCACTGTACCTTGTGGAACACTGGGAGCCAGCACTGTACCTTGTGGAACACTGGGAGCCAGTACTGTACCTTGTGGTACATGGGAGCCAGCACTGTAACCTTGTGGTACACTGGGAGCCAGCACTGTACCTTTGGAACACTGGGAGCCAGCACTGTACTTGTGGTACACTGGGAGCCAGTACCGTACCTTGTGGAACACTGGGAGCCAGCACTGTACCTTGTGGAACACTGGGAGCCAGCACTGTACCTTGTGGAACACTGGGAGCCAGCACTGTACCTTGTGGAACACTGGGAGCCAGTACTGTACCTTGTGGTACACTGGGAGCCAGCACTGTACCTTGTGGAACACTGGGAGCCAGTACTGTAACTTGTGGAATGATGGGAACCAGTACTGTACTTTGTAGAACACTGGGAGCCAGTACTGTACCTTGTGGAACACTGGGAGCCATTACTGTACCTTGTGGAACACTGGGAGCCAGTACTGTACCTTGTGGAACACTGGGAGCCAGTACTGTACCTTGTGAAACACTGGGAGCCAGTACTGTACCTTGTGGAACACTAGGAGCCAGTATTGTACCTTGTGGAACACTGGGAGCCAGTACTGTACCTTGTGGAACACTGGGAGCCAGTACTATACCTCGTGGAACACTGGGAGCCAGTACTGTACCTTGTGGAACACTGGGAGCCAGTACTGTACCTTGTGGAACACTGGGAGCCAGTACTGTACCTTGTGGAACACTGGGAGCCAGCACTGTACCTTGTGGAACACTGGGAGCCAGTACTGTACCATGTGGAACACTGGGAGCCAGTACTGTACCTTGTGGAACACTGGGAGCCAGTACTGTACCATGTGGAACACTGGGAGCCAGTACTGTACCTTGTGGAACACTGGGAGCCAGCACTGTATCTTGTGGAACACTGGGAGCCAATACTGTACCTTGTGGAACACTGGGAGCCAGTACTGTACCTTGTGGAACACTGGGAGCCAGTACTGTACCTTGTGGAACACTGGGAGCCAGTACTGTACCTTGTGGAACACTGGGAGCCAGCACTGTACCTTGTGAAACACTGGGAGCCAGCACTGTACCTTGTGGAACACTGGGAGCCAGTACTGTACATTGTGGAACACTGGGAGCCAGTACTGTACCTTGTGGAACACTGAGAGCCAGTACTGTACATTGTGGAACACTGGGAGCCAGAACTGTACCTTGTGAAACACTGGGAGCCAGTACTGTACCTTGTGGAACACTGGGAGCCAGTACTGTACCTTGTGGAACACTGGGAGACAGTACTGTACCTTGTGGAACACTGGGAGCCAGTACTGTACCTTGTGGAACACTGGGAGCCAGCACTGTACCTTGTGGAACACTGGGAGCCAGTACTGTACCTTGTGGAACACTGGGAGACAGTACTGTACGTTGAGGAACACTGGGAGCCAGCACTGTAACTTGTGGAACACTGGGAGACAGTACTGTACGTTGAGGAACACTGGGAGCCAGCACTGTACCTTGTGGAACACTGGGAGCCAGCACTGCCCTTGTGGAACACTGGGAGCCAGTACTGTACCTTGTGGAACACTGGGAACCAGTACTGTACCTTGTGGAACACTGGGAGCCAGTACTGTACCTTGTGGAACACTGGGAGCCAGCACTGTACCTTGTGGAACACTGGGAGCCAGTATTGTACCTTGTGGAACACTGGGAGCCAGTACTGTACCTTGTGGAACACCGGGAGCCAGTACTGTACCTTGTGGAACACCGGGAGCCAGCACTGTACCTTGTGGAACACTGAGAGCCAGTACTGTACCTTGTGGAACACCGGGAGCCAGTACTGTACCTTGTGGAACACTGGGAGCCAGTACTGTACCTTGTGGAACACCGGGAGCCAGTACTGTACCTTGTGGAACACCGGGAGCCAGTACTGTACCTTGTGGAACACTGGGAGCCAGTAGTGAAAGACGATTCACACAGGTTTAGCACACCAGTGGCTTTCTCAGTGCAATACGAAGATATGATGGGAAGACTCAAGGACTGTATTCAAGAGATGTGGTTATCAGTCCCTCAGCCTTGGATACCCAGACACTGGGTGCACTTCCTTGGACCAAAAGATGCGCGACAACACCTGCAATAGCTGCTATAACACCCCCAGATGCCCACCATCAATAACTCAAGAATAACATCAACTACCCTCCGCTCTGATACCCAACTGTTCGACTACCACCGGATACCCACTCTAATACCCCACTCTGGTACCCTAACTGCCCAATCACCACAGGATACCCACTAATGAGCAGTAATAAGAGGCCCAAAGGTTATTACTGATAATACCCACTTGTGTAAGTGGGTACCCAGGTTACAAACACCTCACTAGGTACCATATCTGGCTTCTCTGGTGAGTTGTTAGGTGATGGTGACTACAGTGTTGATGATAAGGGTGGTGATGGTGCGGTGGTGGTGGTGGTGGTGAAGGTGTGGTGTTGATGGTGTGATGGTGAGGGTGTGACGGTAAGGGTGTGATGAGTGATGAGGTGATAGTGTGACGGGTGATGACTGTTGAGTGGTGCAGAGCGACACATGGGAACCTTGCCAGTCTCCCTGTAGTGACTTCGAATCCTGCTTACAGCCCTGATATAGAAATCGCTTGTCAGAATATGCAGGAGACTGACATCACTTGAAACCAGGCTTGATGCCCATTGATGTGCCCGGGCAGGGAAGAAACATGGCTTGTAAACCAGGCTGCCCAACTTTATGTAGCATATGTGGCCGAGTGGTGTTAAGCATCACTTGGGAACCTAGTTAGTCTTCCTGTAGTGACATCGAGTCCTGCTGACTGCGATCCCTCTCTCTATGTATGTATGTATGTATGTATGTATGTATGTATGTATGTATATATATATATATATTATATATATATATATATATATATATTATATATATATATATATATATATATATATATATAAATAAATATATATATATATATATATATATATATATATATATATATATATATATATATATATATATATATATATATATATATATATTATATATATTATATATATATCAACGAAATCACGAAACAAGTGATTTTAAATAGTTAACAGAACTGCTGCTTGGCCAGGACTCGATCCTGCGTTCTCATGCCCAGCCCTATGTGTACTTAACACAGTACGCATCACTGTATCCACTGGACCACCATCCTTAAACACTAGGCGCCCAGTTGGGCTCAGGATCGAGTACTGGCCAAGCCACAATTCTGTTAATATATATACATATATATATATATATATATATATATATATATATATATATATATATATATATATATATATATATATATATATATACATACATATATATATGGTTACTTACCTGCGAGGGCAGTTTCTGAGGCGTAGTGGTTGAGGGCTGTGTAAGTGAAATATCAGAATGCTAAGGTACGAGAGAGAGACAATCAGGTTAGTTTCACTAATTAAGGTTAACAATGGAAGAGTGTGTTTGGGAATGGTAGGGGAGGGGCTGAGGATGGTGGTGGAGGGGGTGGAGGATAGTGGGGGAAGGTAGGTGATGATGTGGGAGGGTTGGGGAAGGTGTTGGAAGGTAGGTGATGATGTGGGAGGGTTGGGGAAGGTGTTGGAGGGTAGATGATGATGTGGGAGGGTTGGGGAAGGTGTTGGAGGGTCGGGAAGAGTTGAGGGAGGGTAGATGATGTGGCAGGGTTATGAATGATGTTGGAGGGTAGGGGAGAGTTAGGGTGAGTAGCTGGTAGTGAGGGAAGATTGGTGAAGGTTTTGGAGTGTAAAGGAGAGTTGGAGAAGGGTAGAGAGAGAGAGATAGAGAGAGAGAGAGAGAGGAGAGAGAGAGAGAGAGAGAGAGAGAGAGAGAGAGAGAGAGAGAGAGAGAGAGAGAGAGAGAGAGAGAGAGAGAGAGAGAGAGAGAGAGAGAGAGAGAGAAAGAGAGAGAGAGAGAGAGAGGAGGGGGGGATGCTGCAGTTTCTTAAGCATTCTCAGCAGATGCAGCATCTCTCCACCACACAAACATTACATTTCACGCCTGACTTTAATTGACAAGGTGAATACAGGCGTTGCATCTGCATGTATTAGAACGACGCCCCAGATGACCTCTGTATAGCGCACTTCTAACAAACTTCTTTAATTAAGAAGGAAGATATGTTGAGTTTCGTTAAGGCAATTTACTGGGTGCCGTAAACTATGTGCCGGCACTCCTTGTGGCACTGAGTACACACACACATATACATCCTAAGAAGAGGTATGATAAAGCTCATGGACCAGGGAGTGAACCTAGTAGCGACCAGCGAAGAGGCGGGACCAGGAGCTGTGAATCAACCCCTGTAACCAGGTAAGTTCACACACACATACACATATCTAAAAAAAATTAAGCATGTGAGTTTAAATTTGTGGAGGTTACTAATGAGCTCCTGGCAGTACCAGGAGCTGAGACTCGACCCAGGCAAGCACCACTAGGTGAGTACACACAAGAGAAAATATTTTTCAGCAGGTGTAGTCCCTGAGGGATAGCACATAGTGAGAGGAGAAGCAGTGGGACGAGGGATGCTAATGACGGAACACTACGACCACACTGATGACAAGACAGGTAGGGAAATATCTTGGGGCTTTCTAACAGAGACAGTAACCACAACTCTCTCTCTTTGTCTCTCTCTCTCTACTCTCTCTCTCTCTCTCTCTCTCTCTCTCTACTCTCTCTCTCTCTCTCTCTGTGTGACTGTAACTCCCTCCCTTTCTCTCTCTCTCTCTCTGTGACTCTTTAACTCTTCCTCTCTCTCTCTCTCTCTCTCTCTGTGACTGTAACTCCCTCCCTTTTCTCTCTCTCTCTTGGACTCGTAACTTTCCTCTCCTTCTCTCTCTCTCTGGGGTGTTCTCCCTCCCTTTTCTCTCTCTCTCTCTCTCTCTTCTCTCTCTCTGTAACCCCCTTTTGCTGCCCCTCTCTCTTTACCCCCTCTCTCCTCTTGTTTGTCCCCTTCTTCTCCTCTCTCTGTGAACTCACAGATAAGCCAGAAAACCGATTACGAAAAGGACCTAGAGGAGGTCGAAGACACGTGGCAAAAGGGTTTTACACAAACACACACTACAGGAGGCAGGAACAATACATGCTTCAAGAAAAGGGTATGCAAACGTCATGGGGCAGGGGGGAGTGGACCTAGTAGCGACTAGGAAGAAAAGCGGGGCAGGAGCTGAGAATCGGCCTGCAACCCCAATTAGGGGCACGCACAATACCGGACCGGGGCTACAGCTCGACTGTAATGGGGATAAAACGCATTATAAAACCGGGGGGTTCCCTTAATCTTTGCAGGGGACATCCCGTAGGCGGCATCTGTCAGCGCTGTCAATACTTCCCCCGCAAGCCCCGCACAACCCCAGCCTTAATCAGCAGTAGTTACCCCACAGCCTCGACAAACCCCCCGCCTTAACTCGCAGTAGTTACAGCACAGCCCTCAGCACAAACCCCCCGCATTAATCAGGGAAGTTGCCAGCACAAACCCCAGCATACCCCAAAACCCTTAACTCAGCGAAGTTTAAAGCCACCTCAGCACAAACCCCGCCTTAATTAGGAAAGTTGCCGAAACCTAGCACTCCCAAACCTTAACTCAGCAGAAATTACCAGCACAGCCTCAGCACAACCCCCCGCCTTAACCCGCAGGGATTTTTCCAAAAAGCCTCAGCACAACCCAGCCTTAACTCAGCAGTATTAAGCACAGCCCCGCACAAAACCCCGCCTTAACTAAGCAGTGTTACCGCCGCCCAGACAAACCCCGCCTTAAATCAGCAGAAAATTCCCCCACGCCTCAGCACAACCCCCCGCATTAATCAGCAGTAGTTACCCCCCCAGCTCAGACAACCCCGCCTTTTAAATCAGCAGTAGTTACCCACGCCCAAACAAACCCCAGCCTTAATCACAGAGTTACCGACGCTTTGCACAACCCCCGCTTAAATCGCGTGTTTCCCGCACGCCTAGCACAACCCCCGCCTTAATCAGCAGAAGTTACCAGCACGCTCAGCACAACCCAGCTTAATCGCAGTAGTTTTCAGCACAGCCTCGCCAACCCTGCCTTAAATCAGCGAAGTTACCCGCACAGTCAGCACTACCCCCGCCTTAACTCACGTAGTTACCGCAGCTCGCACAACCCCGCCTTAACTCAGCGAAGTTACCGCCAGCCTCGAAAACCCCCGCCTTAAAATCGCAGTAGTTACCCGCAGGCCTCGAAACCCCCGCTTAATCAGGAGAAATTGCCAGCCAACCTCAGCACTCCCCCGCCTTTAACTCAGCGAAATTACCAGACGCCTCAAACACCGCCACCTTAATCAGCGTAGTTACCAACACAACCTCAGCACAACCCCCGCCTTAACTGCAGTAGTTTCCAGCACAGCTCAGCACAACCCCCGCCTTAAATCAGAGTATTACCCGCACAACCTCGCACAACCCTAGCCTTTAAATCGCGAAAGTTTCCCGCACGCTCAGCATACCCCAGCCTTTTTCAGGAAATTACCAGACAGCCTCAGCACAACCCAGCCTTAAAAACAACAGTAGTTTCCGCACAGCCTCGCACAACCCAGCCTTAATCAAAAGTAGTTACCAGCACAGCCTCAGCACAACCCCCGCCTTAAAAACAGAGAAAATTACAGCACCGCCTCAGACAACCCCAGCCTTAACTCAGCATTGTTACCACACAGCCTCAGCACAACCCCCGATTAACTCAGAGAAGTTCCAGCACGCCTCGACAACCCAGCCTTAACTCAGCGTAGTTACCAGCCAGCCTCAGCAAACCCAGCCTTAACTCAGCAGAAGTTACCGCACAGCCCCCAAACCCCAGCCCTTAAAACGCATAGTTACCGCCAGCTCAGCACAACCCGCTTAACTAGCAGAGTTACCGACACCCCCAGCACAACCCCCCTTAAATCGCAGTAGTTTCCCCGCACAGCCCCCGCACAACCCAGCCTTAACTCAGGGAGTTGCCGCCAACCTCAGACTACCCCCGCCTTAAAAGCAGAAGTTTCCAGCACAAAAAAATCAGCACAACCCCCCCTTAATAAACATTTGTTACCAAAACAGCCTCAGCAAACCCCCCGCCCCTTTAATCAGGGGGTAGTTACCGCACAGCCTCAGCACAAACCCAGCCTTAACTAGCGTAGTTACCAGCACAGCCTCAGCACAACCCCAGCCTTAATCAGAAAAAGTTACCGCCGCCTCAGCCAACCCCGCCTTAACTCAGCAGAAGTTCCCGACACCCTCAGCACAACCCCAGCCTTAATCAGCAGTAGTTACCCGGCACAGCCTAGCACAACCCCCGCCTTAAAATCGTGTAGTTACCCAAAACCCGCCCCAGCACAAACCCCAGCCTTAATCGCAGTAGTTACGCACAGCCTAGCACAACCCCAGCCTTAACTAAGCGTAGTACCCCGCACAGCCTCAGCACAAAACCCCGCCTTAATCAGCAGTATTCCGCCAGCCCCAGCCAAACCCCAGCCTTAATCAAGAAGTTACCCGCCACCCTCAGCACAAACCCCCGCCAACTCGCGTGTTACCCGCACAGCTAGCACAAAACCCCACCTTAATAGGAGAAAAGGTGCCAGCCAAAACCCCAGCACTACCCCAGCCCTTAACTCAGCAGAAGTTTCCCGCAAAAGTCGCAAAACCCCCGCCTTAACTTTGCTGTTACCAAAACAGCCCCAGCCAACCCAGCCTTAACTAGCAGTAGTTACAGCACAGCCCCGCACAAACCCCAGCCTTAACTCAGCGTAGTTTCCGACGCCTAGCACAACCCAAGCCTTAATCAGCAGAAGTTACCACACAGCCTCAGACAACCCAGCCTTAATAGCGTTGTTACCAGCACAGCCCCTGCACAAACCCCGCCCTTTTCTCAGCAGAGTTCCCCGCACACCTAGCAAACTCAGCCTTAACTCAGCAGTAGTTACCAGCAAGCCTCGCAAACCCCAGTTAACTAGGGAGAAGTTGCCAGCCAACTCGCAAACCCCGCCTTACCAGCAGAAGTTACGCAAAGCCTCAGCACAACCCCCGCTTTTCAGCAGTAGTTACCAACACAGGCTCGCACAACCCAGCCCTTAAACCGCAAGTTTACCAGCACGCCCCAGCACAACCCCGCCTTTTAAAAAAGCGTTGTTACCAGCACAGCTCGCCAACCCAGCCTTAACTCGCAGAAGTTACCCGCACAGCCTCAGCCAACCCCGCCTTAACTCGCGTGTTAACAGAAGCCTCAGCCCCCCCGCCTTAACTCAGAGAAATTTCCGCACAGCCTCAGCACAAACCCCCGCCCTTAACTCAGCGTGTTACCGCCAGCCTCAGCACAACCCCAGCCTTAATCAGCGAAGTTCCGCACAGCTCGACAACCCCGCCTTTATCAGCAGTGTTCCAGCACAGCCTCAGCACAAACATCAGCCTTAATCAGGAGAAGTTCCGCACAACCTCAAACCTACCCCCATCCCCTTAACTCAGGAAGAAGTTACCAGCACAAACCTCGCAGAACCCCCCCCTTAATCAGCGTGTTACCGCACGCCCCAGCAAGCCCCAGCCTTAATCGGAGAAGTTACCCGCACAACCCCAGCATTTTCCCCCGCCTTAAATCAAGAGAAGTTACAACACAGCCTCAGCCAAACCCCGCCTAAATCAGCAGTAGTTAAAACACAGCTCAGCACAACCCCAGCCTTTTTCAGCAGAAGTTCCCCCCCCCGCCCCAGCACAACCCCCGCCTTAACTCAGCAGAAGTTACCCGCACAGCCTCAGCACAAAACCCCGCTTTAATCGAAGTTACCCGCCAAAATCAGCCTCTAAAGCCTTAACTCAGGGGAAGTTCCAACACAGCCTCAGCACAAAACCCCCGCCTTAAATCAGGAGAATTACCAGCACAGCCTGCATACCCAGCTTTAACCAGCAGTAGTTACCAGCACAACCCAGCCTTAATGGTAGTTACCGCACAGCCTCGCAAACCCCAGCCTTAAAATGCAGAATTACCAGCACAGCCTCGCAACCCAGCCTTTTTTCGCAGTAGTTACAGCACGCCTCGCCCTAACTCAGAGTAGTTACCAGCACGCCAGCACAACCCCCTTTCAGCAGGTTTTTACCAGCACAGCCTCAGACAACCCCAAAATTTTTTTAAATCAGGGAAGTTCCAGAATATACCAACCCCCGTCCTAATTTAGAGAAGTTTCCGCCGCTCGTAAACCCCGTCTTAACTCAGCAGAAGTTACCAGGGACGCCTCAGCAAACCCCAGCCTTAAATCAGCATTATTTACCCAAAAAGCCCCAGCAAACCCCCTTAACCGCAGTTTACCCGCCCCAGCTCGCACAAAACCAGCCTTAAATCGCGTAGTTACCCGCACAGCCTCAACACAACCCCCCGCCTTTAAATCAGCATTGTTTTTCCAGCACAGCCTCGCACAAAACCCCCGCCCTTTAAATCGCAGTAGTTACCCGAAAAACCTCGACAACCCCCGCCTTAATCAGAGTAAATTACCAGCACAGCCCCAAAAAACCCAGCCTTAAAACGCAGTAGTTACCCGCACAGCCGCACAACCCCAGCCCTTAACTCAGCATAGTTACCAGCACAACCCCAGCCTTTAAATCAGCATTGTTACCGCAAACCCGCCCTTTCTCAGCAGTAGTTACCGCACAGCCCCCAGCACAACCCCCGCCCTTAATAGCAGAATTACCGCACAGCCTCAGCACAAACCCCGCCTTAACCAGCAGTAGTTACCCGCAAAGCCTCAGCAAACCTCGCCCTTAATCAGCAGTAGTTACCAGCACAGCTCAGCACAACCCCGCCTTAACTCAGCAGTAGTTTCAGCACACCTCGCACAACCCCCGTCCTAATTTAGAGAAGTTACCCGCCAGCCTCAGTACAACCCCAGTCTTTAATCGGAGAAGTTACCAGCACAGCCTCGCACAAACCCCCGTCCTAATTAGCGAAGTTACCCGCACGCCTCAGTACAACCCCCGTCTTAACTCAGGAAGTTACCAGCCAGCCAGCACAACCCAGCCTTAACCAGGGGAAGTTACCGCACGCCCCAGCACAACCCAGCCCAAATCCAGAGTAGTTACCCGCCAGCCCCAGCCAACCCCCCCTAAATCAGCAGTCTTACCCGACAGCCTCAGCACAACCCCGTTAACTCAGCAGTTGTACGAATGGTTTCTGAGTAGAATATTACCTATGAGGTAGTATCCTGTGGGATTATCCCTGCGGGTATACTACCCGGGGATAGTACCCTGTGAGGATACTATCACCTGCTGGGATAGTACCACCTGCTGGGATATAACACCTGCTGAGGATAGTACTCACCTCGGGATACTACTCACCATGAGGATAGTACTCATTCTGAGGGTATACTCCTGCTGAGGATAGTACCGCTGTGAGGATAAAATATCAGCTGCTGAGGTATACTCACCTATGAGGATAGTACTCACCTGCTGAGGATAGACCAATTCTGGGGATAGTACTCGTGCCGAGGATGTACTACCTACTGAGGATAGTACTCACCTGCTGGGATTCTAAACCTACTGAGGTTTGTATCATTATGAGGATAGTCTCGTGCTGAGGATAGTACTCACCCGCTGGGATAGTACTCTGCTGCTGAGGATGTATCACCTAGAGGTTTGTATCACCTGCTGGGATAGTATCCCTATGAGGATGTATCCCCGTGAGGTAGTACTCACTGCTGGGATGTACTCAGTGTGAGGGGGTAGTACTCAGTGCTGAGGATGTACTCACCTGTGAGGTTTTTTCTCAGTGTGGGATAGTATCCCTGGAGGATAGTATCAGTGCTGGGATAGACTCGCTGTGAGGGATAGTATCACCTGTGAGGATGTATCAGCTGTGGGTAGTATCCCTGTGAGGTAGTATCAGCTGTGGGATAGTACTACCTGTGAGGATAGTACTCACTGCGAGGTAGTATCAGTGTTGGATATACCACCTGCTGAGGTGTACTAGCGCTGAGGATAGTACTCACTGCTGAGGATTTTTTTTCACCTCCTGAGGATAGTACTCAGTGCTGGATAGTACTCAGTGCTGAGGATAGTACTACCTGTGGGTAGTTTCTAGTGCTGAGGATGTACTAGCTGCTGGGTTGTCTCACCCGCTGGGATAGACTCAGCTGTGAGGATAGACTCACTGCGGGATAGTACTCGCTGCTGAGGTGTTCAGCTGCTGAGGATGTACCCCCTGTGGGATAGTATAGCTGCTGGGATAGTACTCACCTGCTGAGGATTGTACTCAGCTGCTGAGGGTATCTCAGCTGTGAGGATATACTCACCTGCTGAGGGATAGTACTCAGTATGAAATTTGACTACCTGCTGAGGTGTACTCATGTGAGGTAGTACTCCCTGTGAGGATAGATAACTACGAGGATAGTCTCACCTGCTGAGGTAGTACTCACCTGGAGGTAGTACTCACCCGCTGGGATGTACTCAGCTATGAGGTGATCACTGCTGGGATGTACTCACTGGAGGATTGTATCACCTGCTGAGGATAGTACTCCTGCGAGGTTGTACCCCTGCTGAGGATAGTACTCGCTACTGGGGATAGTTCTCACCTTTGAGGATGTACTCACCTGCTGAGGTAGTACTCACCTGTGGGATATATACCTGTGGGATAGTACTAAACTGCTGAGGATAGTACTCAGTGCTGAGGATAGTACTCACTGTGAGGATAGTTTCAGCTACTGGGATAGACTCACCGCTGGGATTGTATCACTGTGGGATATACTCACCCGCTGAGGGTAGTATCAGCTATGGGATGTATACCCGGAGGATAGTACTACCTGCTGAGGAACTATCACCTGCTGAGGATAGTACCACCTGTGGGTAGTACTCACCCGCTGAGGATAGTACTCAGCTATGAGGATAGCTCCCTGCTGAGGATAGTACTCCCTGTGAGGTAGTCTCACCCGGAGGATGTACTACCCGCTGAGGTATACTCACCTGCTGAGGTGTCTCACCTGCTGGGATAGAATCAGTGCTGAGGATAGACTCACTGTGAGGGTAGTACTCGTATGAGGATAGTATCACCTGCTGAGGATAGTATCACCTGTGGGTAGTATCAGCTGTGAGGTAGTACTCACCTGCTGAGGATAGTATCACCCTGTGAGGATGTAATCACCTGTGAGGATAGTACTCCTGTGGGATGTACTCGTATGGGTAGTACTCCCCTTTGAGGATGTACTCACCCGTGGGATTGTACTCAATGCTGGGATAGACTCAGCTGCGAGGAGTACTCAGTGCTGGGTAGTCTCAGTGTGAGGTTTGTATAACCTGTGGGGTTTACTCAGCTTCTGAGGATAGTACTCACCTGCTGAGGATGTACCCCCCTGCTGAGGTAGTACCCACCTGCTGAGGTATACTCAGCTACTGAGGATGTATCAACTTGAGGATAGTATCACCTGTGGGATATACT
Source organism: Cherax quadricarinatus (assembly GCF_026875155.1). Classification (NCBI taxonomy): domain Eukaryota; kingdom Metazoa; phylum Arthropoda; class Malacostraca; order Decapoda; family Parastacidae; genus Cherax; species Cherax quadricarinatus. The sequence continues at coordinate 13,369,939 of NC_069489.1, read as the reverse complement.
CCTGTGAGGATAGTACTCACCTGTGAGGATAGTACTCACCTGCTGAGGATAGTACCAGTACTGAGGATAGTATCAATGCTGGGATGTACTCACCCGTGAGGATAGTACTCACCGGGTAGGATTTGATCACCCGTGGGATGTACTCACCTGCTGGGTAGTATACTGCTGAGGATGTATCACTGTGAGGTTTTGTATACCGCTGAGGTAGTATCATACTGAGGATAGTAATCACCCGCTGGGATGTATCACCTGTGAGGTTTTTACTCAGTGTGAGGATGTTCACCTGTGAGGATAACTACCTGTGAGGTAGTATCCTGTGAGGATAGTATCACCTGCTGAGGTGTACTTCCTATGGGATAGTACTCGCTGTGGGGATGTACTCACCGCTGGGATAGTATCAGTGGGGATAGTACTCAGCTGCTGGGATAGTACTCACCTGCTGGGATGTACTCAGTGCTGGGATGTACCACCGCTGAGGATAGTACTGCTGTGGGATAGTATCATGCTGAGGATAGTTCGCTGTGGGGGGTAGTATCAGCTGTGAGGATAGTAATCAGTGCTGAGGATTTACCGCTGTGGGATAGTATCAGCTGCTGGGTAGTATAGTGTGAGGATAGTATCACCCATGAGGATGTACTCACTAATGAGGTGTACTCACCTGTGAGGTAGTATACCTATGAGGATAGTAACAGCTGCTGAGGATAGTATACCTACTGAGGATAGTACTACCTGTGAGGATATCTCAGTGCTGAGGATAGTACTCACCTATGAGGATAGTATCACCCGCTGAGGATAGACTAGTGCTGAGGTAGACTCACCCTTTTGGGGGTAGTACTCACCTTGAGGATGTATCACCCTGCTGAGGTAGACTCACCCACTGAGGATGTACCACCTACTGAGGATAGTACTACCCATGGGATAGTCTACCTACTGAGGATAGACTCCTGTGAGGATGTACTCACCCGCGGGATGTAATCACCTATGAGGATAGTACTCACCCACTGAGGATAGTACTCACCCCGTGAGGATAGTCTAAAACCCATGAGGTAGTACTCACCTGCTGAGGATATACTCACCTATGAGGATGTACTCACTACTGAGGATAGTACTCACCCGCTGAGGATAGTACTCAGTACTGAGGTAGTTCCTGTGAGGATTATCACTGCTGAGGTTTTTATCGTCTGAGGTAGTACTCACTGTGAGGATAGTACCCCCTGCTGGGATAGTACTCATGTGAGGTAGTACTCAGCTATGGGATGTATCACCCGTGAGGTGTTCACCTGCTGAGGATGTACTCACCTGCTGAGGATTTTACCACCTGTGAGGATGTATCACCTGCTGGGATGTAATGCTACTGAGGATAGTACTCCCTGCTGGGATAGTACTCACCGCTGAGGGTAGTCTCACCTGCTGGGATAGTTCACCCGCTGAGGTAGTTCAGCTGACACTTACCCGAAAAAAATAAAGAAATTTATTAATAATTATAAATTTTGATTCAATCAATGAATTGTAATGTGATAATTTAATAATAAATAATAATATATTAAAAAATAATAAAAATATAAAAAATAATAATAAAAATAATAATAATAAAAATGATAATAATGATATTTAAAAACAATAATAAAAATAATAATAATTTTAATAAAATAAATAAAAATAATAATTATATAATAATAAAATAATAATAATTAAAATTTTTAAAAATGATAATAATAAAATAATAATAATAATATAATAATAATCATAATAATAATAATAATAAAAATAAAAATAATAATTATAATATGATAATAATAATAATAATAATAAAAAAATAATAATTTAATAATGTAATAAATAATAATAAAAATTATAATAAAGATAATTAATAATAATAAAAATAATAATAATAATTTAATAATGATAATAAAATAATAATAATAATAATAATTTTTAAAAATTTAAAAATAATAAAAATAATAATTTTAAAATTTTAATAAAATAATAATAATAATAATAATAATAATAATAAAATAAAAATAAAAAATTTTAAAAATTAATTATAATAAAAATAATAATAAATAATAAAAAAAATAATAATTAAAAATAATAATAAAAATAATTATAATAATGATAATAATAATTAATTAGAAACGAAAAGGTTAGCAGCGAGATAAACAGCACAGACACGACACTGACAGCACACAGACGACACGACACTGGCACAGGGGCGACATGGGAGTAAAAAGAACGAAACCTGACACAAGCAAGACAGACATGACAGACACAGAGACCAGACCAGACAGACACAAAGGGAAAAGACACGACAGACAAGAGATACAGACACGACAGAAATGCAAACACGACAGACAGAGACAGACAAAAATAGACACAAAAAGAACAGAGAGACATGACAGACATGACACAAGCACAGACAGTACTGACAGAAACACAGAGACAGACAGGACATAAAAGGATGACAGAGCAGACAGACAGGGAACAATTCCCCGCGCCCTAAAAAAACGGATACAATTTACACCTTTCAGTAAACCTGCGGGGGATTTCAAACCAGATATTTACACGGGGGTAGCGGGCCGCCACCCTCCCCTTTATCCAGGCTTATTTTTACCCGGCTTTAAATCAACCCGTAAAAGATTTTACCACACACACCAAACCCCACACACCACACACACTCCCACACACAACAACACACACACAAAAAACACCCCACCACACACACCACCCCCACACCACCCCACAACAAAACACACCACACCACAAAAAACACACACACCACCCCCACACACCCCACCCCACCCCAACACACAAAAAACACACACACACACACACCCCAACCACACAACAACCCCTCAAACCACACACACACAACCCCAAACACACACACACACACACACACCCCACACACACACACACAAAAAAACACACCCCACACCACAAACACACACACACACCCCCCCACAAAACAAACACACACACCACACCACAACACACACCAACACACACACACACACACACACAAACACAACCACCCCACACACCAACCACAACACAACACACCCCAACACAAACACCAACAACAACACAACCACAACACACACACCACACACCACCACCAACACACCACACAAAAAACCACACAAACCCCCACACACACACACACAACACACAACACAAACCACAAACAAAACAAACACCCCAAAAACACCACACAACAACCCCACACACACCACACACACCAAAACAAAAAATTTAAAATATATATATATATATATTATAATATTATATATAAATAATATTTATATATTTATATATATATATATGCAGCCTGTAACTGCTACCAGGGCAGACTGTAACTGCTACCAGGACAGCCTGCAACTGCTACCAGGACAGCCTGTAACTGCTACCAGGGTAGCCTGTAGCTGCTACCAGGACAGCCTGTAACTGCTACCAGGACAGCCTGTAACTGCTACCAGGGTAGCCTGTAACTGCTACCAGGGCAGCCTGTAACTGCTACCAGGACAGCCTGTAACTGCTACCAGGACAGCCTGTAACTGCTACCAGGGTAGCCTGTAACTGCTACCAGGGTAGCCTGTAGCTGCTACCAGGTCAGACTGTAACTGCTACCAGGACAGCCTGCAACTGCTGCCAGGACAGCCTGTAACTGCTACCAGGGTAGCCTGTAGCTGATACCAGGTCAGCCTGTAACTGCTACTAGGGCAGCCTGTAACTGCTACCAGGGCAGCCTGTAACTGCTACCAGGGCAGCCTGTAACTGCTACCAGGGCAGCCTGTAACTGCTACCAGGGTAGCCTGTAACTGCTTCCAGGGTAGCCTGTAACTGCCACCAGGGCAGCCTGTAACTGCTACCAGGGCAGCCTGTAACTGCTACCAGGGCAGCTTGTAACTGCCACCAGGGTAGCCTGTAACTGCTACCAGGGCAGACTGTAACTGCTGCTAGGGTAGACTGTAACTGCCACCAGGGTAGCCTGTAACTGCTACCAGGGTAGCATGAAACTGCTACCAGGGTAGCCTGTAACTGCTACCAGGGCAGCCTGTAACTGCTACCAGGGCAGCCTGTAACTGCTACCAGGGCAGCCTGTAACTGCCACCAGGGTAGCCTGTAACTGCTACCAGGGCAGACTGTAACTGCTGCCAGGGCAGACTGTAACTGCCACCAGGGTAGCATGTAACTGCTACCAGGGTAGCCTGTAACTGCTACCAGGGCAGCCTGTAACTGCTACCAGGGTAGCATGTAACTGCTACCAGAGCAGCCTGTAACTGCTACCAGGGTAGCCTGTAACTGCTACCAGGGCAGCCTGTAACTGCTACCAGGGTAGCCTGTAACTGCCACCAGGGTAGCCTGTAACTGCCACCAGGGTAGCCTGTAACTGCTACCAGGGCAGCCTGTAACTGCCACCAGGGTAGCCTGTAACTGCTACCAGGGTAGCATATAACTGCTAGCAGGGTAACCTGTAACTGCTACCAGGGCAGCCTGTAACTGCCACCAGGGTAGCCTGTAACTGCTACCAGGGTAACATGTAACTGCTACCAGGGTAGCCTGTAACTGCTACCAGGGCAGCCTGTAACTGCTACCAGGGCAGTCTGTAACTGCTGCCAGGGTAGCCTGTAACTGCTACCAAGGCAGCCTATAACTGCTACCAGGGCAGCCTGTAACTGCTACCCGGGCAGCCTGTAACTGCTACCAGGGCAGCCTGTAACTGCTACCATGGCAGCTTGTAACTGCTACCATGGCAGCCTGTAACTGCTACCAGGGCAGCCTGTAACTGATACCAGGGTAGCCTGTAACTGCTACCAGGGCAGACTGTAACTGCTGCCAGGGCAGACTGTAACTGCTACTAGGGCAGCCTGTAACTGCTACCAGGGCAGCCTGTAACTGCCACCAGGATAGCCTGTAACTGCCACCAGGATAGCCTGTAACTGCTACCAGGGCAGCCTGTAACTGCTACCAGGGCAGCCTGTAACTGCTACCAGGGCAGCCTGTAACTGCTACCAGGGCAGCCTGTAACTGCTACCAGGGCAGCCTGTAACTGCTACCAGGGTAGCCTGTAACTGCTACCAGGGTAGCCTGTAACTGCCACCAGGATAGCCTGTAACTGCTACCAGGGCAGCCTGTAACTGCTACCAGGGCAGCCTGTAACTGCCACCAGGATAGCCTGTAACTGCTACCAGGGTAGCCTGTAACTGCTACCAGGGTAGCCTGTAACTGCTACCAGGGTAGCCTGTAACTGCTACCAGGACAGCCTGTAACTGCTACCAGGGCAGCCTATAACTACTACCAGGGCAGCCTGCAACTGCTACCAGGGCAGCCTATAAGTACTACCAGGTCAGACTGTAACTGCTACCAGGGCAGCCTGTAACTGCTACCAGGGCAGCCTGTAACTGCTACCAGGGCAGCCTATAACTACTACCAGGGCAGCCTATAACTACTACCAGGGCAGCCTATAACTACTACCAGGGCCCGCCTATAACTACTACCAGGGCAGCCTATAACTACTACCAGGGCAGCCTATAACTACTACCAGGGCAGCCTATAACTACTACCAGGGCAGCCTATAACTACTACCAGGGCAGCCTATAACTACTACCAGGGCAGCCTATAACTACTACCAGGGCAGCCTGTAACTGGTACCAGGGTAGCCTGTATACTGTTACCAGGACAGACTGACAACAGGTGGGGAAGGCTGCCATGATTAACGAGCAGGACACAGGATGATGGCTACACTATGGTAATGTCGACTCGAATCATTTAAATTCTTTCTGTTATGACAAGTTAATCGAGTTTCCCAGGTTGTGGGGGATTGATGGGGGTAGGTTGTGGGGGATTGATGGGGGTAGGTTGTGGGGGATTGATGGGGTAGATTGTGGGGGATTGATGGGGTAGGTTGTGGGAGATTGATGGGGTAGGTTGTGGGGGATTGATGGGGCAGGTTGTGGGGGATTGATGGGGTAGATTGTGGGGGATTGATGGGGAAGGTTGTGGGGGATTGATGGGGTAGGTTGTGGGAGATTGATGGGGTAGGTTGTGGGGGATTGATGGGGTAGATTGTGGGGGATTGATGGGGAAGGTTGTGGGGGATTGATGGGGTAGGTTGTGGGAGATTGATGGGGTAGGTTGTGGGGATTGATGGGGTAGGTTGTGGGAGATTGATGGGGTAGGTTGTGGGGGATTGATGGGGTAGATTGTGGGGGATTGATGGGGTAGATTGTGGGAGATTGATGGGGGGAGGTTGTGTGGGATTGATGGGGTAGGTTGTGGAGATTGATGGGGTAGGTTGTGGGGGATTGATGGGGTAGGTTGTGGGAGATTGATGGGGTAGGTTGTGGGGGATTGATGGGGTAGGTTGTGGGAGATTGATGGGGTAGGTTGTGGGGGATTGATGGGGTAGGTTGTGGGAGATTGATGGGGTAGGTTGTGGGGGATTGATGGGGTAGATTGTGGGGGATTGATGGGGTAGATTGTGGGAGATTGATGGGGGTAGGTTGTGGGGATTGATGGGGTAGGTTGTGGGAGATTGATGGGGTAGGTTGTGGGGGATTGATGGGGCAGGTTGTGGGGGATTGATGGGGTAGATTGTGGGGGATTGATGGGGAAGGTTGTGGGGGATTGATGGGGTAGGTTGTGGGAGATTGATGGGGTAGGTTGTGGGGGATTGATGGGGTAGATTGTGGGGGATTGATGGGGAAGGTTGTGGGGGATTGATGGGGTAGGTTGTGGGAGATTGATGGGGTAGGTTGTGGGAGATTGATGGGGTAGGTTGTGGGAGATTGATGGGGTAGGTTGTGGGGATTGATGGGGTAGATTGTGGGGATTGATGGGGTAGATTGTGGGGATTGATGGGGGTAGGTTGTGTGGGATTGATGGGTAGGTTGTGGGAGATTGATGGGGTAGGTTGTGGGGGATTGATGGGGTAGGTTGTGGGATTGATGGGGTAAAGTTGTGGGGATTGATGGGGTGGTTGTGGGAGATTGATGGGTAGGTTGTGGGGATTGATGGGGTAGGTTGTGGGAGATTGATGGGTAGGTTTGTGGGGATTGATGGGGTAGATTGTGGGGGATTGATTGGGTAGATTGTGGGAGATTGATGGGGGTAGGTTGTGTGGGATTGATGGGGTAGGTTGTGGGAGATTGATGGGGTAGATTGTGGGGGATTGATGGGGTAGATTGTGGGAGATTGATGGGTAGGTTGTGTGCGATGATGGGGTAGTTGTGGAGATTGATGGGGAAGGTTGTGGGGGATTGATGGGGTAGGTTGTGGGAGATGTATGGGGTAGGTTGTGGGGATTGATGGGGTAGTATGTGGGGGATTGATGGGGTAGATTGTGGAGATTGATGGGGGTAGGTTGTGTGGGAAATTGATGGGGTAGGTTGTGGGAGATTGATGGGGTAGATTGTGGGGATTGATGGGTAGATTGTGGGAGATTGATGGGGGTAGTTGTTTTGGATTGATGGGGTAGATTGTGGGGGATGATGGGGTAGTTGTGGGTTGATGGGAGGTTTTGTGGGGATTTATGGGGAAGGTTGTGGGGGATTATGGGTGGTAGTTGGTGTGGGACTGATGGGGGTTGTGGGGGTGATGGGTAGATTGTGGGAGATTGATGGGGTAGGTTGTGGGGATGATGGGGTATGGTTGTGGGATTGATGGGGAAGGTTGTGGGGGATTTGATGGGGGTAGGTGTGTGGGACTGATGGGGGTAGGTTGTGGGGGATTGATGGGGTAAGGTTGTGGGGATTGATGGGTAGGTTGTGGGAGATTATGGGGTAGGTTTGGGGTTGGGTAGTTATGTGGGGATTGTTGGTTGTGGGGGATTGATGGGGCAGGTTTGTGGGGGATTGTGGGTTAGGTTGTGGGGGATTGATGGGGTAGGGTGTGGGGGATTGATAGGGGAAGGTTAGTGGGGATTTATGGGGGTAGGTCTGTGTGGGAACTGATGGGGGGTAGGTTGTGGGGGATTGTGGGGTAGGTTGTGGGGGATTGATGGGGTAGGTTGTGGGGGATTGATGGGGTTAGGTTGTGGGGGATTGAGGGGTAGGTTGTGGGGATTGATGGGGTAGGTTGTGGAGGGGATTGATGGGGCAGGTTGTGGGGGATTTGAAGTGGTAGGTAGTGGGGGATGATGGGGTAGGTTGTGGGGGATTGATGGGTAGGTTGTGGGGGATTGATGGGGTAGGTTGTGGGGGATTGAGTGGGAGGTTGTGGGGATTGATGGGGAGGTTGTGGGGATTGATGGGTAGGTTGTGGGGATTGATGGGGTAGGTTGTGGGGGATTGATGGGGAGGTTGTGGGGGATTGATGGGGAGGTTGTGGGGGATGATGGTGTAGGTTGTGGGGGATTGATGGGGCAGGTTGTGGGGATTGATGGGGTAGGTTGTGGGGATTGATGGGGCAGGTTGTGGGGGATTGATGGGGTAGGTTGTGGGGGATTGATGGGGCAGGTTGTGGGGGATTGATGGGGTAGGTTGGGGGGATTGATGGGGAGGTTGTGGGGGATTGATGGGGTAGGTTGTGGGGGATTGATGGGGAGGTTGTGGGGGATTGATGGGGCAGGTTGTGGGGGATTGATGGGGTAGGTTGTGGGGGATTGATGGGGTAGGTTGTGGGGGATTGAGGGGTGGTTGTGGGATTATGGAGTTGTGGGGGATTGATGGGGTAGGTTGGGGGATTGATGGGGTAGGTTGTGGGGGATTGATGGGCAGGTTGTGGGGGATTGATGGGGTAGGTTGTGGGGGATTGATGGGGCAGGTTGTGGGGGATTGATGGGGTAGGTTGTGGGGGATTGATGGGGCAGGTTGTGGGGGATTGAATGGGGTAGGTTGTGGGGGTGATTTGATGGGGCAGTTGTGGGGATTGATGGGGTAGGTTGTGGGGGATTGATGGGGTAGGTTGTGGGGGATTGATGGGGCTTTTAGGTTGTGGGGGATTGATGGGTAGGTTATGATGTGGGATTGATGGGGTAGTTGTGGGGGATTGATGGGGTAGGTTGTGGGGGATTGATGGGGAGGTTGTGGGGTGATGGAGGTTGTGGATGGGATTTGGGTATGTGGGGGATTTGATGGGGTAGGTTGTGGGGGATTGATGGTGGTAGGTTGTGGGGATTGATGGGTAGGTTGTGGGGGATTGATGGGGAGGTTTGGGGTGGGGGATTGATGGGTGGCGGTTGTGGGGGATTGATGGGGTAGGTTGTGGGAGATTGATGGGGGTAGGTTGTGGGTGGATTGATGGGCAGGTTGTGGGATGATGGGGTATGTGTGGGATTTTATGGTAGGTAGTGGGGATTGATGGGGTAGGTTGTGGGGGATTGATGGGGTTAGGTTGTGGGGGATTTGAGGGTAGGTTGTGGGGGATTGATGGGGTAGGTTGTGGGGGATTGAGGGGTAGGTTGTGGGGGATGATGGGTAGGTTGTGGGGGATTGATGGGGTAGGTTGTGGGGATTGATGGGGTAGGTTGTGGGGGATTGATGGGGGTAGGTTGTGGGGGATTGATGGGGCATGGTTGTGGGGGATTGATGGTAGGTGAGTTGTGGGGTAGGTGTGAGGATTGATGGGGGTAGGTAGTGGGAGATTGATGGGGGTAGGTTGTGGGGACTTGATGGGGTAGGTTGTGGGAGATTGATTGGGGGTAGGTTGTGGGGGATGATGGGGTAGGTTGTGGGAGATTGATGGTGGTAGGTGTGGGGGACTGATGGGGTAGGTTGTGGGAGATTGATGGGGTAGGTTGTGGATGTGGGGGATGTTGTGGGGATTGATGGGGAAGTTGTGGGGGATTGATGGGTAGGTTGTGGGGGATTGATGGGGTTGGTTTTTGTTAAGGGGATTGATGGGGTGGTTGTGGGGATATGAGATTGTGGGATGATGGGGGTAGGTTGTGGGGGATGATGGGGTAGGTTGTGGGAATCTGATGGGGGTACGTGTGGGAGATTGATGGGGTTAGGTTGTGGGGATGATGGGGGTAGGTTGTGGGAGATGATAGGGTAGGTTTGTGGGAATGATGGGGGTAGTTGTGGGAGATTGATGGGTGGTAGGTTGTTGTGGAGATGGGGGAGGTGTGGGAGATTGATGGGGTAGGTTGGTGGGACTGATGGGGGTAGGTTGCGGGAGATGATGGGGGTAGATTGTGGGAAGATTGATGGGGGTAGGGTGATTGATGGGATAGTTGTGGGAGATTGATGGGGGTACGATTGTGGAGATTGATAGGGTCAGGTTGTGTGGGACTGATGGGGGTAGGTTGTGGGGATTGATGGGGGTAGGTTGTGTGGGACTGATGGGGGTAGGTTGTGGGAGATTGAGTGGGGTACGTTGTGGGAGATTGATAGGGGTAGGTTGTGTGGGACTGATGGGGGTAGGTTGTGGAAGACTGATGGGGAAGGTTGTGGAGATTGATGGGGGTAGATTTGGGGAGACTGATGGGGTAGGTTGTGGGAGGTTGATGGGGTATTGTGGGAGATGATGGGGTAGGTTGTGGGAGATTGATGGGGTAGATTTGGGAGACTGATGGGGTAGGTTGTGGGAGATTGATGGGGTAGGTTGTGGGAGATTGATGGGGTAGATTGTGGGAGACTGATGGGGGTAGGTTGTGGGAGGTTGATGGGGGTAGATTGTGGCAGACTGATGGGGTAGGTTGTGGGAGATTGATGGGAGTAGATTGTGGGAGACTGATGGGGTAGGTTGTGGAAGATTGATGGGGGTAGATTGTGTGGGAGATTGATGGGGTAGGTTGTGGGAGACTGATGGGGGAGGTTGTGGGAGACTGATGCATCAAGGTACCCTGGACCAGCATCAAGGTACCCTGGGCCAGCATCAAGGTACCCTAGACCAGCATCAAGGTACCCTGGACCAGCATCAAGGTACCCTGAACCAGCATCAAGGTACCCTGGACCAGCATCAAGGTTCCCTGGACCAGCATCAAGGTACCCTGGACCAGCATCAAGGTACCATGGACCAGCATCAAGGTACCCTGAACCAGCATCAAGGTACCCTGAACCAGCATCAAGGTACCCTGGACCAGCATTAAGGTACCCTGGACCAGCATCAAGGTACTCTGGACCAGCATCAAGGTACCCTGGACCAGCATCAAGGTACCCTGGACCAGCATCAAGGTACCCTGAACCAGCATCAAGGTACCCTGTACCAGCATCAAGGTGCCCTGTACCAGCATCAAGGTACCCCGGACCAGCATCAAGGTACCCTGGACCAGCATCAAGGTACCCTGGACCAGCATCAAGGTACTCTGGACCAGCATCAAGGTACCCCGGACCAGCATCAAGGTACCCTAGACCAGCATCAAGGTACCCTGAACCAGCATCAAGGTATCCTGAACCAGCATCAAGGTACCCTGACCAGCATCAAGGTACTCTGGACCAGCATCAAGGTACCCTGAACCAGCATCAAGGTACCCTGAACCAGCATCAAGGTACTCTGGACCAACATCAAGGTACCCTAGACCAGCATCAAGGTACCCTGAACTAGCATCAAGGTACCCTGGACCAGTATCAAGGCATCTGAGATGAGATGAGATGCAGCATCTCAGTGTATCCTAAAATTTTATTCTGGTCCTAAATGAGAGGAATGACATAGCGAGTCTGACAATACATCAACATGTCAGAGTCCTGTCCAGTCAGGTCCAGTCCAGGTCCGATCAGGTCTGGTCCAGGTCCAGTCCAGGTCCGGGCAGGTCCAGTCCAGGTCCGATCAGGTCTAGTCTAGGTTCAGTCCAGGTTCTGTCAGGTCCTGTCCAGGTCCGATCAGGTCTAGTCTAGGTCCAGCCCAGGTCCTGTCAGGTCCAGTCCAGGTACTGTCAGGTCCAGTCCAAGTCCAATCAGGTCTGGTCCAGGTCCAGTCCAGGTCCGGGCAGGTCCAGTCCAGGTCCGATCAGGTCTGGTCCAGGTCCAGTCCAGTCAGGTCCGTCCAGGTCCGATCAGGTCTGTCCAGGTCCAGTCCAGGTCGCAGGTCAGTCCAGGTCCGATCAGGTCTAGTCTAGGTCAGTCCAGGTTCCCGTCAGGTCCAGTCCAGGTCCGATCAGGTCTGTCAGGTTCCAGTCGTCAGGTCCATCCAGGTCTGTCAGGTCCAGTCCAGGTCCTGTCAGGTCCAGTCCAGGTCCGATCAGGTCTGGTCCAGGTCCAGTCCAGGTCCGGGCAGGTCCAGTCCAGGTCCGATCAGGTCTAGTCTAGGTCCAGTCCAGGTCCTGTCAGGTCCTG
>NC_069489.1:13310224-13352724 GCF_026875155.1 Cherax quadricarinatus | reverse complement strand
CTTAGACCTGCCTAGCATGGGCCAGTAGGTGACTTGGACCTGCCTAGCATGGGCCAGTAGGTGACTTAGACCTGCCTAGCATGGGCCAGTGGGTGACTTAGACCTGCCTAGCATGGGCCAGTGGGTGACTTAGACCTACCTAGCATGGGCCAGTGGGTGACTTAGACCTGCCTAGCATGGGCCAGTGGGTGACTTAGACATTCCTAGCATGGGCCAGTAGGTGACTTAGACCTGCCTAGCATGGGCCAGTGTGCTTAGACCTGCCAGCATGGCCATGGGTTGACTTGACATTCCTACATGGCCATAAGTGACTTAGACTGCCTACATGGGGCAGTGGCCTCCTAGCATGTCTCATTGCATTTCTGACAAGTTTCACGTCATGTTAGCACTGCATCAGTATGCATAGTGTACGACATGTGTACATTAAGATTGCATATTTAAACTGTATACAGCTACCATGGCATGTAGTTACCTCATATTCATCGTGTCCATTTACATTTAAGCATTCATAATACATATGATAACAAGAATGTACTATTATCACTGGTATCAATCTAAGTCATATAAATAATAATAATAATAATAATAATAATTAATATTATTATCATTATGTGAATTACGTCGTGTTTATACACGAATTAATCGTGTATTTACGTATTTGTGTTGCAGGGATCGAGACATAGCTCCTGGCCCCGTCTCTTCACTGCTCCATGAGCTTTATCATACCTCGTCTTAAAGCTATGTATGGTTCCTGCCTCCACTACACTCACTTGCCAGACTATTCCACTTCCTGACAACTCTGTGACTGAAGAAATACTTCCTAACATCCCTGTGATTCATCTGTGTCTTCAACTTCCAACTGTGTCCCCTTGTTGCTGTGTCCCCTTGTTGTTGTGTCCCCTTGTTGCTGTGTCCCCTTGTTGTTGTGTCCCCTTGTTGCTGTGTCCCTTTGTTGCTGTGACCCCTTGTTGTGTGTCTTTGCTGTGTCCCCTTGTTGCTGTGTCCCCTTGTTGCTGTGTCCCCTTGTTGCTGTGTCCCTTTGTTGTTGCTGGTGTCCCTTGTTGCTGTGTCCCCTTGTTGCTGTGTCCCTTTGTTGCTGTGTCCCCTTGTTGTGTGTCCCCTTGTTGCTGTGTCCCCTTGTTTGCCCCGTGTCCCTTGTTGCTGTGTCCCACTTGTTGCTGTGTCCCCTTGTTGCTGTGTCCCCTTGTTGCTGTGTCCCCTTGTTGTGTGTCCCCTTGTTGCTGTGTCCCCTTGTTGTTGTGTCCCTTTGTTGCTGTGTCCCCTTGTCTTGTCCTTGCTTCTGGTGGTCCCCTTGTTACTGTGTCCCCTTGTTGTTGTGTCCCCTTGTTGCTGTGTCCCTTGTTGCTGTGTCCCCTTGTTGCTGTGTCCCCTTGTTGCTTTTGTCCTTGTTGCTGTGTCCCTTTGTTGCTGTGTCCCCTTGTTGCTGTGTCCCCTTGTTCTGTGTCCCCTTGTTGCTGTGTCCCCTTGTTGCTGTGTCCCCTTGTTGCTGTGTCCCCTTGTTGCTGTGTCCCCTTGTTGCTGTGTCCCCTTGTTGCTGTGTCCCTTGTTGCTGTGTCCCCTTTGTTGCTGTGTCCCCTTGTTGCTGTGTCCACTTGTTGTTGTGTCCCCTTGTTGCTGTGTCCCCTTGTTGTTGTGTCCCCTTGTTGCTGTGTCCCCTTGTTGCTGTGTCCCCTTGTTACTGTGTCCCCTTGTTGTTGTGTCCCCTTGTTGCTGTGTCCCCTTGTTGCTGTGTCCCCTTGTTGCTGTGTCCCCTTGTTGCTGTGTCTGCTTGTTGCTGTGTCCCTTTGTTGCTGTGTCCCCTTGTTGCTGTGTCCCCGTGTTGCTGTGTCCCCTTGTTGCTGTGTCCCCTTGTTGCTGTGTCCGCTTGTTGCTGTGTCCCCTTGTTGTTGTGTCCCCTTGTTGCTGTGTCCCCTTGTTGCTGTGTCCCCTTGTTGCTGTGTCCCCTTGTTGCTGTGTCCCCTTGTTGCTGTGTCCCCTTGATGCTGTGTCATATCTCTGGAACATCCTGTCTCTGTCCACCTTGTCAATTACTCTCAGTATTTTATATGTCGTTATCATATCATCCCTATCTCTCCTGTCCTCCAGTGTCGTCAGGCCAATTTCCCTCAACCTTTCTTCGTAGGACATTCCCCTGAGCTCTGGGAATAGTCTTGTTGCAAACCTTTGTACTTTCTCTAATTTCTTGACGTGCTTGACCAGGTGTGGGTTCCAGACTGGTGCTGCATACTCCAGTATGGGCCTGACGTACAAGGTACAGCTTCAACCCCAACCTAAGCTTGTCTGCGGCTTCTCCAAGCTCTGATCAGCTTGAAAGCTTCACAGCAGGTGATGAGCCAAGCTCTCAGACGAGGTCATGATGATCGTGTTTTCTTTCTCAGGAAAATAATGGTATGATTTAACTTAACGTGGATGTCTGGTAAGAGGGTGGTTGGATTAGGAAAAAGGTATCTTTAAAGGGTCTATTTCTCTCTTTCTCTCTCTCTCTCTCTTTGTTTCTCACATACACACACATTCACACACACACACAGGGATGTTAGGAAGTATTTCTTCAGCCACAGAGTAGTCAGTAAGTGGAATAATTTGGGAAGCGATGTAGTGGAGGCAGGATCCATACATAGCTTTAAGCAGAGGTATGATAAAGCTCACGGTTCAGGGAGAGTGACCTAGTAGCGACTAGTGAAGAGGCGGGGCCAGGAGCTTGGACTCGACCCCTGCAACGTCAACTAGGTGAGTACACACACCCACATATACACATACACACACACACACACACACACACACACACACACACACACACACACACACACACACACACACACACACACACACACACACACACACACACACAGCTTCCCGTCTTGCGCTAATTTCATCCAGCGACAGAAGTCAATTTCTGGGTCTCAGAGTCAACTTCAAAAAGCCTTTGACTTCAGATGGTAAAAAACGAGAGGAGAATCAGGATAAACACACAGACACACGCGCAAGACACACGGGACTCCATCCCAAAGACTGGGACGTCCTTAGGGACGCCAGGGACCTTACAAACACCTGGAAAAACACAGCTAGTTTCCAAACAGGAGTCTGGTGTCTGGAACCTTCGTTAGGGTGACGGGGGGAGGGGAGTCATGGGGAGAGGGGAGGGTTGACGAAGTGGGGAGGGGAAGGATAGAGGGAGTGTTAGAAGGAGAGGATGAATGGAGTTAGAAAGAGGGAGGGAGAGGAAGTGGAGGGAGGGGAAGGAGAGAGAACAGGTGGGGGAGGGGAGGGACGTAGCTACCCCACCCGACACTCTCGCCTCCCCATCACCCTCCAACTATCTCTTCAACTTTGCACCCCACCACCATCTATTCTCCCCAACATCCACTCTCTCCCCAGCAAAAACTTCCCCACCACTTCTCCCCAACACTCGAACAGTCTCCCCATCTCTCCACCAAAATATCATTCCCCTTCTCCCAATAATCCCCTTCTCCCCATTACCCCTTTCTCCATCTCACCCATTTATCTCCACGAATTTCTCCCCATCACCCCTTTCTCTCAATCACCTATTTCTCCCCATCACCCATTTCTCCCCATCACCCATTTCTCACCATCACCAATTTCACCCCATCACCCATTTCTCTCCATCACCCATTTCTCACCATCACCCATTTCTCACCATCACCAATTTCTCCTATCATCCATTTATCTCCATCACCCATTTCTCAATATCACCCATTTCTCACAATCACCCATTTCTCACCAACACCCACTTCTCCCAATCACCCATTTCTCCCCCTCACCCACTTCTCCCCATCACCCATTTCTCATCATTACCCATTTCTCCCCATCACCCATTTCTCCCCATCACCCACTTCTCCACATCACCCTTTCTCCCCATCACCCATTTCTCACCATCATCCATTTCTCACTACCCATTTCTCCCAATCATCCATTTCTCATCATCACCCATTTCTCATCATCACCCATTTCTCATCATCACCCATTTCTCCCATCACCTATTTCTCCTCATCACCCATTTCTCCACATCACCCATATCTCCCCATCACCCATTTCTCATCATCACCCACTTCTCCCCATCACCCATTTCTCATCATTACCCATTTCTCCCCATCACCCATTTCTCCCCATCACCCACTTCTCCACATCACCCTTTCTCCCCATCACCCATTTCTCACCATCATCCATTTCTCACTACCCATTTCTCCCAATCATCCATTTCTCATCATCACCCATTTCTCATCATCACCCATTTCTGATCATCACCCATTTCTCATCATCACCCATTTCTCATCATCACCCATTTCTCCCATCACCTATTTCTCCTCATCACCCATTTCTCCACATCACCCATATCTCCCCATCACCCATTTCTCATCATCACCCATTTCTCACCATCACCCATTTCTCACCACCCATTTCTCATCATCACCCATTTCTCCCCATCACCCATTTCTCATCATCACCCATTTCTCACCATCACCCATTTCTCACCACCAATTTCTCATCACCCATTTCTCATCATCACCCATTTCTCACCACCAATTTCTCATCACCCATTTCTCATCATCACCCATTTCTCCCCATCACCCATTTCTCATCATCACCCATTTCTCATCATCACCCATTTCTCATCATCACCCATTTCTCCCCATCACCCATGTCTCCCCAAGATAATAATAAATCCCGTCTGAGATTATTATTATTATAATCAGGGGAAAGAGCTAAACCCTGAGGGGGAATGGGAGGTAATCAGGTTTGATCCGAGGAAGAGGAAGGCAGTTCAGTCGCCCTGGATCAAGAGCCTCCCTCAACAACCCATAACAAAACAGTTTTTCTAATCGAAATTAATAATTAAATAAATTTTTAATCAAAAATTTAGTGTTCCAGCAACAATAAGTGTTCCAGCAACAACAAGTGTTCCAGCAACAATAAGAGTTTCAGCAACAATAAGTGTTCCAGCAACAATAAGTGTTCCAGCAACAATAAGAGTTCCAGCAACAATAAGTGTTCCAGCAACAATAAGTGTTCCAGCAACAACAAGTGTTCCAGCAACAATAAGTGTTCCAGCAACAATAAGTGTTCCAGCAACAACAAGTGTTCCAGCAACAATAAGAGTTTCAGCAACAATAAGTGTTCCAGCAACAATAAGTGTTCCAGCAACAATAAGAGTTCCAGCAACAATAAGAGTTTCAGCAACAATAAGTGTTCCAGCAACAATAAGAGTTTCAGCAACAATAAGTGTTCCAGCAACAATAAGTGTTTCAGCAACAATAAGAGTTTCAGCAACAATAAGTTTCCACAACATAAGAGTTTCAGCAACAATAAGTGTTCCAGCAACAATAAGTGTTCCAGCAACAATAAGAGTTTCAGCAACAACAAGTGTTCCAGCAACAATAAGAGTTCCAGCACAATAAATTTCGCAACAACAAGTGTTCCAGCAACAATAAGAGTTTCAGCAACAATAAGTGTTCCAGCAACAATAAGTTCGCAAAACAAGTGTTCCAGCAACAATAAGAGTTTCAGCAACAATAAGTGTTCCAGCAACAATAAGAGTTTCAGCAACCATAAGTGTTCCAGCAACCATAAGTGTTCCAGCAACAATAAGAGTTTCAGCAACAATAAGTGTTCCAGCAACAATAAGTGTTCCAGCAACAATAAGTGTTCCAGCAACAATAAGAGTTTCAGCAACAATAAGAGTTTCAGCAACAACAAGTGTTCCAGCAACAATAAGTGTTCCAGCAACAATAAGAGTTTCAGCAACAACAAGTGTTCCAGCAATAATAAGTGTTCCAGCAACAATAAGAGTTTCAGCAACAATAAGTGTTCCAGCAACAATAAGTGTTTCAGCAACGATAAGTGTTCCAGCAACAATAAGTGTTCCAGCAACAATAAGTGTTCCAGCAACAATAAGTGTTTCAGCAACCATAAGTGTTCCAGCAACAATAAGTGTTCCAGCAACAATAAGTGTTCCAGCAACAATAAGTGTTCCAGCAACAATAAGTGTTCCAGCAACAATAAGTGTTCCAGCAACAATAAGTGTTCCAGCAACAATAAGTGTTCCAGCAACCATAAGTGTTCCAGCAACAATAAGTGTTCCAGCAACCATAAGTGTTCCAGCAACAATAAGTGTTCCAGCAACAATAAGTGTTCCAGCAACAATAAGTGTTCCAGCAACAATAAGTGTTCCAGCAACAATAAGTGTTCCAGCAACAACAAGTGTTCCACCATAAGTGTTCCAGCAACAATAAGTGTTCCAGCAACAATAAGTGTTCCAGCAACAATAAGTGTTCCAGCAACCATAAGTGTTCGAGCAACAATAAGTGTTCCAGCAACAATAAGTGTTCCAGCAACAACAAGTGTTCCAGCAACCATAAGTGTTCCAAAAACAATAAGTGTTCCAGCAACAATAAGTGTTCCAGCAACAATAAGTGTTCCAGCAACCATAAGTGTTCCAGCAACAATAAGTGTTCTAGCAACAATAAGTGTTCCAGCAACCATAAGTGTTCCAGCAACAATAAGTGTTCCAGAACCAAAGTGTTGCCCGCAACAATAAGTGTTCCAGCAACAATAAGTGTTCCAGCAACAATAAGTGTTCCAGCAACAATAAGTGTTCCAGCAACCATAAGTGTTTCAGCAACAATAAGTGTTCCAGCAACAATAAGTGTTCCAGCAACCATAAGTGTTCCAGCAACAATAAGTGTTCCAGCAACAATAAGTGTTCCAGCAACAATAAGTGTTCCAGCAACAATAAGTGTTCCAGCAACCATAAGTGTTTCAGCAACAATAAGTGTTCCAGCAACAATTAGTGTTCCAGCAACCATAAGTGTTCCAGCAACAATAAGTGTTCCAGCAACAATAAGTGTTCCAGCAACAATAAGTGTTCCAGCAACAATAAGTGTTCCAGCAACCATAAGTGTTCCAGCAACAATAAGTGTTCCAGCAACAATAAGTGTTCCAGCAACCATAAGTGTTCCAGCAACAATAAGTGTTCCAGCAACAATAAGTGTTCCAGCAACAATAAGTTTTCCAGCAACAATAAGTGTTCCAGCAACAATAAGTGTTCCAGCAACAATAAGTGTTCCAGCAACAATAAGTGTTCCAGCAACAATAAGTTTTCCAGCAACAATAAGTGTTCCAGCAACAATAAGTGTTCCAGCAACAACAAGTGTTCCAGCAACCATAAGTGTTCAAGCAACAATAAGTGTTCCAGCAACAATAAGTGTTCCAGCAACAATAAGTGTTCCAGCAACAATAAGTGTTCCAGCAACCATAAGTGTTCCAGCAACCATAAGTGTTCCAGCAACAATAAGTGTTCCAGCAACAACAAGTGTTCCAGCAACCATAAGTGTTCCAGCTACAATAAGTTTTCCAGCAACAATAAGTGTTCCAGCAACAATAAGTGTTCCAGCAACAATAAGTGTTCCAGCAACAATAAGTGCTCCAGCAACAATAAGTGTTCCAGCAACAATAAGTGTTCCAGCAACAATAAGTGTTCCAGCAACCATAAGTGTTCCAGCAACAATAAGTGTTCCAGCAACAATAAGTGTTCCAGCAACCATAAGTGTTCCAGCAACAATAAGTGTTCCAGCAACAATAAGTGTTCCAGCAACAATAAGTGTTCCAGCTACAATAAGTTTTCCAGCAACAATAAGTGTTCCAGCAACAATAAGTGTTCCAGCAACAATAAGTGTTCCAGCAACAATAAGTTTTCCAGCAACAATAAGTGTTCCAGCAACAATAAGTGTTCCAGCAACAATAAGTGTTCCAGCAACAATAAGTGTTCCAGCAACCATAAGTGTTCCAGCAACAATAAGTGTTCCAGCAACAAAAAGTGTTCCAGCAACAATAAGTGTTCCAGCTACAATAAGTTTTCCAGCAACAATAAGTGTTCCAGCAACAATAAGTGTTCCAGCAACAATAAGTGTTCCAGCAACAATTAAGTGTTCAGCAACCATAAGTGCTCCAGCAACAATAAATGTTCCAGCAACAATAAGTGTTCCAGCAACCATAAGTGTTCCAGCAACAATAAGTGTTCCAGCAACAATAAGTGTTCCAGCAACAATAAGTGTTCCAGCAACAATAAGTGTTTCAGCAACCATAAGTGTTCCAGCAACAATAAGTGTTCCAGCAACAATAAGTGTTCCAGCAACAATAAGTGTTCCAGCAACAATAAGTGTTTCAGCAACCATAAGTGTTCCAGCAACAATAAGTGTTCCAGCAACAATAAGTGTTCCAGTAACATTAAGTGTTCCAGCAACAATAAGTGCTTCAGCAACAATAAGTGTTCCAGCAACAATAAGTGTTCCAGAAACAATAAGTGTTTCAGCAACAATAAGTGTTCCAGCAACAATAAGTGTTCCAGCGACAATAAGTGTTCCAGCAACAACAAGTGTTCCAGCAACATTAAGTGTTCCAGCAACAATAAGTGTTCCAGCAACAATAAGTGTTGCAGCAACCATAAGTGTTGCAGCAACCATAAGTGTTCCAGCAACAATAAGTGTTGCAGCAACCATAAGTGTTCCAGCAACAATAAGTGTTTCAGCAACAATAAGTGTTTCAGCAACCATAAGTGTTCCAGCAACAATAAGTGTTCTAGCAACAATAAGTGTTCCAGCAACCATAAGTGTTCAGCACATAAGTGTCAAGCAACATAAGTGTTCAGCAACATAAGTGTTCCAGCAACAATAAGTGTTCCAGCAACAATAAGTGTTCAGCACCATAGGTCAACAATAAGTGTTGCAGCAACCATAAGTGTTCCAGCAACCATAAGTGTTCCAGCAACAATAAGTGTTCCAGCAACCATAAGTGTTCCAGCAACCATAAGTGTTCCAGCAACAATAAGTGTTCCAGCAACCATAAGTGTTTCAGGAACCATAAGTGTTCCAGCAACAATAAGTGTTCCAGCAACAATAAGTGTTTCGAACCAAAGTGCAAACAATAAGTGTTCCAGCCCAACCATAAGTGTTCCAGCAACAATAAGTGTTCAGCAACCATAAGTGTTCCAGCAACAATAAGTTTCCAGCAACATAAGTGTTCCAGCAACATAAGTGTTCCAGCAACAATAAGTGTTCAGCAACCATAAGTGTTCCAGCAACAATAAGTGTTCCAGCAACCATAAGTGTTCCAGCAACAATAAGTGTTCCAGCAACATAAGTGTTCCAGCAACATAAGTGTTCAAACAACAATAAGTGTTTTCCCGCAACCATAAGTGTTCCCGCAACATAAGTGTTTCCAGCAACAATAAGTGTTCCAGCAACAATAAGTGTTCCAGCAACAATAAGTGTTCCAGCAACAATAAGTGTTCCAGCAACAATAAGTGTTCAGCAAATAAGTGTTCCAGCAACAATAAGTGTTCCAGCAACAATAAGTGTTCCAGCAACAATAAGTGTTCCAGCAACCATAAGTGTTCCAGCAACAATAAGTGTTTCAGCAACCATAAGTGTTCCAGCAACATAAGTGTTCCAGCAACATAAGTGTTCCAGCAACAATAAGTGTTCCAGCAACCATAAGTGTTCCAGCCAAGCAAAATAAGTGTTCCAGCAACCATAAGTGTTCCAGCAACAATAATTCAGCAACAATAAGTGTTCAGAACATAAGTTCCAGCAACAATAAGTGTTCCAGCAACAATAAGTGTTCCAGCAACAATAAGTGTTCCAGCAACCATAAGTGTTCCAGCACAATAAGTGTTCCAGCAACATAATAAGTGTTCCAGCAACCATAAGTGTTCCAGCAACAATAAGTGTTCCAGCAACCATAAGTGTTCAGCAACATAAGTGTTCAGCAACAATAAGTGTTCCAGCAACAATAAGTGTTCCAGCAACATAAGTGTTCCAGCAACCAATAAGTGTTCCAGCAACATAAGTGTTCAGCAACCATAAGTGTTCCAGCAACAATAAGTGTTCCAGCAACCATAAGTGTTTCCAGCAACAATAAGTGTTCCAGCAACATAAGTGTTCCAGCAACAATAAGTGTTCGCAGCAACAATAAGTGTTCCAGCAACAATAAGTGTTCCACACAGTCACAAATTAACAGTGTCCAGCAACCATAAGATGTTTCCAGCAACAATAAGTGTTCAGCACCATAAGTGTTCCAGCAACCAATAAGTGTTCCAGCAACAATAAGTGTTCCAGCAACAATAAGTGTTCCAGCAACAATAAGTGTTCCAGCAACAGTAAGTGTTGCAGCAACCATAAGTGTTCCAGCAACCATAAGCGTTCCAGCAACCATAAATGTTTCAGCAACCGTAAGTGTTTCAGCAACAATAGTTAGCAACAATAAGTGTTTCAGCAACATAAGTGTTCAGCAACCATAAGTGTTCCAGCAACAATAAGTGTTCCAGCAACAATAAGTTAATGTTTCCAGCAACAATAAGTGTTCCAGCAACAATAAGTGTTCCAGCAACAATAAGTGTTCCAGCAACAATAAGTGTTCCAGCAACAATAGTTCAGCAACATAATGTTCCAGCAACAATAAGTTTCCAGCAACAATAAGTGTTCCAGCAACAATAAGTGTTCCAGCAACAATAAGTGTTCCAGCAACAATAAGTGTTCCAGCAACCATAAGTGTTCCAGCAACAATAAGTGTTCCAGCAACAATAAGTGTTCCAGCAACATAAGTTTTCCAGCAACAATAAGTGTTCCAGCAACAATAAGTGTTCCAGCAACAATAAGTGTTCCAGCAACAATAAGTTTTCCAGCAACATAAGTGTTCCAGCAACAATAAGTGTTCCAGCAACAATAAGTGTTCCAGCAACAATAAGTGTTCCAGCAACCATAAGTGTTCCAGCAACAATAAGTGTTCCAGCAACAATAAGTGTTCCAGCAACAATAAGTGTTCAGCAACCAATAAGTGTTCCAGCAACAATAAGTGTTCCAGCAACAATAAGTGTTCCAGCAACCATAAGTGTTCCAGCAACAATAAGTGTTCCAGCAACAATAAGTGTTCCAGCAACAATAAGTGTTCCAGCAACCATAAGTGTTCCAGCAACATAAGTGTTCCAGCAACATAAGTGTTCCAGCAACAATAAGTGTTCCAGCAACCCAATAAGTGTTCCAGCAACAATAATGTTGCAGCAGCCAATTAAGTGTTCCAGCAAACCCTAAGTGTTCCAGCAACCATAAGTGTTCCAGCAACACATAAGTTAGCTGTCCAGCAACCATAAGTGTTCAGCAACAATAAGTGTTCCAGCACCAATAAGTGTTCCAGCAACATAAGTGTTCCAGCAACAATAAGTGTTCCCGCAACCATAAGTTTTCCACAAGCACAATAAGTGTTCCAGCAACAATAAGTGTTCCAGCAACAATAGTTTCAGCAACTCCAGCAATTAAGTGTTCCAGCAACAATAAGTGTTCCAGCAACCATAAGTGTTCCAGCAACCATAAATGTTCCAGCAACATAAGTGTTCCAGCAACCAATAGGTTCCAGCAACAATAAGTGTTCGCCAACATAATGTTCCAGCAACATAAATGTTCAGCAACCATAAGTTATCCAGCAACCATAAGTGTTCCAGCAACATAAGTTTCCAGCAACATAGTGTTTCCAGCTAACCAAGTGTTCCAGCAACAATAAGTGTTATAGCAACCATAAGTGTTCCACAACCATATAATGTTCCAGCAACCATAAGTTTATGCAACCATAAGTGTTCCATGAACATAAGTGTTCCAGCAAACAATAAGTGTTCCAGCACCAAAATTTGGCAGCAACCACAAGTGTTCGCAACGCAACAATTTAAGTTCGCACTAGCCGCAACCAATTTAGTGTTCTCAGCAACCACAGGGACCAGCAACACATAGTTTCCATGCAACCATATTTCCCACATCAGCCGATTTCGCAACTAATTAAACCACTAGTATACCATAACACCCGTTAACGCACGATTTTTCACCTTCAACCAGGTCTTCCATTACCCTATGTCCCTCCCTATCACTGCTCCCCATCTCCCTTTTTGCCCATCCACTACTGTGACGGCAATCTGCCCATTTTAAGTAGATGGCCGAGAGTTGGCGTACCCAGCGTCGGAACCGTCAAAATCTGACACCTTCGCCAGCTAGCCGGCAACCCAACTCTAGCCTGGAGTGCTGGAAGCCACAGCGGGCCAGGAAAGCACCTATCCCTCCACATGCACTCTATCCTCCACGCACTCAGCCGGGTTTACAGCAAGCTGGAGTATAAACTACGGCTGCTACAGCCTGGTAGCCGCCTGGGTATCCGCAGGGGTACAATGATGGTAGGCCGGGGGTTTAACTTGTGTTGGGTAAGCCGGGATTGTCTGCTAGCCCGCTATGCCTCTCCACCGCCCGGGATAATGTGTAGACTGGTCCAAGATAACATAGGCCAGTTTTCCACAATGTTTCGATCAGTTTCAACCCCGCTAAGGCCTTTCCAAAACGTCTTCAAGATGCGCAAATCGATCTGGAAATCTCCCCACGACATCCATTGGCCTTCAGGAGATGCTGGAGTGAACTGCGAGGTCTCCAGCAGGAGGGAAATGTCTCAGAAGGTGAAACCTGAGCGAAACGTGTGGCGAAAGTGGCAAAGTTGGTGGGTTCTGACATGCTAAGTAGGTGTGAGAGAGATCAACAGAACATCTCTCAGCATATTGCTGTTTTAACATTAAATGTGCTGGAACGATGTCTCCGTGCGAAGGTCGAAGACTGTTCCAGTACCCAGGACATCCTGGATGATTACATTGCTCAAACAGTTCCAGTACCCAGGACACCCTGGATGATTACAGTGCTCAGACTGTTCCAGTACCCAGAACACCTTAGATGATAACAGTGGTCAGACTGTTCCAGTACCCAGAACACCTTAGATGATAACAGTGGTCAGACTGTTCCAGTACCCAGAACACCTTAGATGATAACAGTGGTCAGACTGTTCCAGTACCCAGAACACCTTGGATGATAACAGTGGTCAGACTGTTCCAGTACCCAGAACACCTTGGATGATAACAGTGGTCAGACTGTTCCAGTACCCAGAACACCTTAGATGATAACAGTGGTCAGACTGTTCCAGTACCCAGAACACCTTAGATGATAACAGTGGTCAGACTGTTCCAGTACCCAGAACACCTTGGATGATAACAGTGGTCAGACTGTTCCAGTACCCAGAACACCCTGGATGATAACAGGGCCCAGAATTTTCCAGTACACAGGACACCCTGGATGATAACAGTGCCCAGAATGTTCCAGTACCCAGGACACCCTGGATGATAACAGTGCCCAGAATGTTCCAGTACCCAGGACGCCCTGGATGATAACAGTGCCCAGAATGTTTCAGTACCCAGGACACCCTGGATGATAACAGTGCCCAGAATGTTCCAGTACCCAGGACACCCTGGATGATAACAGTGCCCAAGCAACAGCAGCAACGGTACCCAGGACACAGTGGATGATTACAGTGCCCAAGGAACAACAGCAACGGTACCCAGGACACCGTGGATGATTACAGTGCCCAAGCAACAGCAGCAACGGTACCCAGGACACAGTGGATGATTACAGTGCCCAAGCAACAGCAGCAACGGTACCCAGGACACCGTGGATGATTACAGCGCCCAAGCAACAGCAGCAACGGTACCAGGGACACCGTGGATGATTACAGTGCCCAAGCAACAGCAGCAACGGTACCCAGGACACCGTGGATGATTACAGTGCCCAAGCAACAGCAGCAAAAGGTACCCAGGACCACCGTGGATGATTACAGTGCCCAAGCAACAGCAGCAACGGTACCCAGGACACCGTGGATGATTACAGTGCCCAAGTAACAGCAGCAACGGTACCCAGGACACCGTGGATGATTACAGTGCCCAAGCAACAGCAGCAACGGTACCCAGGACACCGTGGATGATTACAGTGCCCAAGCAACAGCAGCAACGGTACCCAGGACAAACCCTGGATGATTACAGTGCCAAGTAACAGCAGCAACGGTACCCAGGACACCGTGGATGATTACAGTGCCCAAGCAACAGCAGCAACGGTACCCAGGACACCGTGGATGATTACAGTGCCCAAGCAACAGCAGCAGCAACAACATCAACAGGAGCAACAACAACAGCAGGAACAACAGCAGAAACAATAGGAACAAAAACAGAAACAACAGGAACACCAACAGAAACAAACAGGGACACAACAGAAACAATAGCAGGAACAACATTCATTCTCCCTCTAGAGAAAATCATCAATATTCACCCTCCCTAGAGTGAGAATCATCAATATTCTCCCTGCCTAGAGTGAGAATCATCAATATTCTCCCTGCCTAGAGTGAGAATCATCAATATTCTCCCTGCCTAGAGTGAGAATCATCAATATTCTCCCTGCCTAGAGTGAGAATCATCAATATTCTCCCTCCCTAGATGAGAATCATCAATATTCTCCCTGCCTAGAGTGAGAATCATCAATATTCTCCCCCCCTAGATGAGAATCATCAATATTCTCCCTGCCTAGAGTGAGAAATCATCAATATTCTCCCTCCCTAGAGTGAGAATCATCAATATTCTCCCTGCCTAGAGTGAGAATCATCAATATTCTCCCTCCCTAGAGTGAAAAATCATCAATATTCTCCCTCCCTAGAGTGAGAATCATCAATATTCTCCCTCCCTAGAGTGAGAATCATCAATATTCACCCTCCCTAGAGTGAGAATCATCAATATTCTCCCTCCCTAGAGTGAGAATCATCAATATTCACCCTTTCTAGAGTGAGAATCATCAATATTCTCCCTCCCTAGAGTGAGAATCATCAATATTCACCCTCCCTAGAGTGAGAATCATCAATATTCACCCTCCCTAGAGTGAGAATCATCAATATTCACCCTCCCTAGAGTGAGAATCATCAATATTCACCCTCCCTAGAGTGAGAATCATCAATATTCACCCTCCCTAGAGTGAGAATCATCAATATTCACCCTCCCTAGAGTGAGAATCATCAATATTCTCCCTCCCTAGAGTGAGAATCATCAATATTCACCCTCCCTAGAGTGAGAATCATCAATATTCTCCCTCCCTAGAGTGAGAATCATCAATATTCTCCCTCCCTAGAGTGAGAATCATCAATATTCACCCTTTCTAGAGTGAGAATCATCAATATTCTCCCTCCCTAGAGTGAGAATCATCAATATTCTCCCTCCCTAGAGTGAGAATCATCAATATTCACCCTCCCTGGAGCGAGAATCATCAATATTCACTCTTCCTGGAGTGAGAATCATCAATATTCTCCCTCCCTAGAGTTAGAATCATCAATATTCTCCCTCCCTAGAGTGAGAATCATCAATATTCACCCTACCTAGAGTGAGAATCATAAATATTCACCCTCCATAGAGTGAGAATCATCAACATTTTCCCTCCCTGGAGTGAGAATCATCAATATTCTCCCTCCCTAGAGTGAGAATCATCAATATTCACCCTCCCTGGAGTGAGAATCATCAATATTCTCCCTCGCTAGAGTGAGAATCGTCAATATTCTCCCTCCCTAGAGCGAGAATCATCAATATTCTCCCTCCCTAGAGTGAGAATCATCAATATTCTCCCTCCCTAGAGTGAGAATCATCAATATTCTCCCTACCTAGAGTGAAAATCATCAATATTCTCCCTCCCTAGTGAGAATCATCAATATTCTCCCTCCTTAATATGAGAATCAACAATATTCTCCCTCCCTAGTATGAGAATCATCAATATTCACCCTCCCTAGAGTGAGAATCATCAATATTCTCCCTCTCTAGAGTGAGAATCATCAATATTCTCCCTGCCTAGAGTGAGAATCATCAATATTCTCCCTGCCTAGAGTGAGAATCATCAATATTCTCCCTCCCTAGAGTGAGAATCATCAATATTCACCCTCCCTAGAGTGAGAATCATCAATATTCACCCTCCCTAGAGTGAGAATCATCAATATTCACCCTCCCTAGAGTGAGAATCATCAAATATTCACCTCCCTAGAGTGAGAATCATCAATATTCAACCCTCCCTAGAGTGAGAATCATCAATATTCACCCTCCCTAGAGTGAGAATCATCAATATTCTCCCTCCCTAGAGTGAGAATCATCATATTCACCCTCCCTAGAGTGAGAAATCATCAATATTCTCCCTCCCTAAGTGAGAATCATCAATATTCTCCCTCCTAGAGTGAGAATCATCAATATTCACCCTTTCTAGAGTGAGAATCATCAATATTCTCCCTCCCTAGAGTGAGAATCATCAATATTCTCCCTCCCTAGAGTGAGAATCATCAATATTCACCCTCCCTGGAGTGAGAATCATCAATATTCTCCCTGCCTAGAGGGAGAATCATCAATATTCTCCCTCCCTAGAGTGATAATCATCAATATTCTCCCTCCCTAGAGTGAGAATCATCAATATTCTCCCTCCCTAGAGTGAGAATCATCAATATTCACCCTCCCTGGAGTGAGAATCATCAACATTCTCCCTCCCTAGAGTGAGAATCATCAATATTCTCCCTCCCTAGAGTAAGAATCATCAATATTCTCCTTCCCTAGAGCGAGAATCATCAATATTCACTCTTCCTGGAGTGAGAATCATCAATATTCTCCCTCCCTAGAGTTAGAATCATCAATATTCTCCCTCCCTAGAGTGAGAATCATCAATATTCACCCTACCTAGAGTGAGAATCATAAATATTCACCCTCCATAGAGTGAGAATCATCAACATTTTCCCTCCCTGGAGTGAGAATCATCAATATTCTCCCTCCCTAGAGTGAGAATCATCAATATTCACCCTCCCTGGAGTGAGAATCATCAATATTCTCCCTCGCTAGAGTGAGAATCGTCAATATTCTCCCTCCCTAGAGCGAGAATCATCAATATTCTCCCTCCCTAGAGTGAGAATCATCAATATTCTCCCTCCCTAGAGTGAGAATCATCAATATTCTCCCTACCTAGAGTGAAAATCATCAATATTCTCCCTCCCTAGTGAGAATCATCAATATTCTCCCTCCTTAATATGAGAATCAACAATATTCTCCCTCCCTAGTATGAGAATCATCAATATTCACCCTCCCTAGAGTGAGAATCATCAATATTCTCCCTCTCTAGAGTGAGAATCATCAATATTCTCCCTCCCTAGAGTGAGAATCATCAATATTCTCCCTCCCTAGAGTGAGAATCATCAGTATTCTCCCTACCTAGAGGGAGAATCATCAATATTCTCCATCACTAGAGTGAGAATCATCAATATTCTCCCTCCCTTGAGTGAGAATTATCAATATTCGCCCTTCCTAGAGTGAGAATCATCAATATTCACCTTCCCTAGAGTGAGAATCATCAATATTCTCCCTCCCTAGAGTGAGAATCATCAATATTCACCCTTCCTAGAGTGAGAATCATCAATATTCATCCTCCCTAGAGTGAGAATCATCAATATTCACCCTTCCTAGAGTGAGAATCATCAATATTCACCCTCCTTAGAGTGAGAATCATCAATATTCACTCTCCCTGCAGTGAGAATCATCAATATTCTCCCTGCCTAGAGTGAGAATCATTAATATTCTCCCTCCCTAGAGTGAGAATCATCAATATTCTCCCTCCTTAGAGTGAGAATCATCAATATTCTCCCTCCCTAGAGTAAGAATCATCAATATTCACCCTCCCTAGACTGAGAATCATCAATATTCTCCCTCCCTAGAGTGAGAATCATCAATATTCTCCCTCCCTAGAGTAAGAATCATCAATATTCTCCCTCCCTAGAGCGAGAATCATCAATATTCACCCTCCCTGGAGTGAGAATCATCAATATTCTCCCTCCCTAGAGTGAGAATCATCAATATTCTCCCTCCCTAGAGTGAGAATCATCAATATTCACCCTACCTAGAGTGAGAATCATCAATATTCACCCTCCCTAGAGTGAGAATCATTTATATTCTCCCTCCCTGGCGTGAGAATCATTAATATTCTCCCTCCCTAGAGTGAGAATCATCAATATTCACCCTCCCTGGAGTGAGAATCATCAATATTCTCCCTCCCTAGAGTGAGAATCATCAATATTCTCCCTCCCTAGAGCGAGAATCATCAATATTCTCCCTCCCTAGAGTGAGAATCATCAATATTCACCCTCCCTAGAGTGAGAATCATCAATATTCTCCCTCTCTAGAGTGAGAATCATCAATATTCTCCCTCCCTAGTGAGAATCATCAATATTCTCTCTCCCTAGTATGAGAATCATCAATATTCTCCCTCCCTAGCGTGAGAATCATCAATATTCACCCTCCCTAGAGGGAGAATCATCAATATTCTCCCTCTCTAGAGTGAGAATCATCAATATTCTCCCTCCTTAGAGTGAGAATCATCAATATTCTCCCTCCCTAGAGTGAGAATCATCAGTATTCTCCCTACCTAGAGGGAGAATCATCAATATTCTCCATCACTAGAGTGAGAATCATCAATATTCTCCCTCCCTAGAGTAAGAATCATTAATATTCGCCCTTCCTAGAGTGAGAATCATCAATATTCACCTTCCCTAGAGTGAGAATCATCAATATTCTCCCTCCCTAGAGTGAGAATCATCAATAATCACCCTTCCTAGAATGAGAATCATCAATATTCACCCTCCTTAGAGTGAGAATCATCAATATTCACCCTCCCTAGAGTGAGAATCATCAATATTCTCCCTCCCTAGAGTGAGAATCATCAATATCCTCCCTCCCTAGAGCGAGAATCATCAATATTCTCCCTTCCTAGAGTGAGAATCATCAATATTCACCCTCCCTAGAGTGAGAATAATCAATATTCTCCCTCCCTAGAGTGAGAATCATCAATGTTCACCCTTCATAGAGTGAGAATCATCAATATTCACCCTCCCTAGAGTGAGAATCATCAATATTCACCCTCCCTAGAGTGAGAATCATCAATATTCTCGCTCCCTAGAGTGAGAATCATCAATATTCTCCCTCCCTAGGGAGAGAATCATCAATATTCTCCCTCCCTAGAGTGAGAATCATCAATATTCTCCCTCCTTAGAGCGAGAATCATCAATATTCTCCCTTCCTAGAGTGAGAATCATCAATATTCACCTTCTCTAGAGTGAGAATCATCAATATTCTCCCTCCCTAGAGCGAGAATCATCAATGTTCACCCTTTATAGAGTGAGAATCATCAATATTCACCCTCCCTAGAGTGAGAATCATCAATATTCACCCTTCCTAGAGTGAGAATCATCAATATTCACCCTCCCTAGAGTGAGAATCATCAATATTCTCGCTCCCTAGAGTGAGAATCATCAATATTCTCCCTCCCTAGAGCGAGAATCAATATTCTCCCTCCCTTGAGTGAGAATCATCAATATTCTCCCTCCCTAGAGCAAGAATCATCAATATTCTCCCTCCCTAGAGTGAGAATCATCAATATTCACCCTCCCTAGAGTGAGAATCATTAATATTCTCCATCCCTAGAGCGAGAATCATCAAGATTCTCCCTCTCTAGAGTGAGAATAATTAATATTCACCCTCCCTAGAGTGAGAATAATCAATATTCTCCCTCCCTAGAGGGAGAATCATCAATATTCTCCCTCCCTAGAGTGAGAATCATCAATATTCTCCCTCCCTAGAGGGAGAATCATCAATATTCTCCCTCCCTAGAGTGAGAATCATCAATATTCTCCCTTCCTAGAGGGAGAATCATCAACGTTCTCCCTCCTTCTAGGGAGAGGGAGGGTTCAACCTGCTCCTTCGACATACTTACACCATTAGTAAGACAGGTATTGTGTGTACCTATGTACAGGATGGCAGGCAGTGTAGCAGGCAGTGTAACAGGATGGCAGGCAGGGTGGCCGGCAGTGTGGTAGGATGGCAGGCAGTGTAGCAGGCAGTGTAACAGGATGGCAGGCAGGGTGGCCGGCAGTGTGGTAGGATGGCAGGCAGTGTAGCAGGCAGTGTAACAGGATGGCAGGCAGGGTGGCCGGCAGTGTGGTAGGATGGCAGGCATGTAGCAGGCAGTGTAACAGGATGGCAGGCAGGGTGGCCGGCAGTGTGGTAGGATGGCAGGCAGTGTAGCAGGCAGTGTAACAGGATGGCAGGCAGGGTGGCCGGCAGTGTGGTAGGATGGCAGGCAGTGTAGCAGGCAGTGTAACAGGATGGCAGGCAGGGTGGCCGGCAGTGTGGTAGGATGGCAGGCAGTGTAGCAGGCAGTTGTAACAGGATGGCAGGCAGGGTGGCCGGCAGTGTGGTAGGATGGCAGGCAGTGTAAACAGGCAGTGTAACAGGATGGCAGGCAGGGTGGCCGGCAGTGTGGTAGGATGGCAGGCAGTGTAGCAGGCAGTGTAACAGGATGGCAGCAGGGTGGCCGGCAGTGTGGTAGGATGGCAGGCAGTGTAGCAGGCAGTGTAACAGGATGGCAGGCAGGGTGGCCGGCAGTGTGGTAGGATGGCAGGCAGTGGTAGGCAGTGTAACAGGATGGCAGGCAGGGTGGCCGGCAGTGTGGTAGGATGGCAGGCAGTGGTAGGCAGTGTAACAGGATGGCAGGCAATCTGGCAGGAAGTGTAACAGGATGGCAGGCAGGGTGACAGGGTGGCAGGAAAGGTGACAGGGTGGCAGGCAGGGAGACAGGGTGGCAGGAAGGGTGATAGGGTGGCAGGCAGGGTGACAGGGTGGCAGGCAAGGTGACAGGGTGGCAGGCAGGGTGACAGGGTGGCAGGCAGGGTGACAGGGTGGCAGGCAGGGTGACAGGGTGGCAGGCAGAGTGACAAGGTGGCAGGCAGGGTGACAGGGTGGCAGGAAGGGTGACAGGGTGGCACCATGACCCTTATGATGTACATCACCCCTACCAACCACCACCCCTACCAACCACCACCCCTACACCAACCCCCCCTACCAACCACCCCCCCTCCCAAACCAACCCCGTACCAACCACCCACCCCACCAACCACCCCCCTACCAACCAACCCCCCTACCAACCACCACCCCTACCAACCACCCCCCTACCAACCACCCCCCTACCAACCACCCCCCTACCAACCAACCCCCCTACCAACCACCACCCTTACCAAACCACCCCCCCTACCAACCAACCCCCCAAACCAACACCACCCATACCAACCACCCCCCTACCAACACCCACCCCTACCAACCCCCTACCAACCACCACCCCTACCAACCACCCCCCCTACCAACCACCCCCCTACCAACCAACCCCCCTACCAACCACCCCCCTACCAACCACCACCCCTACCTACCACCCCCCTACCAACCACCACCCCTACCAACCACCCCACCTACCAACCACCCCCCTACCAACCACCACCCCTACCAAACCACCACCCCTACCAACCACCACCCCTACCAACAACCACCCCTACCAACCACCACCCCTACCAACCACCACACCTACCAACCACCACCCCTACCAACCACCACCCCTACCAAAACCACCCCTACCAACCACCACCCCTACCAACCACCACACCTACCAACCACCACCCCTACCAACAACCACCCCTACCAACAACCACCCCTACCAACCACCACCCCTACCAACCACCACCCCTACCAACCACCACCCCTACCAAC
Organism: Cherax quadricarinatus; assembly: GCF_026875155.1. Classification (NCBI taxonomy): domain Eukaryota; kingdom Metazoa; phylum Arthropoda; class Malacostraca; order Decapoda; family Parastacidae; genus Cherax; species Cherax quadricarinatus. The sequence continues at coordinate 13,331,198 of NC_069489.1, read as the reverse complement.
CACCACCCCTACCAACCACCACCCCTACCAACAACCACCCCTACCAACCACCACCCTACCAACCACCACCCCTACCAACCACCACACCTACCAACCACAACCCCTACCAACAACCACCCCAAACCAACAACCACCCCTACCAACCACCCCCCTACCAACCACCACCCCTACCAACCACCCCCCTACCAACCACCACCCCTACCACCCACCCCACCTACCAACCACCCCCCTACCAACCACCACCCCTACCAACCACCACCCCTACCAACCACCACCCCTACCAACAACCACCCCTACCAACCACCACCCCTACCAACCACCCCTACCAACCACCACCACTACCAACCACCACTCCTACCGACCACCACCCCCTACCAACAACCACCTCTACCAACCACCACCCCTACTAACAACCACCCCTACCAACCACCACCCCTACCAACCACCCCCCTACCAACCACCACCCCAAACCAACAACCACCCCTACCAACCACCACCTCTACCAACAACCACCCCTACCAACCACCACCCCTACCAACAACCACCCCTACCAACAACCACCCCTACCACCACCACCCCTACCAACCACCACCCCTACCAACCACCACCCTTACCAACAACCCCCCTACCAACCACCACCCCTACCAACCACCACCCCTACCAACCACCACCCCTACCAACCACCACCTCTACCAACCACCACCCCTACCAACCACCATCCCTACCAACAACCACCTCTACCAACCACCACCACTACCAACCACCACCACTACCAACCACTACCCCTACCAACCACCACCCCTACCAACAACCAACCCCACCAACCACCACCACTACCAACCACCACCACTACCAACCACCACCCCTACCAACAACCACCCCTACCAACAACCACCCCTACCAACCACCACCACTACCAACCACCACCCCTACCAACCACCACCACAACCAACCACCACCCCTACCAACCACCACCACTACCAACCACCACCACTACCCAACCACCACCACTACCAACCACCACCACTACCAACCACCACCACTACCAACCACCACCACTACCAACCACCACCCCTAACCAACCACCACCCCTACCAACAACCAACCCCACCAACCACCACCACTACCAACCACCACCACTACCAACCACCCACCCCTACCAACCACCACCACTACCAACAACCACCCCTACCAACAACCACCCCTACCAACCACCACCCCTACCAACCACCACCACTACCAACCACCACCAGCCCATAGAGCTTACCTGGAGTGAGCAGCTCTACCACGCTATAAATAGCCCACAGAGCTTACTTGCAGTGATAGAGCAGCTCTACCACGCTATCGCCTATAGAGCTTTCTTGGAGTGATAGAGCAGCTCTACCCCGCTATAAATCGCCCATAGAGCTTACTTGCAGTGATAGAACAACTCTACCACGCTATAAATCGCCCCGTGTTTGCGATATTCATCTCTCCGTGCAGTCTTTGTTGTGTGTGGTTGTGTGTGTGTGTGTGTGTGTGTGTGTGTGTGTGTGTGTGTGTGTGTGTGTGTGTGTGTGTGTGTGTGTGTGTGTGTACTCAAACCTAATTGTGGTTGCAGGGGTCGAGACTCAGCTCGTGGCCCCGCCTCTTCACTGAGTGCTGCTAGGTCCTCTCTCTCACTGCTCCATGAGCTTTATCATACCTTATCTTAAAGCTATGTATGGTTCCTGCCTTCTGTTTGTGTTTGTGTGTGGCCCTTACGGCTTCAGAGCTGCACCCAATTTAAAGAAATGATGAATAATTACAGTGGTAGCTAGAGGAGTGCATGACAGAGTACTGGAAGACAACCCAGGACTCACAGCTCTCACAGAAACTTGCTTCTAGACCAGTGACAGAAAAAGTGGAAACGACCTCATAAGCAGGTGTCTGTGTGTGTGTTTTTTTGTATGTGTGTGTACTCACCTATATGTAGTTGTAGGGGTCGAGACATAGCTCCTGGCCCCGCCTCTTCACTGGTCGCTACTAGGTTCTCTCTCTTATTGCTCCATGAGTTTTATCATACCTTGTCTTAAAGCTATGTATGGTTCCTGCCTCCACTACATCACTTGCCAGACTATTCCACTTCCTGACAACTCTGTGACTGAAGAAATACTTCCTAACATCCCTGTGACTCATCTGTGTCTTCAACTTCCAACTGTGTCCCCATGTTGCTGTGTCCCCTTGTTGTTGTGTCCCCTTGTTGCTGTGTCCCCTTGTTGCTGTGTCCCCTTGTTGCTGTGTCCCCTTGTTGCTGTGTCACATCTCTCGAACGTCCTGACTCTGTCCACCTTGTCAATTCCACTCAATATTTTATACGTCGTTATCATGTCCCCTCTATCTCTCCTATCCTCTAGTGTCATCAGGTTGAGTTCCCTTAACCTCTCCTCGTAAGACATACCCTTCAGTTTCGGGACTAGTCTTGACGTGCTTTATCAAGTGCGGGTTCCAAACAGGTGCTGCATACTCCAGTATGGGCCTGACGTACACAGTGTACAGTGTCTTGAACGATTCCTTACTAAGGTATCGGAACGCTATTCTCAGGTTTGCCAGGCGCCCATATGCTGCAGCAGTTATCTGGTTGATGTGTGCCTCCGGAGACATGCTCGGTGTTATACTCACCCCAAGATATTTCTCCTTGAGTGAGGTTTGCATTTTTTGTCCACCTAGCCTATACTCTGTCTACGGTCTTCTTTACCCTTCCCCGATCTTCATGACTTTGCATTTGGCGGGGTTAAATTCGAGTAGCCAGTTGCTGGACCAGGTGTCCAGTCTGTCCAGGTCTCTTTGTAGTCCTGCCTGGTCCTCATCAGATTTAATTCTCCTCATTAACTTCACATCATCTGCAAACAGGGACACTTCTGAGTCTAACCCTTCCGTCATGTCGTTCACATATACCAGAAACAGCACTGGTCCCAGGACTGACCCTTGTGGGACCCCGCTCGTCACAGGTGCCCACTCTGACACCTCATCACGTACCATGACTCGTTGTCTCCACTGCAGTGTTCTACCTGTGTGCGTGAGAGAACTGAATTTGTTCATCTGATAGTTCACTTGTTCAGTTGCATTCCTGTTTACTGTTTACTGTCTGTCTGTCTGTCTGTCTGTCTGTCTGTCTGTCTGTCTGTCTGTCTGAGAGGGAGAGTCACAGTTCTGGTTAGAACTTAATGTTAAAATATTGATTATTTAGAATTTTCTATAGCTATAAACAGACAAATAATAATAATAATAATAATAATAATAATAATAATAATAATAATAATCATATAACAATAATAATTATTGCTATTTTTATATAATTATTATTATTATTATTATTATTATTATTATTATTATTATTATTATTATTATTATTATTATTATTATTATTATTATTATGAGATTAATCACTGCAATTAGTTATCATTATTAAAATTATCATCGCACGGTCAATGTGAGCAGAAAGCCAAGACTGACAGACTGACAGTCAGATTTATTGACCGACTGACAGCTGCTAGGTCAGCAGACTGACAAGGACTGTAAACTGTGAGCCCTGCTGACTGACAGCCAGGCGGTGACTCGACACCTTGCCACCACGAAGAGGTGAGTACAGGTCAGCTGACAGACAGGTAGAGTAACTGATTGACAGATCAACTAAGAAACAGACAACGCTGACAGTCCATCAGACAGCGAGGGACAATCAGATATCTGAAAGGTTTTTAGAGAGGTGTGTCTGTTGTTAAACCTGTCTGTCTGTCGTTAAACCTGTCTGTCTGTTGTCAAAACTGTCTGTCTGTTGTTGAACCTGTCTGTCGTTAAATTTTCTGCCTCTGTCGTTAAACCTGACTTGTTAAACCTGTCAGCCTTTAAATATGTCTATCGGTAAACCTGTCCGTCTGTTGTTTAACCTGTATATCTTTAAATCTGTCTGTCTGTCGTTAAACCTGAGGTGACACAAGTTATCCTAGGTTAGCTAGTAATTCCAGCACCTCCCTCACACTAACACATCTAAAACACTGCTAGCTGGTAATCCCAGCACCTCCCTCACACTAACACATCTAAGACACTCCTAGCTGGTAATCCCAGCACCTCCCTCACACTAACACATCTAAGACACTGCTAGCTGGTAATCCCAGCACCTCCCTCACACTAACACATCTAAGACACTGCTAGCTGGTAATTCCAGCACCTCCCTCACACTAACACATCTAAGACACTGCTAGCTGGGAATCCCCGCACCTCCCTCACACTAACACATCTAAAACACTGCTAGCTGGTAATCCCAGCACCTCCCTCACACTAACACATCTAAGACACTGCTAGCTGGTAATCCCAGCACCTCCCTCACACTAACACATCTAAGACACTGCTAGCTGGTAATCCCAGCACCTCCCTCACACTAACACATCTAAAACACTGCTAGCTGGTAATCCCAGCGCCTCCCTCACACTAACACATCTAAGACACTGCTAGCTGGTAATTCCAGCACCTCCCTCACACTAACACATCTAAGACGCTGCTAGCTGGTAATTCCAGCACCTTCCTCACACTAACACATCTAAGACACTGCTAGCTGGTAATTCCAGCACCTCCCTCACACTAACACATCTAAGACGCTGCTAGCTGGTAATTCCAGCACCTCCCTCACACTAACACATCTAAGACACTGCTAGCTGGTAATTCCAGCACCTCCCTCACACTAACACATCTAAGACGCTGCTAGCTGGTAATTCCAGCACCTCCCTCACACTAACACATCTAAGACACTCCTAGCTGGTAATCCCAGCACCTCCCTCACACTAACACATCTAAGACACTCCTAGCTGGTAATCCCAGCACCTCCCTCACACTAACACATCTAAGACACTCCTAGCTGGTAATCCCAGCACCTCCCTCACACTAACACATCTAAGACACTCCTAGCTGGTAATCCCAGCACCTCCCTCACACTAACACATCTAAGACACTCCTAGCTAGTAATTCCAGCTCCTCCCTCACACTAACACATCTAAGACACTCCTAGCTGGTAATTCCAGCACCTCCCTCACACTAACACATCTAAGACACTGCTAGCTGGTAATCCCAGCACCTCCCTCACACTAACACATCTAAGACACTCCTAGCTGGTAATCCCAGCACCTCCCTCACACTAACACATCTAAGACACTCCTAGCTAGTAATTCCAGCACCTCCCTCACACTAACACATCTAAGACACTCCTAGCTGGTAATCCCAGCACCTCCCTCACACTAACACATCTAAGACACTGCTAGCTGGTAATCCCAGCACCTCCCTCACACTAACACATCTAAGACACTCCTAGCTGGTAATTCCAGCACCTCCATCACACTAACACATCTAAGACACTGCTAGCTGGTAATCCCAGCGCCAACCTCACACTAACACATCTAAGACACTGCTAGCTGGTAATCCCAGCACCTCCCTCACACTAACACATCTAAGACACTGCTAGCTGGTAATCCCAGCACCTCCCTCACACTAACACATCTAAGACACTCCTAGCTGGTAATCCCAGCACCTCCCTCACACTAACACATCTAAGACACTGCTAGCTGGTAATCCCAGCACCCCTCACACTAACACATCTAAGACACTCCTAGCTGGTAATCCCAGCACCTCCCTCACACTAACACATCTAAGACACTCCTAGCTGGTAATCCCAGCACCTCCCTCACACTAACACATCTAAGACACTGCTAGCTGGTAATCCCAGCACCTCCCTCACACTAACACATCTAAGACACTGCTAGCTGGTAATTCCAGCACCTCCCTCACACTAACACATCTAAGACACTGCTAGCTGGTAATCCAGCACCTCCCTCACACTAACACATCTAAGACACTGCTAGCTGGTAATCCCAGCACCTCCCTCACACTAACACATCTAAGACACTGCTAGCTGGTAATCCCAGCACCTCCCTCACACTAACACATCTAAGACACTCCTAGCAGGTAATCCCAGCACCTCCCTCACACTAACACATCTAAGACACTCCTAGCTGTAATCCCAGCACCTCCCTCACACTAACACATCTAAGACACTGCTAGCTGGTAATCCAGCACCTCCCTCACACTAACACATCTAAGACACTCCTAGCTGGTAATCCCAGCACCTCCCTCACACTAACACATCTAAGACACTCCTAGCTGGTAATCCCAGCACCTCCCTCACACTAACACATCTAAGACACTGCTAGCTGGTAATTCCAGCACCTCCCTCACACTAACACATCTAAGACACTGCTAGCTGGTAATTCCAGCACCTCCCTCACACTAACACATCTAAGACGCTGCTAGCTGGTAATTCCAGCACCTCCCTCACACTAACACATCTAAGACACTGCTAGCTGGTAATTCCAGCACCTCCCTCACACTAACACATCTAAGACACTGCTAGCTGGTAATCCCAGCACCTCCCCATCACTAACACATCTAAGACACTGCTAGCTGGTAATCCCAGCACCTCCCTCACACTAACACATCTAAGACACTGCTAGCTGGTAATTCCAGCACCTCCCTCACACTAACACATCTAAGACACTGCTAGCTGGTAATTCCAGCACCTCCCTCACACTAACACATCTAAGACACTCCTAGCTGGTAATCCCAGCACCTCCCTCACACTAACACATCTAAGACACTCCTAGCTGGTAATCCCAGCACCTCCTCACACTAACACATCTAAGACACTCTAGCTGGTAATCCCAGCACCTCCCTCACACTAACACATCTAAGACACTGCTAGCTGGTAATCCCAGCACCTCCCTCACACTAACACATCTAAGACACTCCTAGCTGGTAATCCCAGCACCTCCCTCACACTAACACATCTAAGACACTCCTAGCTGGTAATCCCAGCACCTCCCTCACACTAACACATCTAAGACACTCCTAGCTGGTAATCCCAGCACCTCCCTCCACACTAACACATCTAAGACACTGCTAGCTGGTAATCCCAGCACCTCCCTCACACTAACACATCTAAGACACTGCTAGCTGGTAATCCCAGCACCTCCCTCACACTAACACATCTAAGACACTGCTAGCTGGTAATCCCAGCACCTCCCTCACACTAACACATCTAAGACACTGCTAGCTGGTAATCCCAGCACCTCCCTCACACTAACACATCTAAGACACTGCTAGCTGGTAATCCCAGCACCTCCCTCACACTAACACATCTAAGACACTCCTAGCTGGTAATCCCAGCTCCTCCCTCACACTAACACATCTAAGACACTCCTAGCTGGTAATCCCAGCACCTCCCTCACACTAACACATCTAAGACACTGCTAGCTGGTAAATCCCAGCACCCCCTCACACTAACACATCTAAGACACTGCTAGCTGGTAATCCCAGCACCTCCCTCACACTAACACATCTAAGACACTGCTAGCTGGTAATCCCAGCACCTCCCTCACACTAACACATCTAAGACACTCCTAGCTGGTAATCCCAGCACCTCCCTCACACTAACATATCTAAGACAACTCCTAGCTGGTAATCCCAGCACCTCCCTCACACTAACACATCTAGACACTCCTAGCTGGTAATCCCAGCACCTCCCTCACACTAACACATCTAAGACACTCCTAGCTGGTAATCCCAGCACCTCCCTCACACTAACACATCCTAAGACACTGCTAGCTGGTAATCCCAGCACCTCCCTCACACTAACACATCTAAGACACTGCTAGCTGGTAATCCCAGCACCTCCCTCACACTAACAACATCTAAGACACTCCTAGCTGGTAATTCCAGCACCTCCCTCACACTAACACATCTAAGACACTCCTAGCTGGTAATCCCAGCACCTCCCTCACACTAACACATCTAAGACACTGCTAGCTGGTAATCCCAGCACCTCCCTCACACTAACACATCTAAGACACTGCTAGCTGGTAATCCCAGCACCTCCCTCACACTAACACATCTAAGACACTGCTAGCTGGTAATCCCAGCACCTCCCTCACACTAACACATCTAAGACACTGCTAGCTGGTAATCCCAGCACCTCCCTCACACTAACCATCTAAGACACTGCTAGCTGGTAATCCCAGCACCTCCCTCACACTAACACATCTAAGACACTGCTAGCTGGTAATCCCAGCACCTCCCTCACACTAACACATCTAAGAACACTGCTAGAGTAATCCCAGCACCTCCCTCACACTAACACATCTAAACACTGCTAGCTGGTAATCCAAGCACCTCCCTCACACTAACACATCTAAGACACTGCTAGCTGGTAATCCCAGCACCTCCCTCACACTAACACATCTAAGACACTGCTAGCTGGTAATCCCAGCACCTCCCTCACACTAACACATCTAAAACACTGCTAGCTGGTAATCCCAGCACCTCTCCCTCACACTAACACATCTAAGACACTGCTAGCTGGTAATCCAGCACCTCCCTCACACTAACACATCTAAGACACTGCTAGCTGGTAATCCCAGCACCTCCCTCACACTAACACATCTAAGACACTGCTAGCCAGTAATCCCAGCACCTCCCTCACACTAACACATCTAAAACACTGCTAGCTGGTAATCCCAGCACCTCCCTCACACTAACACATCTAAGACACTGCTAGCTGGTAATCCCAGCACCTCCCTCACACTAACACATCTAAGACACTGCTAGCTGGTAATCCCAGCACCTCCCTCACACTAACACATCTAAAACACTGCTAGCTGGTAATCCAGCACCTCCCTCACACTAACACATCTAAGACACTGCTAGCTGGTAATTCCAGCACCTCCCTCACACTAACACATCTAAAACACTGCTAGCTGGTAATCCCAGCACCTCCCTCACACTAACACATCTAAAACACTGCTAGCTGGTAATCCCAGCACCTCCCTCACACTAACACATCTAAGACACTCCTAGCTGGTAATCCCAGCACCTCCCTCACACTAACACATCTAAGACACTGCTAGCTGGTAATCCCAGCACCTCCCTCACACTAACACATCTAAGACACTGCTAGCTGGTAATCCCAGCACCTCCCTCACACTAACACATCTAAGACACTCTAGCTGGTAATCCCAGCACCTCCCTCACACTAACACATCTAAGACACTGCTAGCTGGTAATCCCAGCACCTCCCTCACACTAACACATCTAAGACACTGCTAGCTGGTAATCCCAGCACCTCCCTCACACTAACACATCTAAGACACTCCTAGCTGGTAATCCCAGCACCTCCCTCACACTAACACATCTAAAACACTGCTAGCTGGTAATCCCAGCACCTCCCTCACACTAACACATCTAAGACACTGCTAGCTGGTAATCCCAGCACCTCCCTCACACTAACACATCTAAGACACTGCTAGCTGGTAATTCCAGCACCTCCTCAACACTAACACATCTAAGACACTGCTAGCTGGTAATCCCAGCACCTCCCTCAAACTAACACATCTAAGACACTGCTAGCTGGTAATCCCAGCACCTCCCTCACACTAACACATCTAAGACAACTGCTAGCTGGTAATCCCAGCACCTCCCTCACACTAACACATCTAAAACACTGCTAGCTGGTAATCCCAGCACCTCCCTCACACTAACACATCTAAGACACTGCTAGCTGGTAATCCCAGCACCTCCCTCACACTAACACATCTAAGACACTGCTAGCTGGTAATCTCCAGCACCTCCCTCACACTAACAACATCTAAGACACTGCTAGCTGGTAATCCCAGCACCTCCCTCACACTAACACATCTAAGACACTGCTAGCTGGTAATTCCAGCACCTCCTCACACTAACACATCTAAGACACTCCTAGCTGGTAATCCCAGCACCTCCCTCACACTAACACATCTAAGACACTGCTAGCTGGTAATCCCAGCACCTCCCTCACACTAACACATCTAAGACACTGCTAGCTGGTAATCCCAGCACCTCCCTCACAACTAACACATCTAAGACACTCCTAGCTGGTAATCCCAGCACCTCCCTCACACTAACACATCTAAGACACTCCTAGCTGGTAATCCCAGCACCTCCCTCACACTAACACATCTAAGACACTCTAGCTGGTAATTCCAGCACCTCCCTCACACTAACACATCTAAGACACTGCTAGCTGGTAATCCCAGCACCTCCCTCACACTAACACATCTAAGACACTCCTAGCTGGTAATTCCAGCACCTCCCTCACACTAACACATCTAAGACACTGCTAGCTGGTAATTCCAGCACCTCCCTCACACTAACACATCTAAGACACTCTAGCTGGTAATTCCCAGCACCTCCCTCACACTAACACATCTAAGACACTGCTAGCTGGTAATTCCAGCACCTCCCTCACACTAACACATCTAAGACACTCCTAGCTGGTAATCCCAGCACCTCCCTCACACTAACACATCTAAGACACTCCTAGCTGGTAATCCCAGCACCTCCCTCACACTAACACATCTAAGACACTCCTAGCTGGTAATCCCAGCACCTCCCTCAAACTAACACAAATTAACAGGGGCACCAGCAATCTGAAATTGAAATCTCAGTGTTGAGCGAAGCAGTGTTGCCTCCGGGTGTTGGTCGGTGTCTGTGATCGTTGCAACACACGCATGCGCAGTAGCTCTGCTACGTAGTGTGTGTTCACAGTGAAATATTAGACTTAACGAATTTACGGTGAGCTAGAAGTCACAATACCCTGGTTGCTATAATTCACAACACACAATACCCTGGCTCCTATAATTCACAACACACAATACCCTGGCTCCTACAACTCACAACATGCAATACCCTGGCTCCTATAATTCGCAACACAATACCCTGGCTCCTACAACTCACAACATGCAATACCCTGGCTCCTATAATTCGCAACACAATACCCTGGCCCCTATAATTCACAACACACAATACCCTGGCTCCTATAATTCACAACACACAATACCCTGGCTCCTATAATTCACAACACACAATACCCTGGCCCCTATAATTCACAACACACAATACCCTGGCTCCTATAATTTACAACACACAATACCCTGGCTCCTATAATTTACAACACACAATACCCTGGCTCCTATAATTTACAACACACAATACCCTGGCTACTATAATTCACAACACACAATACCATGGCTGTTATAATTCACAACACACAATACCCTGGCTGTTATAATTCACAACACACAATACCTTGGCTGTTATAATTCACAACACACAATACCCTGGCTCCTATAATTCACAACACACAATACCCTGGCTGTTATAATTCACAACACAATACCCTGGCTCCTATAATTCATAACACACAATAACCTGGCTGCTATTATTCACAACACAATACCCTGGCTCCTATAATTCACAACACACAATACCCTGCTTGCTATAATTCACAAGACACAATACCCTGGCTGCTATAATTCACAACACACGATACCCTGGCTGCTATAATTCACAACACACAATACCCTGGCTGCTATAATTCACAACACACGATACCCTGGCTGCTATAATTCACAACACACAATACCCTGTCTGTTATAATTCACAACACACAATACCCTGGCTCCTATAATTCACAACACACAATACCCTGGCTGCTATAATTCACAACACACAATACCCTGGCTCATACAATTCACAACACACAATACCCTGGCTGTTATAATTCACAACACACAATACCCTGGCTGCTATAATTTACAACACACAATACCCTGGCTTCTATAATTCACAACACACAATACCCTGGCTGCTATAATTTACAACACACACTACCCTGGCTGCTATAATTCACAACACACAATACCCTGGCTGCTATGATTCACAACACACAATACCATGGCTGCTATAATTCACAACACACAATACCCTGGCTCCTATAATTCTCAACACACAATACCCTGTTGGTTATAATTCACAACACACAATACCATGGCTGCTATAATTCACAACACACAATACCCTGGCTCTATAATTCCAACACACAATACCCTGGCTGCTAAATTCACAACACACAATACCCTGGCTGCTATAATTCACAACACACAATACCCTGGCTCCTATAATTCACAATCACACAATACCCTGGCTGTTATAATTCACAAACACAATACCTGGCTGTTATAATTCACAACACACAATACCCTGGCTGTATAATTCACAACACACAATACCCTGGCTGTTATAATTCACAACACACAATACCCTGGCTGTATAATTCACAACACACAATACCCTGGCTGTTATAATTCACAACACACAATACCCTGGTCGTTATAATTCACAACACACAATACCTGGCTGCTTATAATTCACAACACACAATACCCTGGCTCCTATAATTCACAACACACAATACCCTGGCTCCTATAATTCACAATACACAATACCCTGGCTGTTATAATTCACAACACACAATACCCTGGCTGTTATAATTCACAACACACAATACCCTGGCTGCTATAATTCACAACACACAATACCCTGGCTGTTATAATTCACAACACACAATACCCTGGCTGCTATAATTCACAACACACAATACCCTGGCTGTTATAATTCACAACACACAATACCCTGGCTGTTATAATTCACAACACACAATACCCTGGCTGTTATAATTCACAACACACAATACCCTGGCTGCTATAATTCACAACACACAATACCCTGGCTGCTATAATTCACAACACACAATACCCTGGCTGCTATAATTCACAACACACAATACCCTGGCTGTTATAATTCACAACACACAATACCCTGGCTGTTATAATTCACAACACACAATACCCTGGCTGTTATAATTCACAACACACAATACCCTGGCTGTATAATTCACAACACACAATACCCTGCTGTTATAATTCACAACACACAATACCCTGGCTGTTATAATTCACAACACACAATACCCTGGCTGCTATAATTCACAACACACAATACCCTGGCTGTCATAATTCAAAACACACAATACCCTGGCTGTTATAATTCACAACACACAATACCCTGGCTGCTATAATTCACAACACACAATACCCTGGCTGTTATAATTCACAACACACAATACCCTGGCTGTTATAATTCACAACACACAATACCCTGGCTGTTATAATTCACAACACACAATACCCTGGCTGTTATAATTCACAACACACAATACCCTGACTGTTATAATTCACAACACACAATACCCTGGCTGTTATAATTCACAACACACAATACCCTGCTGCTATAATTCACAACACACAATACCCTGGCTGTTATAATTCAAAACACACAATACCCTGGCTGTTATAATTCACAACACACAATACCCTGGCTGCTATAATTCACAACACACAATACCCTGGCTGTTATAATTCACAACACACAATACCCTGGCTGTTATAATTCAAACACACAATACCCTGGCTGTTATAATTCACAACACACTACCTGCCTATATCACAACACACATACCTGGCTGTTATAATTCACAACACACAATACCCTGGCTGTTATAATTCACAACACACAATACCCTGGCTGCTATAATTCACAACACACAATACCCTGGCTGTTATAATTCACAACACACAATACCCTGGCTCCTATAATTCACAACACACAATACCCTGGCTGCTATAATTCACAACACACAATACCTGGCTCTATAATTCACAAACACACAATACCCTGGCTGTATAATTCACAACACACAATACCCTGGCTCCTATAATTCACAATACACAATACCCTGGCTGTATAATTCACAACACACAATACCCTGGCTCCTATAATTCAAACACACAATACCCTGGCTGTTATAATTCACAACATACAATACCCTGGCTGTTATAATTCACAACACACAATACCCTGGCTGTTATAATTCACAACACACAATACCCTGGCTGTTATAATTCACACACAACAATACCCTGGCTGTATAATTCACAACACACAATACCCTGGCTGCTAAAATTCACAACACACAATACCCTGGCTCTATAATTCACAACACACAATACCCTGGCTGCTATAATTCACAACACACAATACCCTGGCTCCTATAATTCACAACACACAATACCCTGGCTGCTATAATTCACAACACACAATACCCTGGCTCCTATAATTCACAATACACAATACCCTGGCTGCTATAATTCACAACACACAATACCCTGGCTCCTATAATTCACAACACACAATACCCTGGCTGTTATAATTCACAACATACAATACCCTGGCTGTTATAATTCACAACACACAATACCCTGGCTGTTATAATTCACAACACACAATACCCTGGCTGTTATAATTCACAACACACAATACCCTGGCTGTTATAATTCACAACACACAATACCCTGGCTGCTAAAATTCACAACACACAATACCCTGGCTGCTATAATTCACAACACACAATACCCTGGCTGCTATAATTCACAACACACAATACCCTGGCTCCTATAATTCACAACACACAATACCCTGGCTGCTATAATTCACAACACACAATACCCTGGCTCCTATAATTCACAATACACAATACCCTGGCTGCTATAATTCACAACACACAATACCCTGGCTCCTATAATTCACAACACACAAAATATATACAAAAATCGGAGTGAGAGAGAGAGAGAGAGAAGAGAGAGAGAGAGAGAGAGAGAGGGAGAGAGAGGAGAGAGAGGAGAGGAGAGAGAGAGAGAAGAGAGAGAGAGAGAGAGAGAGCGCTTGTTCTTCTGTTATCTCTCACTCAAGGGTGATCTGTTACCCTCAAATTATCATAGTTCAACAGTAGCAGCAACAGTAGCAGCAACAGCAGTAACATCCCCCTCTCTCCCCCCACCATCCTCCAACACCCCCTCCTCCTCCACCCCAAACCTCCCCAACCCACAACGCATTCTTCCTCTCCCAACCCATTCCTCCTCCAACACATCCCAATTCTCCCCAACATCCTCCCCCACCCCCACCAAACAGCTCCCACAAAGGGCCAGGAACAAGGGGCGACGCTCCCACCCCATTCTTTTCACACCTCCACCATTCACTCCCAATAATGGCCAAAATTAACACCCATTTCTCGGCTTTCTGTTTTTATGAAAGGCTGCTCTGAATGGTGCTGTACGGCTGCTGCACGGCTGCTGCACGGCTGCTGTTACACGCTCGGGACACCTCAATGGTATTGACATGAGGGGGCATGTCTATTGTGGCCGCCAATAGATGCTGGTCTATTGTGAGATCTATCTGCCTTATCTCGTGCAGAATTTCTGAGCCACTGTCTGCTGGGCAGCACAGCATGCTGTAAGCTTGCTTCAAGCTGTACTGTAAGCTTGCTTCAAGCTGTGAAGCAGTCACAGCAATAGTAATAGTAATAGTAATAATAATAATAATAATAATAATAATAATAATAGTAATAATAATAATAATAATAATAATAATAATAATAATAATAATAATAATAATAATAATAATAATAATAATAATAATAATAATAATAATAATAATAGTAATAATTACCCAGGCTGTCAGATGTGTTGACAGATCTCAAGAAATCATTGATGGGAGAGATATTGATGCCATTCCCCCCCTCTCCCTCGCCTTCCCTCCCCCTCGCCTCCCCTCCCCCTCGCCTCCCCTCCCCCTCGCCTCCCCTCCCCCCCCTCTTATCCCCCCTTACATCAACACCCTCATGTCCCCTCCTATACGATTATTTTCCCTCAAAGAAGGATGGCAATAGAGAGAGAGAGAGAGAGAGAGAGAGAGAGAGAGAGAGAGAGAGAGAGAGAGAGAGAGAGGAGGGGAGGGAGAAGAGTGGGTGGGGGGAGGTGGACTTAACACCCTCATATTACCACCTTCCACTTCAATGGTCCTTTGTATTTTCCCCCTCCCCCCCGGATCACCCCTACCCCTTTATCTCCCCCCAACGATCCACTTCTCCCCCCTCCCCCTTCCCCTCCCCAACCATAATATATAATACTGATAATTGTTATAATACAAATAATAATAACTACAATTTGATGTACTGTGGTGATACGAGGAAGGTATCCCTGCATCTCACAAGCCCAGCCTCCTCTACCTCCACACATGCAAAAGGAACAGTGCAGAGTGGTCCAGTGCAGCAGCATACAGAGATATGTATATTTGGGTACTTTCCTGTGTGTGGACTTTGTATGTCTACCTGTATGTATGTATTGGTGTGTGTGTATGTGTGTATGTGTGTATGTGTGTATGTGTGTATGTGTGTATGTGTGTGTGTGTGTATGTGTGTATTGCAATACCTGTACACATGAGATGGTCAAAGCAACCTCATTGCAACACTGTAAGCTTAACCACCGAGACTATTGCGAGGTATCCCAGCCATTGCAACACTGCAAGCTTAACCACCGAGACTATTGCAAGGTATCCCAGCCATTGCAACACTGCAAGCTTAACCACCGAGACTATTGCGAGGTATCCCAGCCATTGCAACACTGCAAGCTTAACCACCGAGACTATTGCGAGGTATCCCAGCCATTGCAACACTGTAAGCTTAACCACCGAGACTATTGCGAGGTATCCCAGCCATTGCAACACTGCAAGCTTAACCACCGAGACTATTGCAGGTATCCAGCCAAATTTCAACACTGCAAGCTTAACCACCGAGACTATTGCGAGGTATCCCAGCCATTGCAACACTGTAAGCTTAACCACCGAGACTATTGCGAGGTATCCCAGCCATTGCAACACTGCAAGCTTAACCACCGAGACTATTGCGAGGTATCCCAGCCATTGCAACACTACAAGCTTAACCACCGAGACTATTGCGAGGTAAACCCAGCCATTGCAACACTGTAAGCTTAACCACCGAGACTATTGCGAGGTATCCCAGCCATTGCAACACTACAAGCTTAACCACCGAGACTATTGCGAGGTATCCCAGCCATTGCAACACTGTAAGCTTAACCACCGAGACTATTGCGAGGTATCCCAGCCATTGCAACACTGTAAGCTTAACCACCGAGACTATTGCGAGGTATCCCAGCCATTGCAACACTGTAAGCTTAACCACCGAGACTATTGCGAGGTATCCCAGCCATTGCAGGATTCTTGCAATAAAGTCAACTATGATCACAGGACACCTACACTTCCCACTCGTCCCTAGAACATGGCCATAGTCACCATACACGAGCCTTCAAAAGTTGAACCCGATCGAATGACCGATTCCCGAGCTACGAGCTAACAAATAAATAACCGAGCCATTTGTGGGGACATTTAATAAGAGTTAGCTGACACTGTCGTCAGGTGGAGTCAGGCTGGTGTCAGCTGGAGTCAGGCTGGTGTCAGCTGGAGTCAGGCTGGTGTCAGGTGGAGTCAGGCTGGTGTCAGGTGGAGTCAGGCTGGTGTCAGCTGAAATCAGGCTGGTGTCAGCTGGAGTCAGGCTGGTGTCAGCTGGAGACAGGCTGGATTCAGCTGGAGTCAGGCTGGTGTCAGCTGGAGCCAGGCTGGTGTCAGCTTGGAGTCAGGTGTGTCAGCTGGAAAGTAAGGCTGGTGTCAGCCCGGAGTACAGGCTGGTAT
Source organism: Cherax quadricarinatus (assembly GCF_026875155.1). NCBI lineage: Eukaryota > Metazoa > Arthropoda > Malacostraca > Decapoda > Parastacidae > Cherax > Cherax quadricarinatus. The sequence continues at coordinate 13,313,666 of NC_069489.1, read as the reverse complement.
CAGCTTGAGTCAGGCTGTGTCAGCTGGAGTTAGGCTGGTGTCAGCTGGAGTCAAGGCTGTGACAGCTGGGGTCAGCTGTGTCAGGTGGATAGGCGGTGTCAGCTGGAGTCAGGCGGTATCAGCTGGGGTCAGGGCTGGTGTCAGCTGGAGTCAGGGTGGGGTCAGGTGGGGTCAAACTGTGGTAGTTTTATGGGCTTGTGATCTCTGCGGAGACCCAATTTTAACCCAAGACCTCCAAGCCCCGCTGAACTAACAAAGGTGGGGCAGGTGGATCAGGCTGGTGTCAGCGGAGTCAGGGTGGTGTCGCCCTTACGTTGGCAATATTTTTTGGAAATATGTTTGTGATATCTCGTTATATTGGAAACGATAGACGATATTTTGTGATCACTGTTCGTCGGAGGCTGGGGAGCTATCGTACTTTACTGTGTTTATTGTTCTTGGGTGTGTTATATTGAGCTTGACTTGTTATAGGGTTCTTGGCTGTGTTTTATTTGTAGCTTGACTGTTTTAATTGTTTCTTGGCTGTGTTATTTGTAGCTTGACTGGTTATTTTTGCTTTACTGTGTTTTAGTAGCTTGACTGTGTTATTTGTTGCTTGAAATGGTTATATTTTTTTGACTGTGTTTTTAATTTTTGCTTGACTGTGTTAATTGTACTTACGTGTTTATGTGCTAGACTGGTTTTAATTTTAGCTTGACTGTGTTATATTGTAGCTAACGTGTTATATTGTAGCTTGACTGGTTATATTTTTAGCTAGACTGTTTATATTGTTGCTTGACTTGGGTTATATTGTACTTGACTGGTTATATTGTTCTTGACTGTGTTTATTGTAGCTTTTCTGTGTTATTTGTTTTCTTGACTGTGTTTATTTACTTGACTGTGTTATATTGTAGCTAACGTGTTATATTAACTTTTACTTTTTTTTGTGTAGACGTGTTAAAATTGGCTTGACTGGATATTGTACTGACTGTGTTAATTTTGCTTGCTGTTTATATTGAAACTTTACTGTGTTTTTATTGTTGCTTGACTGGTTATATTTACTAACTGTGTTATATTGTACTTTATGTGTTATATTGTAGCTAACTGTGTTAATTGTACTTACTGGTTTATTGTAGCTTTACGTGTTATATTGTAGCTAGACTGTGTTATATTGTTGCTTGACTGTGTTTTAATTTTTTGCTTGACTGTGTTATATTTTAGCTAGACTGTGTTTATTGTAGCTTGACTGTGTTAATGTAGCAACTGTGTTATATTGTGCTTTATGGTTATATTGTAGCTAGACTGTTTATATTTTGCTTTATGTGTTTATATTGTGCTTGACTGTGTTTTATTGTTGCTTGACGTGTTATTTGTACTGACTGTGTTTATTGTACTTTAAATGTGTTATATTTGCTAAAAGTGTTAAATTTAGCTTGACTGTGTTATAGTACTTGCGGTTAATTTAGCTAACTGTGTTAATTGTTGCTTGACTGGTTAATTTACTTGACTGTGTTATATTTTTGCTTGACTGTGTTATATTGTAGCTAGACTGTGTTATATTGTACTTTACGTGTTTATTGACAGACTGTGTTATTTGTACTTTACTTGTTAATTGAAACTTGACGGTTATATTGTAGCTTGACTGTGTTAAATTTTTGCTTGACTGTGTTTTTATTGTGCTTGCTTGATATGTTGCTTGACTGTGTTAAAATTGTTCTTGACTGTGTTTTATTGTAGCTTGACTTTTTATATTGTTGCTTGACTGTGTTAATTGTACTTGACTGTGTTTAAATTTTTGCTTACTTGTTATATTTTTGCTTCTGTGTTATATTGTTTCTTACTGTTTAATTGTGCTTGCTGTGTTATTTGTTGCTTGAAATGTGTTATATTTTCTTGACTGTGTTATATTTTTGCTTGACTGTGTTTTAAATTTTAGCAAAGTGTTATATTGTACTTGCTGTGTTTATTGTAGCTAACTGGTTATATTGTAGCTTGACTGTTTTAATTAGTTGACTGTGTTTTAAATTTTTGCTTGACGTGTTTTAAAAGTAGCTTGACTGTTTATATTGTAGCTTGACTGGTTAATTGTACTTGACTGTGTTATTTTGTACTTGACTGTTTTATTTTGCTTGACTGTGTTTTTGTAGCTGACTGTTTATAAGTAGCTAGACTGTGTTATATTGTAGCTTTACGGTTATATTTTTGGGTGTGTTTATTGTGCTTGAAATGGTTTTTAAATTGTACTTTACTGTGTTAATTGTGCTTTACTGTGTTAATTGTACTTGACTGTGTTTTATTGTTGCTTGACGTGTTTATCGAGCTTTACGTTTAATTTAACTTGACTGTGTTATATTGTCTTTACGTTTATATTGTAGCTTTAGTGTTATATTGTGTTGACTGTGTTATATTGTGCTTGATGTTTATATTGTAGCTTGACTGGTTATATTTTTGCTTTACTGTGTTTATCGTGCTTGACATGTTATTCGAGCTTGACTGTGTTTTATTTTTCTTGACTGTGTTAAATTGTACTTGACTGTGTTTAAAATTGTTGCTTGACGTTTATATTGTAGCTTGACTGTGTTAATTTTAGCTTGACTGGTTTTTTTGTAGCTTTACTGTGTTAAATTCTTGACTGTGTTATTTGTACTTGACGGTTATATTGTTGCTTGACTGTGTTTTATTTTAGCTTGCGTGTTAATTTTAGCTTACTGGTTATATTGTTGCTTGACTGTGTTATATTGTCAGACTGTGTTTTTATTTAGCTTGACTGGTTAATTGTAGCTAGACTGTGTTATATTTTAGCTTGACTGTGTTTATTGAGCTTACTGTGTATATTGTTGTTTTTACTGTGTTTATTGTTGCTTTACTGTGTTATATTGTAGCTTTCTTGTTTATATTGTTGTTTCTTGTTATATTGAGCTTGCTGTGTTATTTGTTGCTTTACTGTGTTTATTGTACAGACTGTGTTTATTGTGCTTGACGTGTTATTTGTACTAACTGTGTTATATTGTAGCTTGATGTGTTTTTTGTAGCTTGACTGTGTTATTTGTTGCTTGCTGTGGATATTGTATTGCTGTTTAATGAGCTTGACGTGTTATATTGTAGCAAACCGTGTTATATGACTTGTGTGTTTTATTGTTTCTTGACTGGTTTATTGACTTACTTTTTATTTGATAACTGTTTATATTGTAGCTTGACTGTGTTTTTATTGTAGCTAATGTTTTATTTGTCTTGACTGTGTTTTTTGTACTTGACTGGTTATATTGTAGCTTGACTGTGTTTTAAAGTACTTGATGTGTTATATTGTTGCTTTACTGTGTTATATCGTAGCTTGACTGTTTATTTTAGCTTGACTGTTTTAAATTTTAGCTTTCTGTGTTATATTGTAGCTTGACTGTGTTATATTTGAGCTTGACTGTGTTATATTGGCTTTTCTGTGTTTATGTAGCTTACTGTGTTAAAA
>NC_069489.1:13290224-13305224 GCF_026875155.1 Cherax quadricarinatus | reverse complement strand
TCCACCATGAACAATATTGTTCCACCATGAACAACATTGTAGCACTGTGAACAATATTTTTCCACCATGAATATTGTAGCACTGTGAACAATGTTGTTCCACTGTGAACAATATTGTTCCACTGTGAACGTTGCTCCACTATGAACAATATTGTTCCACTGTCAACAATATTGTTCCACTGTTAGCAATATTGTTCCACTGTGAACAATATTGTTCCACTGTGAACATTGTTCCACTGTGAACAATAATGTTGCACTGTGAACAATATTGTTCCCCTGTGAACAATATTGTTTCACTGTGACCAATATTGTTCCACTGTGAACAATATTGTTTCACTGTGAACGATATTGTTCCACTGTGAACAATATTGTTTCACTGTGAAAAATATTGTTCCACTGTGAACAATATTGTTCCACTGTGAACAACATTATAGCACTGTGAACAATATTGTTCCACTGTGAACAATATTGTTCCACTGTGACCAATATTGTTCCACCATGAACAACATTATAGCACTGTGAACAATATTGTTCCACTGTGAACAATATTGTTTCACTGTGAACAATATTTTTCCACTGTGAACAATATTGTTCCACCATGAACAACATTATAGCACTGTGAAAAATATTGTTCCACCATGAACAACACTGCAGCACTGTGAAAAATATTGTTCCACTGTGAACAATATTTTCCACGGTGAACAATATTGTTCCACTGTGAACAATATTGTTCCACCATGAACAACATTATAGCACTGTGAACAATATTGTTCCACTATGAACAATATTGTTCCACCATGAACAACATTATAACACTGTGAACAATATTGTTCCACCATGAACATTATAAGAATATTGTTCCACCATGAACAACATTGTAGCACTGTGAACAATATTGTTCCACTGTGAACAATATTGTTCCACTGTGAACAATATTGTTCCACTATGAACAACATTACAGCACTGTGAACAATATTGTTCCACCATGAACAACATTATAGCACTGTGAACAATATTGTTCCACTGTGAACAATATTGTTCCACCATCAACATTATAGCACTGTGAACAATATTGTTCCACCATCAACAACATTGTAGCACTGTGAACAATATTGTTCCACTGTGAACAATATTGTTCCACCATCAACAACATTATAGCACTGTGAACAATATTGTTCCACTGTGAACAATATTGTTCCACCATCAACATTATAGCACTGTGAACAATATTGTTCCACCATGAACAACATTATAGCACTGTGAACAATATTGTTCCACTGTGAACAATATTGTTCCACCATCAACAACAATGGTACAATAATACTGGTACAATAATATTGGTCAACAACGTCACTGTGAACAATATTGTTCCACTGTGAACAATATTGTTCCACCATCAACAACAATGGTACAATATACTGGTACAAAATATTGGTCAACAACGTCACACTGTGAACAATATTTTCCACCATCAACCAACAATGGTACAATAATACTGGTACAATAATATTGGTCAACAACGTCACACTGTGAACAATATTGTTCCACCATCAACAACAATGGTACAATAATACTGGTACAATAATATTGGTCAACAACGTCACACTGTGAACAATATTGTTCCACCATCAACAACAATGGTACAATAATACTGGTACAATATATTGTCAACAAACGTCACACTGTGAAGATATTGTTCCACCATCAACAAACAATGGTACAATAATACTGACAATAATATTGGTCAACAACGTCACACTGTGAACAATATTGTTCCACCATCAACAACAATGGTACAATAATACTGGTACAATAATATTGGTCAACAACGTCACACTGTGAACAATATTGTTCCACCATCAACAACAATGGTACAATAATACTGTACAATAATATTGGTCAACAACGTCACACTGTGAACAATATTGTTCCACCATCAACAACAATGGTACAATAATACTGGTACAATAATATTGGTCAACAACGTCACACTGTGAACAATATTGTTCCACCATCAACAACAATGGTACAATAATACTGGTACAATAATATTGGTCAACAACGTCACACTGTGAACAATATTGTTCCACTGTGAACAATATTGTTCCACCATCAACAACAATGGTACAATAATACTGGTACAATAATATTGGTCAACAACGTCACACTGTGAACAATATTGTTCCACTGTGAACAATATTGTTCCACCATCAACAACAATGGTACAATAATACTGGTACAATAATATTGGTCAACAACGTCACACTGTGAACAATATTGTTCCACCATCAACAACAATGGTACAATAATACTGGTACAATAATATTGGTCAACAACGTCACACTGGAAGATCAACATTACAAACCTGATCATAAATATGGCGGACAACGTAGCTCCTCCAACACCTCACTTATTTCATCCGTATCTTCCTTATTTTCATACTTTCACTTCGTATTTACACAATTTCCGAATGTCCATTAAATTCTCTTATTACGTATTACACTAAATTACCCGATACTATTTGGATGGACGTAAATTAGTGCGATTTAAGCTACAGTAATTCCCGCGCAATCCGCCTCACGCCGCCATCTTTGTTGATCTTCTTCGGGTTGTTTACCAAAACATCTTTCACAAATTTATTCGTAATATCGCTTCCGGTGCGTAATTCACTTTCGTTATCGATATTTTAATTTCCTCTGGATTACGGCGTCTTGATTTATTCAGTTCCTGACGGAATATAACGAAATAATGGAGGAAATTCTTTCTGATGTCACCGAACACCTTTTGAAAGTTTTCTGGAGGTACACACATATAAATATTATTATTATTATTATTATATTATTATTTTATATTATTATTAATTTATTATTAATTATTATTATTATTATTATTATTATTGTATTAATTTTATTATTATATTATTATTATTATTATTATTATTTTATTATTATTATATTATTATTATTATTATTTGTTATTAATATTATTATTATTATTATTATTATTATTATTATTATTATTATTATTATTATATTATATTATTATTATTATTATTGTTATTATTATTATTATTATTATTTATTATATTATTATATTATTATTATTATTATTATTATTATTATTATTGTTATTATTATTATTATTATTATTATTTATTATTATTATTATTATTATTATTATTATTATTATTATTATTGTTATTAATATTATTATTATATTATTATTATTATTATTAAATTTTTATTATTATTTATTATTATTATTTTATTATTATAATTATTGTTATTATTATTATTTTTTATTATTTTTTATTATTATTATTATTATTATTATATTTTTATTATTTTTTTATTTTATTATTATTATTATTATTATTATTATTTTATTATTATTTATTATTTTTATTATTTATTATTATTTATTATTATTATTTTATTATTATTATTATTATTATTAATTTTTTATTTTATTATTATTATTATTTTTTATTTTTTATTTTTATTATTATTATTATTTTATTTTATTAATATTATTATTATTATTATTTTATTATTATTATTATTGTTATTTTTTAATTTTATTATTTTTATTATTATTATTATTTTTTATTATTTTATTTATTATTTTTAATATTATTATTATTATTATTATTATTATTATTATTATTATATATTGTTATTAATATTAATAATAATAATAATTAATTAGAGGGAGAATATAAGGAGAGTAAAATTCGTTAACTCGTATTACGTCCTATGTGTTATTATTATTCTGTGTGGATTTAAAATTTTGTGTGGGATGTCAGACTTTTTTTGTTGCTGACACCGTGTGTCAGACTTTATTGTTACTGACACCGTGTGTCAGACTTTATTGTTACTGACACCGGTGTGTCAGACTTTATTGTTGCTGACACCGTTTTGTCAGACTTTATTGTTGCTGACCCGTGTGTCAGACTTTATTGTTACTGACACCGTGTTTTCAGACTTTATTGTTACTGACACCGTGTGTCAGACTTTATTGTTGCTGACACCGTGTGTCAGACTTTATTGTTGCTGACACCGTGTGTCAGACTTTATTGTTACTGACACCGTGTGTCAGACTTTATTGTTGCTGACACCGTGTGTCAGACTTTATTGTTGCTGACACCGTGTGTCAGACTTTATTGTTACTGACACCGTGTGTCCCGACTTTATTGTTGCTGACACCGTTTATCAGACTTTATTGTTACTGACACCGTGTGTCAGACTTTATTGTTGCTGACACCGTGTGTCAGACTTTATTGTTACTGACACCGTGTGTCAGACTTTATTGTTGCTGACACCGTGTGTCAGACTTTTTTGTTCTGACACCCTGTGTCAGACTTTATTGTTGCTGACACCGTGTGTCAGACTTTATTGTTACTGACCCCCGTTGTGTCAGACTTTATTGTTGCTGACACCGTGTGTTTAGACTTTATTGTTGCTGACACCCTGTGTCAGACTTTATTGTTGCTGACCCCCGTGTGTCAGACTTTATTGTTGCTGACACCGTGTGTCAGACTTTATTGTTACTGACACCGTGAGTCAGACTTTATTGTTGCTGACACCGTGTGTCAGACTTTACTGTTGCTGACACCGTGTGTCAGACTTTATTGTTGCTGACACCGTGTGTCAGACTTTATTGTTGCTGACACCGTGTGTCAGACTTTATTGTTACTGACACCGTGTGTCAGACTTTATTGTTGCTGACACCGTGTGTCAGACTTTATTGTTGCTGACACCGTGTGTCAGACTTTATTGTTGTGACACCGTGTGTCAGACTTTATGTTGCTGACACCGTGTTTTCAGACTTTATTGTTGCTGACACCGTGTGTCAGACTTTATTGTTGCTGACACCGTGTGTCAGACTTTATTGTTACTGACACCGTGTGTCAGACTTTACTGTTGCTGACACCGTGTGTCAGACTTTATTGTTGCTGACACCGTGTGTCAGACTTTATTGTTGTGCACTGTGTGTCAGACTTTATTGTTGCTGACACCGTGTGTCAGACTTTATTGTTGCTGACACCGTGTGTCAGACTTTATTGTTGCTGGGCACCGTGTGTCAGACTTTATTGTTTCTCACACGTGTGTCAGACTTTATTGTTGCTGACACCGTGTGTCAGACTTTATTGTTACTGACACCGTGTGTCAGACTTTTTTGTTGCTGAACCCGTGTGTCAGACTTTATTTTTGCTGACACCGTGTGTCAGACTTTAATTTTTGCTGACACCGTGTGTCAGACTTTATTGTGCTGACACCCTGTGTCAGGTTTATTGTTGCTGACACCGTGTGTCAGACTTTATTGTTGCTGACACCGTGTGTCAGGCTTATTGTTGCTGACACCGTTTTGTCAGACTTTATTGTTGCTGACACCCTGTGTCAGACTTTATTGTTGCTGACACCGTGTGTCAGACTTTACTGTTTTACTGTTACTGACACCGTGTGTCAGACTTTATTATTGCTGACACCGCGTGTCAGACTTTATTGTTGCTGACACCGTGTGTCCGGCTTTATTGTTGTGGGCACCGTGTGTCAGACTTTTTTGTTGCTGACACCGTGTGTCAGACTTTATTGTTGCTGACACCGTGTGGGCAGACTTTATTGTTGCTGACACCGTTTTGTCAGACTTTATTGTTGCTGACACCGTGTGTCAGACTTTATTGTTGCTGACACCGTGTGTCAGACTTTACTGTTACTGACACCGTGTGTCAGACTTTATTGTTGCTGACACCGTGTGTCAGACTTTATTGTTGCTGACACCGTGTGTCAGACTTTACTGTTACTGACACCGTGTGTCAGACTTTATTGTTGGTGACACCGTGTGTCAGACTTTACTGTTACTGACACCGTGTATGATATAGTGTGTCAGACTTTACTGTTACTGACACCGTGTGTCAGACTTTATTGTTGCTGACACCGTGTGTCAGACTTTATTGTTGCTGACACCGTGTGAAAGACTTTACCGTTACTGACACCGTGTGTCAGACTTTATTGTTGCTGAACCGTTTTGTCAGACTTTACTGTTACTGCACGTGTATGATTTTAGTGTGTCAGACTTTACTGTTACTGACACCATGTATGATATAGTGTGTCAGACTTTACTGTTACTGACACCATGTATGATATAGTGTGTCAGACTTTACTGTTACTGACACCATGTATGATATAGTGTGTCAGACTTTACTGTTACTGACACCATGTATGATATAGTGTGTCAGACTTTACTGTTACTGACACCGTGTATGATATAGTGTGTCAGACTTTACTGTTACTGACACCGTGTATGATATAGTGTGTCAGACTTTACTGTTACTGACACCGTGTATGATATAGTGTGTCAGACTTTACTGTTACTGACACCGTGTATGATATAGTGTGTCAGACTTTACTGTTACTGACACCGTGTATGATATAGGTGTCAGACTTTATGTTACTGGACACCGTGTATGATATAGTGTGTCAGACTTTACTGTTAATGACACCTGTATGATATAGTGTGTCAGACTTTACTGTTACTGACACCGTGTATGATATAGTGTGTCAGACTTTATTGTTGCTGACACCGTGTATGATATAGTGTGTCAGACTTTATTGTTACTGACACCATGTATGATATAGTGTGTCAGACTTTATTGTTACTGACACCGTGTATGATAAGTGTTGTCAGACTTTACTGTTACTGACACCGTGTATGATATAGTGTGTCAGATTTACTGTTACTGACACCGTGTATGATTTTAGTGTGTCAGACTTTATGTTATGACACCATGTATGATATAGTGTGTCAGACTTTACTGTTACTGACACCATGTATGATATAGTGTGTCAGACTTTACTGTTACTGACACCATGTATGATATAGTGTGTCAGACTTTACTGGTTACTGACACCGTGTATGATATAGTGTGTCAGACTTTACTGTTTACTGACACCGTGTATGATATAGTGTGTCAGACTTTTACTGTTACTGACACCGTGTATGATATAGTGTGTCAGACTTTAGTTACTGACACCGTGTATGATATAGTGTGTCAGACTTTACTGTTACTGACACCATGTATGATATAGTGTGTCAGACTTTAATGTTCTGACACCGTGTATGATATAGTGTGTCAGACTTTATGTTACTGACACCAAAGTATGATATAGTGTGTCGACTTTTTCTGTTACTGACACCGTGTATGATATAGTGTGTCAGACTTTATTGTTACTGACACCATGTATGATATAGTGTGTCAGACTTTATTGTTGCTGACACCGTGTATGATATAGTGTGTCAGACTTTATTGTTACTGGGCACCGTGTAATATTAGTGTGTCAGACTTTACTGTTACTGACCGTGTTATGATATAGTGTGTCAGACTTTACTGTTACTGACACCGTGTAGATATAGTGTTTTTCAGACTTTACTGTTAATGACACCGTTGTATGATATGTGTGTCAGACTTTACTGTTACTGACACCGTGTATGATATAGTGTGTCAGACTTTATTGTTGCTGACACCGTTATGATATGTTGTCAGACTTTATTGTTACTGACACCATGTATGGGTATAGTGTGTCAGACTTTACTGTTACTGGGAAAACCCGTGTATGATATTAGTGTGTCAGACTTTATGTTACTGACACCGTTTGTATGATTTAGTGTGTCAGACTTTACTGTTACTGACACCGGGGTATGATATAGTGTGTCAGACTTTACTGTTACTGACACCATGTTGATTAGTGTGTCAGACTTTTGTTACTGACACATGTATGTTATTAGTGTGTCAGACTTTATGTTACTGACACCATGTATGATATAGTGTGTCAGACTTTACTGTTTTCTGACACCGTGAATGATATAGTGTGTCAGACTTTACTGTTACTGACACCGTGTATGATATTGTGTGTCAGACTTTTCTGTTACTGACACCATGGGATGATATGTGTGTCAGACTTTACTGTTACTGACACCGTGTATGATTAAGTGTGTCAGACTTTATGTTACTGACACCGGGGTATGTATAGTGTGTCAGATTTACTGTTACTGACACCGTGTTTTGATTTTAGTGTGTCAGACTTTATGTTACTGACACCATGGTATGATAAGTGTGTCAGACTTTACTGTTACTGACACCGTGTAGATATAGTGTGTCAGACTTTACTGTTACTGGACACCATGTTTGATATGTGTGTCAGACTTTACTGTTTCTGACACCGTGTATTTATAGTGTGTCAGACTTTATTGTTACTGACACCATGTTAGATATGTGTGTCAGACTTTATTGTTCTGACACCGTGTAAGATATAGTGTGTCAGACTTTATTGTTACTGACACCGTGTATGATATAGTGTGTCAGGGCTTTATTGTTGCTGACACCATGTTATATAGTGTGTCAGACATTATTGTTGCTGACACCGGGGTATTTATATAGTGTGTCAGACTTTACTGTTACTGACACCATGTATGATATAGTGTGTCAGACTTTATTGTTGCTGACACCGTGTATGATATAGTGTGTCAGACTTTATTGTTACTGACACCATGTATGAAAAGTGTGTCAGACTTTAATTTTTGCTGACACCGTGTATGATATAGTGTGTTTAGACTTTATTGTTACTGACACCGTGTATGATATAGTGTGTCAGACTTTATTGTTGCTGACACCATGTATGATATAGTGTGTCAGACTTTATTGTTGCTGACACCGTGTATGATATAGTGCGTCAGACTTTACTGTTACTGACACCGTTTTTTGTCAGACTTTATTGGGTTTCTGACACCATGTTGTATAGTGTGTCAGACTTTACTGTTACTGACACCGTGTATGATATAGTGTGTCAGACTTTATTGTTACTGACACCGTGTGTCAGACTTTATTGTTACTGACACCATGTATGATATAGTGTGTCAGACTTTACTGTTACTGGGCACCGTGTATGATAAGTGTGTCAGACTTTACTGTTATGACACCCTGTATGATATAGTGTGTCAGCTTTATTGTTACTGACACCGTGTGTTTAGACTTTATTGTTACTGACACCATGTATGATATGTTTTGTCAGACTTTATGTTTTCGACACCGTGTATGATATAGTGTGTCAGACTTTACTGTTATGAACCATGTATGATATAGTGTGTCCCGACTTTACTGTTACTGACACCGTGTATGATATAGTGTGTCAGACTTTACTGTTACTGACACCGTGTATGATATAGTGTGTCAGACTTTACTGTTACTGACACCATGTATGATATAGTGTGTCAGACTTTTTCTGTTTTCTGACACCGTGTATGATATAGTGTGTCAGGGCTTTATGTTACTGAAACCCTGTATGATATAGTGTGTCAGACTTTATGTTACTGACACCGTGTATGATATAGTGTGTCAGACTTTATTGTTGCTGACACCGTGTATGATATAGTGTCTGTGTGTGTTTTGTTTCCCCCCCTCTCTCCCTGCCCTCCTCCCCCTCACCCCCCTATAATTTAAACCCCAGAAATGCCAGTCTTTTTACGAGTGTTAGGTGAATCACCTCGTTAGTCAGACATCCAGGGAGAAAAGGTGCCCGGTGCGTTCAAGTGCCAGGTGGTTTAAGGTGCCAGCTGCCTCTCAAGGTGTGGTTCCCTCTCATGGTGGCCAGTGTTCTCAAGGTTTCCCGCTCCTCTCATGGTGCCAGGTGCCTCTCAAGGTGGCCAGGTGCCTCTCAAGGTGCCAAGTGCCTTCAAGGTGCCAGCTGCCTCTCAAGGTGCCCAGGTGCCACAAGGTGCCAGGTGCCTCTCAAGGTGCCAGGTGCCTTCAAGTTGCCAGCTGCTCTCAAGGTTTGCCAGTGCTCTCAAGGTGCCAGTGCTCTCAAGGTGTGCCAGCTGCCTTCAAGGTGCCAGCTGCCTCTCAAGGTCTGTTCCTCCAGCTGCCTCCTCAGGTGCCGCTGTTCTCAAGGTGTGCCAGTGCTTCTCAAGGTACACAGGTGCCTTCAAGTGCCAGCTGCCTCTCAGGTGCCAGTGCCTCTTCAGGTATGCAGCTGCCTCTCAAGGTGTCAGGCTGTCTCTCAGGTGCAGCTGCCTCTCAATGTGCCAGCTGCCTTCTCAAGGCGTGTTCTCAAGCTTTGCCGTGCTTCTCAAGTGTGGTTGCCTTAAGGTGCCAGCTGCTTTTCAAGGTGCCAGGTGCCTCTCAAGGTATGTCAGCTGCTTCTCAAGGTGTCAGGTGCCTCTCAAGTGTCAGTGCCTCTTATGTCCAGGTGCTTTCAAGGTGCCAGTCCCTCTCAAGTGTACCAGCTGCTTCTCAAGGTGCCAGCTGCCTCTCTAGGTGCCAGCTGCCTCTCAAGGTGCCAGGTGCATCTCATGGTGTGCCGGCTGCTTCTCAAGGTGCCAGGTGCCTCTCAAGATGCCAGCTGTCTCTCAAGGTGCCAGCTGCTCTCAAGGTGCCAGCTGCTTCTCAAGGTGCCAGGTGCCTCTCAAGGTGTGCCAGCTGCTTCTCAAGGTGCCAGGTGCCTCTCAAGATGCCAGCTCTATCTCAAGGTGCCAGCTGCTCTCAAGGTGCCAGCTGCTTCTCAAGGTGCCAGGTGCCTCTCAAGGTGTACCAGCAGCCTCTCAAAGTATGCCAGCAGCCTCTCAAAGTGTGCCAGCTGCCTCTCAAAGTGTGCCAGCACCCTCTCAAAGTGTGCAGCTGCTTCAAGGTGTGCCACTGCATCTCAAGGTGTGCCAGCTGCCTCTCAAGGTGTGCCAGCAGCCTCTCAAGGTGTGCCAGCAGCCTCTCAAGGTGTGCCAGCAGCCTCTCAAGGTGTGCCAGCAGCCTCTCAAGGTGTGCCAACTGCCTATAAAGTTGCCAACTGCCTTAAAGTGTGCCAGCAGCCTCTCAAGGTGTGCCAGCGCCTCTCAAGGTGTGCCAGCAGCCTCTCAGGTGTGCCAATGCCTTAAAGATGTGCCAGCTGCCTCTCAATATTTCCCAACCTTACCCTTAAAAAAAAGGGGCCGGGCTGTACTGCCTTCAATAGGTGTACATACACTTTTTTGTGTTGTTTTGGCAGAGGACTGTCAAGTCAGGTCCAGTGCCAAATGTCCCTCTTATAACTCACTTCACACTGGCTTTCTCTCTGTTGTTTACCCTCTGTTGTTTACTATCTCTGGTGTTTAACTCTCTGTTGTTACTCTCTCTTGTTATCTGTTGTTTACTCATTCTGTTGTTTATCTCTGTTGTTTACCTCTCTGTAGTTTACTACTCTGTTAGTTTACTCTTTGTTGTTTATTCTTGTTGTTTACTGTCTCTGTTTACTCTCTCTGTTGTTTACTCTCTGTTGTTTACTCTCTGTTGTTTACTCTCTGTTGTTTACTCTCTGTTGTTTACTCTCTGTTGTTTACTCTCTGTTGTTTACTCTCTGTTGTTTACTATCTCTGTTGTTTACTCTTTGTTGTTTATTCTCTGTTGTTTACTGTCTCTGTTTACCCTCTCTGTTGTTTACTCTCTGTTGTTTACTCTCTGTTGCTTACTCTCTGTTGTTTACTCTCTGTTGTTTACTCTCTGTTGTTTACTCTCTGTTGTTTATTCTCTGTTGTTTACTCTTTTCGTTGTTTACCTCTAGTTGTTTACTCTCTGTTGTTTACTATTTATTTTTTCTCTCTGTTGTTTATCTTCTGTTGTTTACTCTCTGTTGTTTTTGTTTGCCCTCTATTGTTTACTCTCTGTTGTTTACTCTGTTATTTACTATCTCTCTCTGTTGTTTACTCTCTGTTGTTTACTCTCTGTTGTTTACTCTCTGTTGTTTACTCTCTCTGTTGTTTACCCTCTATTGTTTACCTCTCTGTTGTTTACCTCTCTGTTGTTTACCTCTCTGTTGTTTACCTCTCTGTTGTTTACCTCTCTGTTGTTTACCTCTCTGTTGTTTACGTCTTGTTGTTTACCTCTCTCTCTGTTGTTTGCACACTCTTTATTCTCCTCTTAATTGTTTTACCCTTTTCTCTGTTGTTTGCACCCTCTTTATTGCTTTACCTTAATTGTTTACCCTCTATGTTTACCTTCTCTTTTTACTTCTCTCTCTCTCTTTTCTCTCTCTCTCTTCCTCCTCTCTCCTCTCTATTGTTTGTCACATCTTTGTTGTCTACCCGTTGTTACTTCTACCTTTATCTATTATACACCCTTTTTATTTGTCTCGTGTTTACCCTTTGTCTATTGTCTACCTCCACTCTTCCTGTCTATGGATTCTCTTTATTATTACTTCTCACCATGCCTATTTGCTGTCTCCTTAATCCCTCTATCTTAACCTTTCCTGTTTTTACCTATGTACCCTTTCTCCTCTGTTCTCCGTATTATATGTGTGTGTGAGTGGGGTGTTGTGTGTGTTGTTTGGGGGTGGTGTGTGTGTGGTGTGTGTTGTGTGGGTGTTGTGTGTGTGGGTGTGTGTGGTGGTGTGTGTGGTGGGTGGGTGTGTGTGTGATGTGTGTGTGTGTGGGTGGTGTGGGTGTGTGGTGTGTGTGGAGGTGGGGGTGGGTGAGTGTGTGAGAGAGAGATAGGGTAGCGACGTAGGTTCAGGGGACTCCCTTATTAGGTATTAACACAGTATACTGCGACGGACCCAGTGTGTTTATTGTCTCGAGATGTTGTCTTTAAGGTGCTGACGTCTGTCAGACGTCAGCAGTACGGTGAAAAGTCTGGTAAATTTCAGGTCATCTGTTCATTCACCCTTTCATCTACACATCATTAACCCTTCCTCCACATTTTACACCCCTCTCCGTCCCCATCATTACACCCTCTCCCTCCCATCATTTACACCTCCTTATCATTACACCCTTCTCCAATTTACCCCCTCTCCATCAATTTAACCACACAAATTATTTACAACACAATACATCCATCATTTTAACCCCCACCATATTTACAACAATCCTCCAATACTTTAGCACGCTCCCATCATAACACCCTATCATTTACACCACTCCTATATTACACATCCTACCCATATTTACAACCCTCCCACATCATTTACACCTATCATCATTACACCATCCATCTTTACACCCAATTATCTTTACCACATCCACATTACAAATTCATACATTTATCAACATCCCCATCATTTACACCACCTTCCTCCATCATTTACACACCGCCATCATTACCACACTCCCTCATTTAACCCTCCCAATTATTATACACCCCAATCCTCGTTCATAACAACCCATCCATATTTACACCTTCTCCATCTTTTACACCCCCTCCCACATTTACAACCCCTTCCTCATCATTTACACCCTCCCCATCATTTACACCCCTCCCCATCATTTAACACCTCTTCTTTCCATATTTACACCCCTCACACATCATTTACACCACTTCCTCCATCACTTACACGTCCTCCCATCATCTACACCCCTCTCCATCATTTACACCCCCTCCCATCATTTACAAACCTTCCTCCATCATCTACACCCTCTCCCATCATTTACCACTCTCCCCATCATTTACACCCCTCCCCATTCTTTTACACCCCCTCCATCATTTACACCCCTTCCTCCATCATTTACACCCCCTCCCCATCATTTACACCCCCTCCCATCATTTACACCCCTTCCTCCATCATTTACACCCTTCCTCCATCATTTACACCCCCTCCCCATCATTTACACCCCTCCTCCATCATTTACACTCCCTCACCATCATTTACACCTCTTCCTCCATCACTTACACGTCCTCCCCATCATCTACACCCCCTCCTCATCATTTACACCCTCCCCATCATTTACACCCCTTCCTCCATCATCTACACCCTCTCCCCATCATTTACACCCCTCTCCATCATTTACACCCCCTCCCCATCATTTACACCCCTCTCCATCATTTACACCCCTCCCCATCATTTAACCCCTTCCTCCATCATTTACACCCCCTCTCCATCATTTACCCCCCCTCCCCATCATTTACACCCCTTCCTCCATCATTTACACCCCCTCCCCATCATTTACACCCCCTCCCATCATCTACACCCCCTCCCCATCATTTACACCCCCTCCCCACATACTTAAAACCCCTCCCCATCACTTACACCCCCTCCCCATCATTTACACCCCCTCCCCATCACTTACACCCCCCCCCATCATCTACACCCCCTCCCCATCATTTACACCCCCTCCCCATCATCTACACACCCTCCCCATCATTTACACTCACGGATGGTTCCCTGTCACTGGCCAGAATATTTCTGCGGAAAACACTAGTAAATCTTGAAGTGTTTTTCACCTTCTTGAGTGTTTGTTTTGTTTGTTTTGTGTTGTGCTTGTGTGTTGAGTGTGTGTGTGTATTTTCAGACACACACATACACACACACACACACACACACACACACACACACACACACACACAGAAGTTGCGGATGGGATAAAGAATAAACATGAGGAATGGCAAGAAAGAATCAATGAGAAGTCCCCAGACATCATAGCAGTTACAGAAACAAAACTCACGGAGACAATAACAGATGCAATCTTCCCACCAGGATACCAGATCATGAGGAAAGATAGAAGGGGCAGAGGGGGACGATGGGTTGCTCTGCTCGTAAAAAACAGATGGAAATATAAGGAAATGGGAGGCATAGACGAGATTAGAAAAAAGAGACTACATAGCAGGTACACTTCAGTCTGGGGAGCATAAGGTGGTCATTGCAGTGATGTATAATCCACCACAGAACTGCAGGACGCCAAGAGAGGAATATGAAGAGAGCAACAGAACAATGGTGGACACACTTGCTGAGGTGGCAAGAAGAGCTCACTCCAGCAGAGCAAAGTTGCTGGTTATGGGGGATTTCAACCACAGGGTGATTGACTGGGAAAACCTGGAGCCACATGGGAGTCCCGAAACATGGAGAGCCAAGATGTTGGACGTGGTGCTGGAAAACCTCATGCAACAACATGTTAAGGACACTACCAGAGTGAGAGGGGAGGATGAACCAACAAGACTGGACCTTGTGTTCACCCTGAGTAGCTCAGACATTGAGGACATCATATATGAGAG
>NC_069489.1:13232724-13285224 GCF_026875155.1 Cherax quadricarinatus | reverse complement strand
AAGTTTGACAGACTATCCAAAAGCTAGGTATTCCTACGAGAACTTAAAAAATAACTGACAATGGACCAAGAAATAGGGACATGATTCACATACAAATACAGGAATCAAGTGGACACACAGATGCCGAGATTGGATACATTACCAAGGTACACGTGAACATAAGACAGATGAACAATTCAAGTACTTCAGACAAATTACTCAGTAAGTGGAATATTTGGACATTATACAGGATCAATACATATCTTTAAGAATACTAAAATCTAAGAGGATTAGATAGTGAAACGGGCCCGAATTCGGACTACCATAAATATGGTACACTAGTTGGTAACAACACACACAGGATCTACACATCACACAAGATATACAATTCATCCTTAGGGCGATTTGTTACAATACCATCATGTTTTTAGAGGGCAGATAGCATCTCCCTCAGTGGATATTACAGCTGATAGGCTTTGACGTTAGGCCAGCTGTGTTTTAACCCGAAATATGAATAACTCTGACACTGTCCAGAGCATAGCACAGTTCTTCTTTATATTGCTTTGTTTACTGAGCTTGTTTACTTGGTTAGACTGTTGCTGATGGATTGATTAATTACTGTTGCTGATTGATTGGACAGGTTGGCTTGACCTGGTGGATTTTGGATTGCATCGACTGCGTCCTGTGTTTGCTTTTTGGTTTCTGGTTGTCTGTTGGCCCTGATTGTTTGATTAGTTGACTGGTTGGCTGATTGTTTGGCTGGTTGCTTGACTGGTTGGCTGATTGTTTGGCTGGTTGCTTGACTGGTTGGTTGATTGGTTGATTGACTGATTGGTTGATTGGTTGATTGGTTGACTGGTTGGTTGATTGGTTGACTGGTTGGTTGATTGGTTGACTGGTTGGTTGATTGGTTGACTGGTTGGCTGATTGTTTGGCTGGTTGGCTGATTGTTTGGCTGGTTGCTTGACTGGTTGGTTGAATCGTTGACTGGTTGGTTGATTGGTGACTGTTTCTTTTGTTGGTTGAATGGTTGGTTGATTGGTTGACTGGTTGGTTGACTGGCTGGTTGATTGGTTGGTGATTGGCTGACTGGCTGGTTGACTGGTTGGTGATTGGCAGACTGGTTGGTGATTGGCTGACTGGTTGGTTGATTGGTTGACTGGTTGGTTGACTGGTTGGTTGACTGGTTGGTGATTGGCTGACTGGTTGGTTGATTGGTTGACTGGTTGGTTGACTAGTTGGTTGACTGGTTGGTTGACTGGTTGGTGATTGGCTGACTGGTTGGTTGATTGCTTGACTGGTTGGTTGGTTGGTTGGTTAATTGGTTGGTTGACTGGTTGGTGATTGGTTGACTGGTTGGTTGATTGGTTGACTGATTGGTTGATTGGTTGATTGATTGGGTGACTGGTTGGTTGGTTGGTTGACTGGTTGGTTGGTTGACTGGTTGATAGTTGGTTGACTGGTTGGTTGGTTGGTTGACTGGTTGGTGGTTGGTTGACTGGTTGGTGATTGGTTGACTGGTTGGCTGATTGGTTTACTGGTTGGTTGATCGGTTGACTGGTTGGTTGACTGGTTGTTTGGTTGGTTGACTAGTTGATTGATTGGTAGATTGGTTGGTTGACTGGATGGTTGACTGGTTGGTTGATTGGTTGACCGGTTGGTTGACTGTTTTTTTGACTGGTTGGTTGATTGGTTGACTGGTTGGTTGACTGGTTGGTTGACTGGTTGGTTGACTGGTTGGTTGATTGGTTGACTGGTTGGTTGACTGGTTGGTTGACTGGTTGTTTGACTGTTTTTTGACTGCTTGGTTGATTGGTTGACTGATTGGTTGACTGGTTGGTTGACTGGTTGGTTGATTGGTTGACTGGTTGGTTGACTGGTTGGTTGACTGGTTGGTTGACTGGTTGGTTGATTGGTTGACTGGTTGGTTGACTGGTTGGTTGACTGGTTGTTTGCCTGGTTTTTTGACTGGTTGGTTGATTGGCTGACTGGTTGGTTGACTGGTTGGTTGATTGGTTGGTTGATTTGCTGACTGGTTGGTTGACTGGTTGGTTGACTGGTTGATTGGCTGTTAGTTGATTGGTTGACTGGTTGGTTGGCTGGTTGGATGACTGGTTGGATGACTGGTTGGTTGATTGGTTGACTGGTTGGTTGACTGGTTGGTTGACTGGTTGGTTGACTGGTCGCCACAACTTAGTGCTGACACTCACTGGTCGCCACAACTTAGTGCTGACACTCACTGGTCACAACAACTTAGTGCTGACACTCACTGGTCACCACAACTTAGTGCTGACACTCACTGGTCACAACAACTTAGTGCTGACACTCACTGGTCGCCACAACTTACTGCTGACACTCACTGGTCACCACAACTTAGTGCTGACACTCACTGGTCGCCACAACTTAGTTGCTGACCCCTCACTGGTCGCCATAACTTAGTGCTGACACTCATGGTCACAACAACTTTAGTGCTGACACTCATGGTCACCACAACTTGTGCTGACACTCACTGGTCCACACAACTTAGTGGGTGACACTCAATGGTCACAACAACTTAGTGCTGACACTCACTGGTCGCCCAACTTAGTGCTGACACTCACTGGTCGCCACAACTTAGTTCTGACACTCACTGGTCGCCAAACTTGTGCTGACACTCACTGGTCACCACAACTTAGTGCTGGACACTCACGGGTCACCACAGCTTAGTGCTGACACTCATGGTCACAACACTTAGTGCTGACACTCACTGGTCACCACAATTAATGCTGACACTCACTGGTCGCACCAAACTTTGTGCTGACACTCACTGGTCGCCACAACTTAGTGCTGACACTCATTGGTCACCCCAACTTAGTGCTGACACTCACTGGTTCGCCACCAACTTAGTGCTGACACTCACTGGTCGCACAAACTTAGTGTGACACTCACTGGGCGCCACAACTTACTGCTGACACTCACTGGTCGCCACAAATTGTGCTGACACTCACTGGTCGCCACAAAATTAAATGCTTTTAACATCACTGGGTTTTGCCAAAACCCTTAAAGCTGACACTCCTTGGGCCCCCACAACTTAGTGGGGTGACAAATCACTTTGGTCGCCCCCAAAATTACCCGCGAAAAAACCACCCGGGGCGCCCCCCCAAATTAAAAGTGACACCCCCACTGGTCCCCCCACAACAGGGGGCTTTACCAAATCATTTGGGCGCCACCAAATTAGGGGGGGCCCGGGCACTCAAAAAGGGGCGCCCCCCAAAAAAATTAGTGGGGTTTCCACTCCCCTGGGCAAAACCCCAACTTAGGGGGTGAAAAACTCACTGGTCCCCCACCAAAATTATGGGGTGGGCCCCCAATTGGCACCACAAACTTTGTGGGTGACCCCCTCACTTTGGGGGCCCCCCCACCCAAACTTAGTGGGGACACCACTGTTTTCCCCCAAACCCAACCTTTTTTTGGGGGCCCCGCACCCCTTGGGGGCCCCCCCACAACTTAAATGCGAAACTCAAGGGGGGGCCCACAATTTGTTTCTGACCCCTCACTTTGGGGGGGGAACCCCCCCCCCAACTTTTAGTGTGGAAACAAAACCGGGGGCCCAACCCGTTTTGTGGCTGAACCAAAATCACTGGTCACAAAAAAACTTAGTTT
This sequence comes from Cherax quadricarinatus, assembly GCF_026875155.1. NCBI lineage: Eukaryota > Metazoa > Arthropoda > Malacostraca > Decapoda > Parastacidae > Cherax > Cherax quadricarinatus. The sequence goes on along the minus strand of NC_069489.1, from coordinate 13,281,603 downwards.
CCGAAACCCCCAAATTGGGGTCCCCCCCCAAAAACTTAGTGGGGGTGGGCACTTTCCCCTGGGGGTTTGGGGGGACCAACTTAGTGCTGGGGGGACCCACTAGTCCCCCCACAAACTTTTTTAGGGGGGGCTGGAACCCCCCTCCAAATTTGGCCCCACAACTTTTGGGGGCGCAAAATAAATGGTCCCCCCAACCCTTTTGTTTCCCGAAAACCCCCCTGGGGGGCCACAACTTATTTCCAACACCCCACTGGTTTGCCAAACTTAATTTCGGAAAAACAACTGGTCCCCCCCCCAAACTTTTGTGGGCCATTCCCCCTGGGTGCCCCCCAAACTTATGCCCCCACTCCCCCTGGTCGCCCCCCAAAATTTAACCCGCTGGAAAAACCCCAGGTCGCCCCCCAACTTGTGCTGAAAACCACTTTGGGGCCCCCCAACCCCTTTTTTGCTGAAAAACTTCCAATTTTTTCCCCCAAAAACTTACCCGCTTGGAACTTCCCCTGGTTTGCCCCCCAAACCTTTTGCCGCTGACCAAATCCCCCCTGGGGCCCAAACTTAGTGCTTGGGCAAAATCAAAAATTTGGGCCCCAACCCAAAAATTGTGCTGAACCCAAACCCCCCTTTGGGTTCCCCACAACTTTTAAATGCGAAAAACTCACTGGTTGGGCCAAAAACTTAGTGCTGGAAAACCCCCCATTGGGCGCCAAACTTTAAAGCGACACTCCCAAAATGGGGCCCCAACCCCCAAAAAAAAAGGGGGGCTGAAAACTCCCTGGTTTAACAAAAACTTAGTGCTGGGCCAAATCCGGTTTGCCCCCCCAACTTTATGCTGGACACCACCTTTTGGGCCCCCCAAAAACTTAAAATGGGTTGGGGCACTCCTGGTCCCCCCACAAAAAATTTTCTGCTGACAAATTTAAACCCCGGTCCCCCCCCAACTTGGGGGTTTTAAAACCATGGGGCCCCCCCCCAACTTTTTTGCTTTTACACACATGGGCAAAACCCCAACCCCTTTGTGGGGGAAAACTCCCCTGGGGGCCCCCAAACCCCTTAAAATGCGACAAATCACTTGGGCGCCAAACCCTTTGTGGGTAAAAACTCCCCTGGGGGCGCCCAAAAATTGTGGTGAAAACCCCTTGTCCCCCCCAACTTTCTTTCCCGACAAATCACTGGTTCCCCCCCCAACTTAGTGCCTGAAAAACTCCCCCTGGGGGCCCCCCAAAAAACCTTAGGGCTGACCAAAATACCCCGGCCCCCAAAAACTTTGTGAAAGACCCCTCCAAAGGTTTGCCCCCCAAACTTTTGTGCCCGACACTCCCCTGGTCGCCAAAAAACTTAAATGGGTGACACCCCCATGGGTTCCCCCACCCAAATTTTCGGGGGCTGACAAATCCCCCTTGGGGCCCCCACCCAAAAATTATGCTGGGCCCCCCTCACGGGGGACCCCAAAAACTTACTGCACACCCATGGGGGCCCCCCACAACCCTTTGGGGCCTTTAAAACTCCCCTGGTCCCCCCAAAAACATCTGCTTTAAAATCACTGGTTTTGCCAAATTTTGCTTTAACTTCCAAATGGGGCCCCCCAAAAAAGTTAAATGCCCTTTACCCCTCAAAGGGGCAACCCCCAAACTTAAATGCAACACTCACCCCGGTTTGCCCCCAACTTAGTTTTTGACCCCCCACTGGTCCCCCCCACCCAAAAAATTATGCTTTAAACCAAAGCCGGCGCCCCCAAACCCTTAAATGGGGACACTCAGTGGTCCCCCCCAAACCCAAAATTTAAAATGCTGACCCCTCACTAGTCCCCCCCCCACAACCCTTTCTGCGGGCAATCCCCCTTTGGGCGCCCCCAATTAGTGGGTTGGGAAATTTAAAGGTCCCCCCAAAAATTACTGGGTGGGCCCCTCAAATGGTAAACCCAAAAATTAGTGGGGTGGCACTTTACTGGGGCCCCCCACAAATTAGTGGGTTGGAACCCCCTCCAAATTTGGGCCCCCCCCCACAACTTAATTTTGGAAACCCCCTCCAAATAGTCCCCCACAAAATTTCCCGCGAACCCTTCCCCCTGGGGCCCCCCCCACCAACTTAGTGGCCCCGGGGCACCCCCGGGTAACCACTTTTTACTGCTGCCCCCAATAATAATCCCCCCCCCCACCAACTTTCGGGGGACAACCCCTGGGTCGCCCCCCAAAAATTAAGGGGCTTTAAAATTTACTAAAATTCACCAACCCAATTTTTCTGCTGAAAAAATCATGGTCGGGCCCCAAAATTTTGTGCTTTTACAAAACCCAAAAGGTCAACCCCAAAATTAGGGCTTTTACACTCATGGTCGCCGCTTTTCCAACGGGAACCCCCGGGAAACCTGTTTTTTTTTGGTTCAGATTTTGGGAAAATTTTCCAGGGGAAAAGGGGGAAATGTGGGGGCCCTTCCTTTTTTAAACCCCAGTTTTTTAATTAAATAGTACTAGTTTTTTAAATTTTAGGTTTTTTTACTTTTTAGTAAATAAATCCAAACAAAACCCGTTGTACTCCCAGTTGTACTTTTTGTTCCTTTGCCCATAATTTTGTACTCTGGGTTTTTTATCCTTTTCTAAAACTATTTTTTCTTAAATTTTTTTTCCCCAGCTTAAAAAATAGTTTTATTTCCCGGTTGTAAAAAATTTGCCCCAACAAAACTGTAAATCTAGTTTTTCTAGTCCCCCCCCCCCCCCCCCGCCACAACTTAGTGCGACACTCACTGGTTACCCAATTTTGTGCGACCCCTTTTACCCCAAACTTAGGCTGACACTCCGGCCACAAATTTGCTACACTCACTGGCGCCACAACTTAGTGGGTGAAAACCCCTGGCGCCACAACTTATGCGAACTCACTGGTCGCCACCAACTTAGTGTGACACCACTGGTTTCACCACAACTTATGCTGACACCACTGGTCCCCAAAATTAGTGCGACACTATGTTTACCCAATTAGGCTACACTGGTCACCACAACTTAGTGCTGACACTCACTGGTCGCCACAACTTAGTGCTGACACTCACTGGTCGCCACAACTTACTGCTGACACTCACTGGTCACCACAACTTAGTGCTGACACTCACTGGTCGCCACAACTTAGTGCTGACACTCACTGGTCGCCACAACTTACTGCTGACACTCACTGGTCGCCACAACTTAGTGCTGACACTCACTGGTCGCCACAACTTAGTGCTGACACTCACTGGTCGCCACAACTTACTGCTGACACTCACTGGTCACCACAACTTAGTGCTGACACTCACTGGTCACCACAACTTAGTGCTGACACTCACTGGTCACCACAACTTAGTGCTGACACTCACTGGTCGCCGCTACAACGGGACCTGAACCTGTTCTGGTTCAGATTTGCATTTTCCAGGTCACGAGTGTCGTGACCTCTTGTACTCTAGTTGTACTCTAGTAGTACTAGTTGCACTCTAGTTGTACTCTAGTTGTACTCTAGTAGTACTAGTTGCACTCTAGTTGTACTCTAGTTGTACTCTAGTAGTACTAGTTGCACTCTAGTTGTACTCTAGTTGTACTCTAGTAGTACTAGTTGCACTCTAGTTGCACTCTAGTTGTACTCTAGTAGTACTAGTTGCACTCTAGTTGTACTCTAGTTGTACTCTAGTAGTACTAGTTGCACTCTAGTTGTACTCTAGTTGTACTCTAGTAGTACTAGTTGTACTCTAGTTGTACTCTAGTTGTACTCTAGTTGTACTCTAGTAGTACTAGTTGCACTCTAGTTGTACTCTAGTTGTACTCTAGTAGTACTAGTTGCACTCTAGTTGTACTCTAGTTGTACTCTAGTAGTACTAGTTGCACTCTAGTTGTACTCTAGTTGTACTCTAGTAGTACTAGTTGTACTCTAGTTGTACTCTAGTTGTACTCTAATAGTACTAGTTGCACTCTAGTTGTACTCTAGTAGTACTAGTTGTACTCTAGTTGTACTCTAGTTGTACTCTAGTAGTACTAGTTGCACTCTAGTTGTACTCTAGTAGTACTAGTTGCACTCTAGTTGTACTCTAGTAGTACTAGTTGCACTCTAGTTGTACTCTAGTAGTACTAGTTGCACTCTAGTTGTACTCTAGTAGTACTAGTTGTACTCTAGTAGTACTAGTTGTACTCTAGCTATACTAGCTGTACTCTAGTTGTTCTCTAGCTATACTAGTTGTACTCTAGCTATACTAGCTGTACTCTATTTGTACTCTAGCTATACTAGTTGTACTCTAGTAGTACTAGTTGTACTCTAGCTATACTAGTTGTACTCTAGTTGTACTCTAGCTATACTAGTTGTACTCTAGCTATACTAGCTGTACTCTATTTGTACTCTAGCTATACTAGTTGTACTCTAGTTGTACTCTAGCTATACTAGTTGTACTCTAGCTATACTAGCTGTACTCTAGTTGTTCTCTAGCTATAATAGTTGTACTCTGGTTGTACTCTAGTAGTACTAGTTGTACTCTAGTAGTACTAGTTGTACTCTAGCTATACTAGTTGTACTCTAGTTGTACTCTAGCTATACTAGTTGTACTCTAGTTGTACTCTAGTAGTACTAGTTGTACTCTAGTTGTACTCTAGTAGTACTAGTTGTACTCTAGTTGTACTCTAGCTATACTAGTTGTACTCTAGTTATACTCTAGTAGTACTAGTTGTACTCTAGCTATACTAGTTGTACTCTAGTAGTACTAGTTGTACTCTAGTTGCACTCTAGCTATACTAGTTGTACTCTAGTTATACTCTAGTAGTACTAGTTGTACTCTAGCTATACTAGTTGTACTCTAGTAGTACTAGTTGTACTCTAGCTATACTAGTTGTACTCTAGTAGTACTAGTTGTACTCTAGTTGCACTCTAGCTATACTAGTTGTACTCTAGTTATACTCTAGTAGTACTAGTTGTACTCTAGCTATACTAGTTGTACTCTAGTAGTACTAGTTGTACTCTAGCTATACTAGTTGTACTCTAGTTGTACTCTAGCTAGGCTAATTGTACTCTAGTTTTACTCTAACTCTACTAGTTGTACTCTAGTTGTACTCTAGCTATATTGGTTGTACTCTAGTTGTACTCTAGCTATACTAGTTGCACTCTAGTGTTACTCTAGCTCTACTAGTTGTACTCTAGTTGTACTCTAGCTGTACTAGTTGTATTCTGGTTGTACTCTAGCTATACTAGTTGTACTCTAGCTATACTAGTTGTACTCTAGCTATACTAGTTGTACTCTGGTTGTACTAGTTGTACTCTAGTTATACTAGTTGTACTCTGGTTGTACTAGTTGTACTCTAGTTATACTAGTTGTACTCTGGTTGTACTAGTTGTACTCTAGTTATACTAGTTGTACTCTGGTTGTACTAGTTGTACTCTAGTTATACTAGTTGTACTCTGGTTGTACTAGTTGTACTCTAGTTGTACTAGTTGTACTCTGGTTGTACTAGTTGTACTCTAGGTTATACTAGTTTTACTCTGGTTGTACTTGTTGTACTCTAGTTAACTAGTTTGTACTCTGTTGTACTATATAGTTGTACTCTAGTTATATAGTTGTACTTGGTTGTATAGTGTACTTAGTTATATAGTAGTTACTCTGGTTGTACTAGTATACTTAGTTATACTAGTTGTACTTGGTTGTACTAGGTGGTCCTCTAGTTGTAACTGTTGTACTTGGTTGTACTAGTTGTACTCTAGTTATACTAGTTGTACTCTGGTTGTACTAGTTGTACTCTGGTTGTACTAGTTGTACTCTAGTTATACTAGTTGTACTCTAGTTATACTAGTTGTACTCTAGTTGTACTAATTTGTACTCTAGATCAACTAGAAGACTCTACACAGCAACAGTGACCAACAGAGACCAACAGTGACCAACAGTGACCAACAGAGACCAACAGTGACCAACAGTGACCAACAGTGACCAACAGTGACCAACAGTGACCAACAGAGACCAACAGGAGACACACGTGACCAACAGTGACAACGTGATCAACAGTGACCATAAGTGACCAACAGTGACCAACAGTGGACAAAAAGAAGAGGACCAACAGAGACCAAACAGTGACCAAACCGGAGGGACCAACAGTGACAAACAGAGACCATCAGTGACCAAAAGAGACCAACAGTGACCAACAGTGTCAACGTGACAAACGTGCCCAACAGTGATCAACAGGTGACCAACAGTGACAAACAGTGACCACAGTGACCAACAGTGACAACAGTGATCAACAGTGACCAACAGTGACACGTGATTCAAAGTGACCAACAGATGACCCAGTGATCAACAGTGGACACAGTGACCAACAGTGACCACAGTGACAACAGTGACCAAACAGAGACCACAGAGACAACAGGACCAAACAGTGAACCAACAGTGATCAACAGTGACCAACAGTGACCCAACAGTGACCAACAGTGACACGAGACAACAAGAGACCAAACAGTGGACCAACAGAGACCAACAGTGACCAACAGAGACCAACAGTGACCAACAGAGACCAAAAGTGACCAACAGTGATCAACAGTGACCAACAGTGACCAACAGTGATCAACAGTGACCAACAGTGACCAACAGTGACAACCAGTGACAACAGTGATTATCATACAGTGACCAACAGTGACCAACAGTGATCAACAGTGACCAACAGTGACCAACAGTGATCAACAGTGACCAACAGTGACCAACAGTGACCAACAGTGACCAACAGTGACCAACAGTGATCAACAGTGACCAACAGTGACCAAACAGTGATCACAGTGACACCGTGGACCAACAGTGACCAACAGTGACCAACAGTGATCAACTGTGATCAACTGTGATCAACAGTGACCAACAGTGACCAACAGTGACCAACAGTGATCAACAGTGACCAACAGTGACCAACAGTGACCAACAGTGATCAACAGTGACCAACAGTGATCAACAGTGACCCACAGGACCAAACAGTGCCCAACAGTGAACAACCGTGACCAACAGTGGACCAAAGTGACCAACAGTGACCAACAGTGTCAACAGTTGACCAACAGTGATCAACTCGTGACCACAGTACCAACAGTGACAACAGTGATCAACAGTGACCAACAGTGATCAACAGTGACCAACAGTGATCAACTGTGATCAACAGTGATCAACAGTGACCAACAGTGATCAACAGTGACCAACAGTGATCAACTGTGATCAAAGATGGACCAACAGTGACCAACAGTGACAACAGTGATCAACAGTGACCACAGTGACAACAGTGACAACAGTGATCAACAGTGACAACAGTGATCAACAGTGACCAACAGTGGACAACAGTGACAACGTGACCAAACAGTGACCAAACAGTGATCAACGTGACCAACAGTGACCAACAGTGACAACGTGGAAACGTGCAACAGTGAACAAACGTGATAAATGACAACAGTGATCAACAGTCTGACCAACAGTGACCAACAGTGACCAGCAACACATAATGAAGTCCAAATTCTCTCTCTCTCCACCCACACGCCCGCACCACCGCCAGGGGGGCGGTGGCGGCGGGTGGCGGGGGGGGGGTGCAGCTAACAAGGAAGTGAAAGGGAGGTGTACAAGATGGGAGGGAATGTGAGTGATGGCGGCTGAGGGAATGATGGAGGGAGCGGGAGTGATGATGGGAGAGGGAGTGATGGAGGAGAAGGGAGATGAGGGGGGAGAGGGAGTGATGGAGGGAGAGATTGATGGAGGGAGAGGGAGTGCTGGAGGGAGGTAGGGAGTGATGGAGGTAGAGGGAGTGATGGAGGGAGAGGGAGTGTGGAGGGAGAGGGGAGTGATGGAGGGAGAGGACCGTGATGGAGGGAGTGATGGAGGGAGTGGGAGTGATGGAGGGGAGGAGGGCGTGATGGTGGGAGCGGGAGTGATGGCGGGAGAGGGAATGATGGGAGGAGAGGGAGTATGGAGGGGAATATATAAGGTGATGGGGGAATGGGAGTGATGGAGGGAGAAGGGATAGTGGATGGAGGGAGAGGGGTGATGGAGGGGAAGGGAGTGAGGAGGGAGTGGGCGTGATGGAGGGAGAGGGAGTGATGGAGGGAGAGGAGTGATGGAGGGAGAGGGAGTGATGGGGGAATGGGAGTGATGGAGGGAATGGGAAGTGATGGAGGAGAGAGGGGAGTGATGGAGGAGAGGGGAGTGATGGAGGGAGAGGGATTGATGGAGGAGAGGAGTGATGGAGGGAAGGGAGTGATGGAGGGAGAGGGAGTGCTGGAGGGAGAGGGAGTGATGGAGGGAGGTAGGGAGTGATGGAGTGAGTGGGAGTGATGGAGGGAATGGGATGTGGAGGGAATGGGAGTGATGGAGGCAGAGGGAAAAGTGATGGGGGGAGGGCGTGAGTGAGGGAGTGGGAGTGTTGGAGGGATGGAAGTGATGGAGGGAGAGGGTAGTGATGGAGGGAGAGGGAGGGATGGAGGGAGGGGAAGACGTGATGGCGGGAGAGGGAGTGATAGTGATGGAGGGAGGAGAGAGTGATGGAGGAGAGGGAGTGATGGACGGGAGAGGGTAGTGATGGACGGGAGAGGGAGTGTTGGAGTGTGAGTGGAAGTGATGGAGGGACGGGGAGTGAGTGAGTGATGGGGGAATGGGAAGTGATGGAGGCAGAGGGAGTGATGGAGGGTGAGGGAGTGATGGAGGGAGAGGGAGAGTGATGGAGGGAGAGCGGAGTGATGGAGGGAGAGGGAGTGATGAGGGAGAGGGAGTGAATGGAGGGAGAGGGAGTGATGGAGTGATGGAGGGAGAGGGAGTGATTGGAAGTGAGTGGGATGGATGGAGGGAATGGGAGGTGATGGAGTGAAATGGGAGTGATGGAGGCAGAGGGGTGAGTGATGTGAGGGAGAGGGAGTGATGTAGGGAGTGGGAGTGATGGAGGGAATGGGAGTGATGGAGGGAATGGGAGTGATGGAGGGAGAGGGAGTGATGGAGGGAGAGGGAGTGATGGAGGGAGTGGGAGTGATGGGAGGGAATGGAAGTGATGGAGGAATGGGAGAGTGATGGTAGTGAATGGAGGAGAGGGAAGTGATGGAGGGAGAGGGAGTGATGGAGGAGAGAGGAGTGATGGAGGAGAGGGAGTGATGGAGGGAGTGAGAGTAATGGAGGGAATGGGACGTGATGGAGGGAGGGGAGTGATTGAGGGAGATGGATAGTGATGGAGGAGTGGCGAGTGATGGAGGGCAATGGAGTGTGGAGGAATGAGAGTGATGGAGGAGAGGGAGTGATGGGGGGGTGAGGGAGTGAATGGAGGGAATGGAGTGATGGAGGAATGGGAGTGATGGAGGGAATGGAGTGATCATGGAGGGAATGGTAGTGATGGAGGGAGAGGGATTGATGGCGGGAAATGGAGTGATGGGAGTGATGGAGGGGAGTGAGGAGGGGAATGGGAGTGAGGAGGAGTGATGGAGGAATGGAAAGTGATGGAGGGAGAGGGAGTGATGGGAGGGGGAGGGAGTGATGAAGGGAGAGGAGTGATGGAGGAGTGGGATTGAATTGGAGGGAATGGTGAGTGATGGAGGGAATGGGAGTGATGGAGGGAGAGGAGTGATGGAGGGAGTGGGATGTGATGGAGGGAAGGGGAGTGATGGAGGGATAGAATGAGAGTGATGGTGGAGAGGGAGTTGTGATGGAGAGGGGAGGAGTGATGGAGGGAATGGGCCTATGTGATGGAGGGAATGGGAGTCAGTGATGGAGGAATGGGAAGTGAGGGAGGGAATGGGAAGTGATGGAGGAGAGAGGGAAGTGATGGAGGAGTGGGAGTGATGGAGGGAGAGGGGTGATGGAGGGAGAGGGAGTGGATGGAGGGAGAGGGAGTGATGGAGGGAATGGGAGTGATGGAGGGAATGGGAGTTGATGGATGAATGGGGAGTGATGGAGGGAGTGGAGTGATGGGAGGGAGTGGAGTGATGGAGGGGAGCGGGAGTGATGGAGGAGGAGGGAGAGTGATGGAGGGAGAGGGAGTGAGGAGGGAGAGGGAAGTGATGAGGGGGTCGAGAGTGATGGGAAATGGGGATGATGGGGAGAGGGGTGATGGACGGAGAAGGGAGTGATGGAGGGAGGAGGAGTGATGGAGGGATATTATATATATATATATATATATATATATATATATTTATATATATATATATATATTATATATATATATATATATAGCATATATATTTTATGATTATATATATATATTATTTTACCTTGGAGTTTACCTGGAGAGAGTTCGAGGAGACAACGCCCCGCGGCCGGTCTGTGACCAGGCTCCTGGTGGATCAGAGCCTGATTCAACCAGGCTGTGTTACTGCGGGTGTGGCTGACCCCCGCCAAACAACGTACGCGCCACAGCCCGGCTGATTCGGAACCGACTTTAGGTGCTTGTCCAGTGCAGCTTGAAGATTGCAGGTCTGTTGGTAATCCCCCTTATGTATGTGGGATGGCAATTGAAGCAGTCTCGGGCCCCTGACACTTATTGTATTGGGTCTCGTAACGATGCTAGTGTCACCCTGCTTTTCATTTGGGGGGTTGTTGCATCGTCTGCCAAGTCTTTTGTTTCGTTAGTGAGTGATTTTTCGTGTGCACGTTCGGTTACTAGTCCCTAAGGATTTCCAGGTGTATATAATCATGTATCTCTCTCGCCTGCGTTCCAGGGAATACAGGTTCAGGAACTCAAGCGCTCCAGGTAATGAGGTGTTTTTATCTCCGTTATGCGCGCCTGAAAGTTCTTGTACATTTTCTAGGTCAGACTTTCACTGCTTGAAAGGTGCTGTTTAGTGTGCACGCAATTTCCAGCTCTAGATAGGAACAAGGACGGACGAGTGTCATCATGGGCTGGCATTTCTCGTTTTGAAGGTTCTCGTTATCCATCCTGTATTTTTCTAGCAGATGCCGTTGATACAATGTTATGGTCCTTGAAGGTGAGATCTCCCCCATGATCAACTCAGGTCTTAGCGTTGGTGTTTTCGCTCTATTTTGTGGCCAGGAATTTGTTTTGTACTCTGATGAAGATTTAATTTCCTCATGTTTACCATATCTGAGCTGTATTGAACTTTCTCATCGTTGAACTTTCATGTTGTTTTCTGCAACCACCTGAAAGATTTGGTTGATGTCCGCCTGGAGCCTTGCAGGTCTGCAATGTCCGCCTGGAGGCTTGCAGTGTCTGCATGGAAGACACTGTCATGCAGATTCGGGTGTCATCTGCAAAGGAGACACTCGGTGTGCTGTGGCTGACATCCTTGTACTAGTCGGATATGAGGATGAGGAACAGATGGGAGCGAGTAATGTGCCTTGTGGAACAGAGCTTTTCACGTAGCTGCTCGGACTTTACTCTGTGGACGACTACTCTCTGTGTTCTGTTAGTGAGGATATTATAGATCCATTCGACCGACTTTCCTGTTATTCCTTTAGCAGATTTTGTGCGCTATTACGCCATGGTCACACTTGTCGAAGGCTTTTGCAAAGTCTGTATTATATTACTCTGCATTCTTTTTTGTCTTCTTAGTGCATTTAGGGACCTCGTCGTAGTGATCAATCGTTGAGACAGACAGGGCGGACCTGTTCTAAACCAATGTTGCCCTGGGTTGTGTAACTGTTGGGTTCTATGATGGGGTGGTGATCTTGCTTCTTTGGTCCTTCAAAGATTTTATGATATGGGAGTTAGTGATATTGGTCGTAGTTCTTTGCTGTTTGCTTTACTGCCCCCTTTGTAGAGTTGGCTTGTCTGTTGTTTTTAGTAAACTGTGGGACGACCCCCGGTCCATGCTCCCTCTCATAGGATGGAAAAGGCTCGTGATAGGGCTTCTGCAGTTCTTGATGAACACAGAGTTCCATGAGTCTGGCCCTGGGGCAGAGTGCCATGGGCTGTCATTTATCGGCCCCGTTCGAAGTATTTGGCGTCGGATAACATTCGGATAGGCTTGTGTTTAACAATTCTGTGGCTCTCTCATAAAAAATTCATTTTGATCTTCGACTCTCAGTCTGGTTAGCGGCTTGCTAAAAACTGAGTCATATTGGGACTTGAGTAGCTCACTCATTTCCTTGCTGTCATCTGTGTAGGACCCATCTTGTTTAAGTAGGGGCCCAATACTGGACGTTGTTCTCGACTTTGATTTGGCATAGGAGAAGAAATACTTTGGGTTTCTTTCGATTTCATTTATGGCTTTTAGTTCTTCCCGCGATTCCTGACTCCTATAAGATTCCTTTAGCTTGAGTTCGATGCTTGCTATTTCTCTGACCAGTGTTCCCTTACGCATTTCAGATATATTGACCTCTTTTAGCCGCTCTGTTATTCTTTTCCGTCGCCTGTAAAGGGAGCGCCTGTCTCTTTCTATTTTACATCTACTCCTCCTTTTTCTTAGAGGAATAAGCCTCATCGAGTGTCACCAAGTTAATCTGTTCTAGGCATAAGTTGGGGTCTGTGTTGCTTAGTATATCTTCCAGCTTATATCGGTTAGGACTTGGTTTACTTGGTCCACTTTATGTTTTTGTTATTGAAGTTGAATTTGGTGAATGCTCCCTCGTGACTAGTCTCATTATGTCGGTCTGGGGCTCCGCGCATACATGTCTGAACCTCAATTATGTTGTGATCTGAGTATATTGTTTTTGATATGGTGACATTTCTTATCAGATCATCATGTTAGTGAAGATGAGGTCTAGTGTATTCTCCAGTCTAGTAGGCTCTATTATTTGCTGGTTTAAATTGAATTTTGTGCAGAGATTTAAAAGCTCGTGTGATTGTGAGTTTTCATCAGAGCTGCCTCCTGGTGTTATTACTGCAACAATATTATTTGCTATATTCCTCCATTTTAGGTGCCTTAAGTTGAAATCCCCAGGAGCTGGGTCGGCTAAGATTTTCCAGACAGTGGTCAATTTTAACAGCTGTTCCTGGAATTGCTGGGATGTTGCATCCGGAGGTTGTTTGACTTTCCACATGACTAGGTTTTGGGTTTTTTTGAAACCTTTTTCTGCTAAAACTTCCACTACAACATTTGGGGGCATTAAGCAGTTTTGTTCAAAAAAAATGACCTGCAAAAGTAAAAGCCAAACCCCCCCCCCTTTTTTCCTGTTCACTCCCGTCACATCTGTATAGGTTTTAACCGGGGTCCATATTTTGTTGTCCAAGTGGGTCCTTTATGTGGGGCTCAGTGAAAGCCGCGAAAACTGCCTTAAACCTCTGCAAAACAGTCCCCGGATGAAAGGTATTTTTTTGTTTTTTTGCTGGCTTTAGAAACCCGGGATTTTGCAAAAAGAATGTTATCGGGACTGGTTGGGATTTTTGGTACGGGGGGGGATTTTTTTTCCGGCCTTAGTATCTGTATCTGTTGGTTTGGAGTGGGGGCCAACGGTGTGGTTTTCCCCTAAAATATATTTGCTAAACAACCACGGGGGGAAATTTAAAAGATACTCTAGGCCTTTCGTTTGGGAATCAAAAACATCACAGGGGCTTTGGGAAAAGTTGAAGATAGAATTTGGTGCCAGAAGATTCGTGTGATGTTTGGGTTTCTGGTTTTTTTGGAGCTGGTGTTGGGTGGGTGGTGTTTGGCCCGCTGGGGGTTGGGGGGGTGGGTTTTGGGTGCTGTGTTGGATGGGTGTTGGATTGGTGTTTGGAAAGCTGTGTTGGATGCTGGTGGGATGTGCTGCTGTTGGATGCGTGTTTGGGTGCTGGTGTTGGATGCTGGTGTTTGGGTGCTAGTGTTGGGGGTGCTGCTGTTGGATGCTGTGTTGGATCTGCTGTTGGGGGTGCTGGTTTGGGTCTGGTTTTTGGAAAGCGGTGTTAGATGCTATGTTTGGGTGCGCTGTTGGAAAGCTGTGTTGGATGCTGTGGGTTTGGGTTGGGTTGAAAGGAGTGTTTGGATGCGCTGTGGATGCTGGTGTTTTGGGTTTCGTGTTGGATGCTGGGGTTTTTGGGTGCTGGTGTTGGATTTATTGGGGGTTGGAAGCCCGGTGTTGGATGCTGGTGTTGGTGTGGTGTTGGGATGCTTTTGTTGGGTGCTGGGTGTTGGATGGGTGATTGGGTGCTGGGGTTGGAAACTGGGGTTTTGGGTTTCTGTGTTGGATTTCTGCTGTTTTGGGTGGTGGTGTTGGATCCTTTTGTTGGGTTCGGTGTTGGAAGCTGGTGTTGGTTTTATGGTGTTGGATGCTGGTGTTGGGTCTGGGTTGGGTGCTGTGTTGGGGTGTTGGGGAAGGATGCTGGGTGTTGGATGCGTGTTTTTGGATTTTGGGTTTGGGTCCCGGGGGTTTTTGGATGCTGGTTTATTGGGGCTGGGTTGGGTGCTGGTGATGGAAAGCTATTTGGATGCTAGTGTTTGGGGTGCTGGTGTTTTGGGTGCGGTGTTTGGGTGCTGGTGTTGGTGTTGGGTTTGGAGGGTGTGTTGGTGCTGGTGTTGGATCCCGTGTTGGATGCGGGGTTTATGGATCTTTGTTGGATGCTGGTGTTGGATGCGGGGTTGGATGCTGGTGGGTTTGGGTGCGTGTTGGATGCGTGTTTGGGTGCTGGGTTGGATCCCCGGGGTTGGTCATGGGGTTGGATGTGGTGGGGGATTCTGGGGTTGGATGCTTTTTTTGGATGCTGGTGATGGATGGGTGGTGTTTGGATGCGGGGTTTTTGGGTTCTGTGTTGGATGTTTGGGGTTGGAAACTTGTGTTGGATGCTGGTGTTGGAAGCTGGTGTTGGATGCTGGTGTTTTTGGGTGCGGGGTTGGATGTGGTGGGGGGAATGCTGCGTTGGGGTGCTGTGTTGGGGGTGCTGGTGTTGGATCCCCCGGGGTTGGATGCTGGTGATGGATTTCTAAGTTGGATGCTTTGGGGTTGGTTTTCTGGTGTTGGGGTTTTGGTTTGGATGCTGGTGATGGATCTTTGTTGGGGTGCGGGTTGGACGCCGGTGATGGATGCCCGGTGTTGGGGTGCGGGTTTGGGTGCTGTGTTGGGGTGCTTGGGGTTGGATGCTTGGGGTTGGATCCGTGTTTGGGTGCTCCCTGATGGATGCTAGTTGGATGCTGGTGGGTTTGATGCTGGTGTTTGGGTGTGGTGGTTTTGGGTGCTGGTTGGAAAGCTGGTTTATGATGCTGGTGTTGGGTGTTTGGGGGGTTGGTGTTGGGGTTTGGATGTGGGGGTTTTGGGTTTCTGTGTTGGGTGCTGGTGTTTTGGGTCCCGGTGTTGGGGTGCTCGTGAAAGGTGCATGTTGGATGCGGGGGTTGGGTCTGGTTTTGGGTGTAGTGTTGGATGCTGTGTGGATGCTGGTTGGATGCTGGTGTTGGATTTCCGGGTTGGGTTTATGGTGTTGGATGGGTGGTGTTTGGGTGCGGTGTTGGATGCTTTTTTGGAAAGCTGGTGATGGGGCTGGTGTTGGATGCTGTTTTTGGATGTGGTTGGGTGGGTGGGGGTTGGAAAGCTTGTGTTGGATGCTGGTGTTGGGTTCTGGTGTTTTTGGGTGCTGTGTTGGGTGCTGGGAGGATGGGTTTCGTTGGATGTGTTTGGATGGGTGGTGTTGGAAAACCTGGTGTTTGGGGATGCTGGTGATTTGGGTGGGTATTTGGATGTGGTGTTGGGTGCTGGTTTTTGGATTCTGGGTTGGATCTGGTGAAGGATGCTGTGTTGGGTGCTGGTGTTGGGGCGGGGTGGTGATGAATTTCCCGGTGTTGGGTCTGGGGTTGGAAGCTGGTTGGATGCTGTGTTGGATGCTGGTGTTTGGGTCCTGGTGTTTGGGATGCTCGTGATGGGTCTATGTTGGATGCTGGGGTTGATGGTGGGTGTTGGAGTGGTTTTTTGGGTGCCCGTTTTTTGGATGCTGGGGTGGATGCTGCTGTTTGGGTGCTGGTGTTGGGTGCTTGGGGGTTTGGGGCTGTGTTTTGGGTGCGTGTTGGATTTCGATGTTGGATGCGGTTTTTGGGGTTTCTGGTTTTGGGTCCAAAGTTTTGGGTGCTGGTGTTGGATGCTGGGTGTTGGATGCTATGTTTTGGAAACTGTGTTGGGGTGCTGGTGGGGGGTTTTTTTTTGGGGGGGTGGGGATGGAACTATGTTGGATGCTGTGGGTTTGGGTGCTGGGGTTGGTTTCTGGTGGGATCTGGTGTTGGACGCTCTTGGATGCTGTGTTGGGGTGCTGATGTTGGATGTGGTGGTTGGATGCTTTTGTTGGATGCTGGTGTTTTGATGCTATGTTGGGTGTGGGGTTGGATGCTGGGGATGGAACTATTTGGTGCTGGTTTTTAAGGGTGCAAAGGGTTGGGTGTGGTGTTGGAGGGGCTCTTGGGTGCTGTGTTTGGTTTCCCGATGTTTTGGGTGCTGGGGTTGGATGCGTGTTGGATGCTATGTTGGGGGTGCTGGGTTGGATTTCTGCCCTTGGGTGCTGTGTTTGGGTTTCTGAAAAATTGGGTGCTGTGTTGGATGCATGGTTTGGGTGCTGGTGTTGGATGTGCTCTTGGGTTCTGGGTTGGGGTTCCATGGGGTTGGGTGCTGTGTTGGATGCTGTGTTGGGTGCTGTGTTGGAGCTGTTTGGGGTACCCGTGTTTTGGGTGCTATGTTTGGGTGGGTGTGTTGGATGCTGTGTTTGGGGCTGGTGGGTTGGGTGCTGCTCTTGGGGTGGGTTTTTGGATGCTGATGTTGGGGTGCGTGTTGGATTGGGTCTTGATGCCCGTGTTGGGTGCTGGGTTTTTGGAAAGCTGTGTTGGATGCTGTGTTGGATGTGTGTTTGGGTGCTGCTCTTGGATGCTGTGTTGGGCTCATGTTGGGTGCTGGTTTGGATGCTGTTTGGATGCCCGGGGTTGGGGTGCTGTGTTTTGGGTTTCTGTGTTTGGGTGCTATTTTTGGGGTGGGGGTTGGATGCTGTGTTTTGGTGTGGGGTTGGAAAGCGCTCTTGGTGCTGGTTTTGGGTTTCTGATGTTTGGGTCGTTTTTGGATGCTGCTCTTGGATTTCTGTGTTGGATGTTCCTTGGATGCCTTTTTGGATCTGTGTTGGATGCGTGTTGGATGCTGGGGTTTGGTGTGGATGCGTGTTTTGGGTGCTGTGTTGGGTACTGTGTTTGGGGCTATGGGTTTGGTCTGTGTTTGGGTGCGTGTTGGTTTTGGGGGGTTGGGCTGCTCTTTGGAACTGTGTTGGATGCCCGCTCTTGGGTGCTTTTTTGGGGCTGGTGTTGGATGCTGTCTTTGGGTTCTGTTTTTGGAGGCTCTTGGATGCTGTGTTGGATGCTGCCTTTGATGCGTGTTGGGTGCTGGTTTTTGGGTGCTGCCTTGGATGCTGTTTGGATGCTGCTTTGGATGCTGTGTTGGGTGCTGGTACACAGTGTTTTCCCCCTAGAAGTTTTCACAGGGAAAAAGTGGAAGAGATGAGTTTGGGATAAAAACATCCCCCCTCCTCCATTTCTGCACTGATGAAAGTCTACCCCCATCCGGCGACAACTGGGCAACTTTGACCCCAATCTTTGGGCAATCTTCTCAAATTTTTTTACCCTCTAAAGCAGTTTTAAAATTGATGGGCAACCCAAACAACTCCCCTTCCTTGATATCTGATTACCAAAATAACAATAGGTTGAAGTCCAAAATACCCGTTGCCTTTTTGGGTTTTTAAAAAAAAACATGGTTTTTCTTCTCCTTTCTCCTCTTAAACCATGGTTTAACATGGGGGAAGTGAAAAAACCACGTGTTAATTTTTTTTGGTGTTGGTAAAGCAGTGGCCTGGTTAAAACCCTTTAAATTTTTTGGGTCAAAGTGGGGTTTTTCTTTACCTCTCTGTTTTTCTCTGTTTCTCTCTCTCTCTCTCCCCCCTCTCTCCCCTCTCTCTCTATTTTATGTAAATTTTGTATCAAACTATCTATCTATCTATTTTCTCCTTCTCTAGGGAGAATGCAGGGTCTCAAACCATTATTTTTGGTTCCTTGAGTAATGTAAGTAGCACGAAACCCTTTTAGAAACCCCTAAACCCCGGATGTTTGTGTGTGTTGTGTTGTGTGTGTGTTGTTGTGTGTTTGTGTTGTTTTGTGTGGTTTTGTCTGTGTGTGTTGTGTGTTGTGTGTTGGTGTTGTGTTTGGGTTGTGTGTGGGGTGTGTTGTGGGGTGTGTTGTGTGTGTGTGTGGGGTTTTGTGCTGTGCTTGTGGGGTGTGTTGTGTGTGTGTGTGTTGGGGTGTTGTGTTTGTGGTGTGTTGTGGTGTGTGGGGTTGGTTTTGTGTGTGTGTTGTGTGTGTGGTTGTGTGGTTTTTGTGTGTGTTGTGTTTTTTGTGCCCGTTGTTGTGTGTGGGGTTGTTGTTGTGTGTGTGTTTTTGTGTTTTTTTGTGTGTTTTTGTGCTTGTTTGTTGTGTTTCGGTGGGGTGTTTGTGGTGTGTTGTGTGTTGTGGGTGTGTTGTTGCTGGGGTTGTGTTTGTGGTTTTGTGTTGGGGTGTGTGTTGGTGTTTTTGTGTGTGTTTTTGTGTTGTGGTGTGTTGTGTGTGGTGTGGGTTGTGTGTGTGTTGTGGGGTTTTGGGGTTTTTGGGGGTGGGTTTTTTGTTGTTGTTGTGTGTTTTTGTGTGTTGTGTGTGTTTTTTGTGGTTTTGTGTGTTTTTGTGTTGTGTGTGTGGGTTTTTTGTGTGTTTGTGTTTTTGTGTTTTTGTGTTGGTTTTTGTGTGTTTGTGTGGGTTTGTGTTGTGTGGGGTTTTGTGTTGGGGGTGTGTTTGTGTTGGTTGTGTGTTGGGGTGTGGGGTTGTGTGTTGTGTTTTTGTGTTGTGTGTTGTGTGTGTGTTGTGTGTTGTGTGTGTTTTTGTGTGTGTGGGTTTTGTGTTTTGTGTGTTTGTTGTGTGTTGTGGGGTTGTGTGTTTTGTGTTGTGTGTTTTGGGGTTGTGTGTTGGGGTGTTGTGTGTTGTTCGTGTGTTTTTGTGTTGGTTTTGTTGTGTGGTTGTGTGTTTGGTGTGTTGTGTGTTGTGTGTTGTTGTGTGTTTGTGTTGTTTGTGTGTTTTTTGTGTGTGTTTGTTGGGTTGTGTTGTGTTGTGTGTTGTGTGTTGTGTTGTGTTGTGTTTTTGTGTGTTTTGTGTTTGTTGTGTGTTGTGGGGGTTTTTGTGGTGGGGTTGTGTGTTTGGGGTTGTGGTGTGGGTTTTGTGTTGTTGGGGTTTTTGTGTTTGTGGGTTTTGGTTTGTGTTGGTGTTGTGTGTTTTGGTTTGTGTGTGTTGTGGGGTTGTTTTGTGTGTTGTGTGTGTGTTGTGTGTTTTTGTTTGGTTGTTTGTTGGGGTTGTGTGGGTTTTGTGTTTTGTGTGTGTTGTGTGTTGTTTTTGTGTTTGTGTGTGTGTTTTGTGTTGTGTGTGGGGGTTGGTGGGTTTTGTGTTGTGTGTTTTGTGTTGTGTGTTTTGTGTTGTGTTTTTGTGTTTGTGGGGTTGTGTGTTTTTTCCCTGTGTTGTGTGTTGTGTGTTTTGTGGTGTTGTGTGTTGTGTTGTGTTTTGTGTTGTTTTGTTGTTCGTTTGTTGTGTGTTTTTTGTGTTGTTCGTGTGTTGTGTGTTGTGTGTGTTGGTGTGTTGTGGTTTTTGGGGGGTTGTGTTTTGTTGTGTGTTTGTGTGTGTTGTGTGTTGTGTGTTGTGTGTTTCGTGTGTGCTAGGGGTTTGTGGGGTTTTGTTTTTGTGGGGTGTGTGTTTGTGGTTGTGTGTTGTTTTGTTGTGTGTGTGTTGTGTGTTTGTGTTTTGGGGTTGTGTGTTGTGGGGTTTTTGTGTTTTGTGTTGTGTGTTGTGTGTTGTGTGTTTGTGTTGGGTCTTGGTTGTGTGTTTGTGTGTTGTGGGGGTTGTGTTGTGTGTTTGGGGTTGTGTGTTTTTGTGTGTGTGTTGTGTGTTGGGGTTTTTGTGTGTTGTTTTGTTGTGTGCTGTGTTTTGTGGGGTTGGGGTTGTGTGTGGTTGGGTTGTTGGTGTTGTGTTGTGTGTTGTGTGCTGTGTGGGTTTTGTGTTTTTGTTGTGTGTGTGTTGGGTGTGTTGTGTGTTGTGTGTTTTTTGTGTGTTGTGTGTTGTGTGTGTGTTTGTTGTTGTTTTGTTGTGTGTTGTGGTTTGTGTTGTTTTGTTGTGTTTTTGTGTTGTGGGTGGTGTTTTGTTTTTTTTTTTGTGGGTTGTTTTGTTGTGTGGTTTGTGCTGTGTTTTTGGGGTGTTGTGTTGTGTGTTGTTGTGTGTGTTGTGTGTTGTTTTGGTTTGTGTGTTGTTTTGTTTGGGTGTTGTGTGTTGTGTGTGTTGTGTGCTGGGGTTTTTTGTGTTGGTGCTGTGTGTTGCGTGTGTTTGTGTGTTGTGTGTTGTGTGTTGTCAGGACGATAGTGCCACCCCTGATTTTTAGTAAGTGTTATACCCGGGGACCTTCACATGTTATGGGTGCAAAATTTTTAACCTTTATGGTTGAGAGATGGGTGCCTCTTAATTTTTACCATGTCCCTCCCCTCCCTTTCCCCAAAGGGCCCCTTGAGAGGCGAGAAACAGGGAACAACTGGGCCAAACCCCTCTTACCAAAAAGGCCCCTTCTAAGGGATGTCAGGAAACACTTCTTTGCTCAGGGGGGGGAGTGAATCTGGCTATGGCAAAAGTTGGGGAAAACGGGCCAGGAGCTAGGGGCTTGGCTCCTGTAACCCTAATGCTAGCCCCCCACCATCCTGGCAACACCCCTCTTAAAACACCACCATCCCAGCAAACCCCCCCTAACACCACCATTCCCACACCCCCAACCTAGCACCACCAACTTAGCACCCCATCCCAGCCCACCATCTTTGCACCCCCATCCTACACCAAACCCTCTTAGCCCCACCGTCCCCATCAACCACCATTGGCAAAAACCATCCTAGCACACCATCCTGGGAAAAACCATCCCACCAAACCCCCCTCCTAGCACCACCAAACTTTGCACCCCCATCCTTGCACCACCATCTTAGCACCCCCATCCTAGCACCACCCTCCTGGCAACCCCCATCCTTTCCACCACCATCCTTTGACCACCATCTTAGCACCAACCCCCCTAGCACCACCCCTAGCACCACCATCCTAAACCCCCACCTCCTAGCACCAAACCCTCCTAGCACCACCACCCAGCACCACCATCCTTCACCACCCCTACACCACCATCCTACACCACCATCCTAGCACCACCATCCTGCCCCACCACCCAGCACCACCATCCTACACCACCTTTCCCAGCACCACCATCCTAGCACCACCCTCCTACACCAACCCCCTCCAGCACCACCATCCCAGCACCACCAAACCTAGCACCACCATCCTAAACACCACCCCTCCCAGCCCACCCCTCCCAGCACCACCATCCCCAGCACCACCATCCTAGCTGGGGTTTCATTTCGATATTTGAGTATATGTCAATTTAGGGGGTTTTTCCCTAATGGGCTTGGTGTACCCCGTGTGGGGTGTGTGTTGTGTTGTGTGTGTTTTGTGTGTGTGTGTGTGGTGTGTGTGTGGTGTGTGTGTTTTGTGTGTGTGTGGTGTTTTGTGTGTGTGTGTGTGTGTGTTTGGGGGTGTTGTTGTGTGTGTTGTGTTGTGTGTGTTTGTGTGTTGTGTTGTGTGTGTGTGTGTTGTTTTTGGGGTGTGTGGTTTTTGGTGTACTTTACCTAGTTGAAGGGTTTTCGGGGGGGCCGGGGTCCAGCTCCTGGCCCCCCCCTCTTCACTGATCCCCTACAGGTCACTCTTTCCCTTTAGCCGTGAGCTTTATCATACCTCTGCTTAAAGCTATGTATGGATCCTGCCTCCACTACATCGCTTCCCAAACTATTCCACTTACTGACTACTCTGTGGCTGAAGAAATACTTCCTAACACCCCTGTGATTCATCTGTGTCTTCAGCTTCCAACTGTGTCCCCTTGTTACTGTGTCCAATCTCTGGAACATCCTGTCTTTGTCCCACCTTGTCAATTCCTCTCAGTATTTGTATGTCGTTATCATGTCCCCCTATCTCTCCTGTCCTCCAGTGTCGTCAGGTTGATTTCCCTTAACCTCTCCTCGTAGGACATACCTCTTAGCTCTGGGACTAGTCTTGTTGCAAACCTTTGCACTTTCTCTAGTTTCTTCACGTGCTTGGCTAGGTGTGGGTTCCAAACTGGTGCCGCAAAACTCCAATATGGGCCTAACGTACACGGTGTACAGGGTCCTGAATGTTTCCCTTTAAATTAAGATGTCGGAATGCTGTTCTAGGTTTGCTAGGCGCCCATATGCTGCAGCAGTTATTTGGTTGATGTGCGCTTCAGGAGATGTGCCTGGTGTTATACTCACCCCAAGATTTTTTTCCTTGAGTGAGTTTGTAGTCTCTGACTCCCTAACTGTACTCCGTCTGCGGCCTTCTTTGCCCTTCCCCAATCTTCATGACTTTGCACTTGGTGGGATTGAACTCCAGGAGCCAATTGCTGGACCAGGTCTGCAGCCTGTCCAGATCCCTTTGTAGTTCTGCCTGGTCTTCCATCGAGTGAATTCTTCTCATCAACTTCACGTCATCTGCAAACAGGGACACCTCAGAGTCTATTCCCTTCCGTCATGTCGTTCACAAATACCAGAAACAGCACTGGTCCTAGGACTGACCCCTGTGGGACCCCGCTGGTCGCAGGTGCCCACTCTGACACCTCGCCACGTACCATGACTCGCTGCTGTCTTCCTGACAAGTATTCCCTGATCCATTGTAGTGCCCTTCCCTGTTATCCCTGCTGGTCCTCCAGTTTTTGCACCAATCTCTTGTGTGGAACTGTGTCAAACGCCTTCTTGCAGTCCAAGAATATGCAATCCACCCACCCCTCCCTCTCTTGTGTTACTGCTGTCACCATGTCATAGAATTCCAGTAGGTTTGTGACACAGGATTTCCCGTCCCTGAAACCATGTTGGCTGCTGTTGATGAGATCGTTCCTTTCTAGGTGTTCCACCACTCTTCTCCTGATAATCTTCTCCATGATTTTGCATACTATACATGTCAGTGACACTGGTCTGTAGTTTAATGCTTCATGTCTGTCTCCTTTTTTAAAGATTGGGACTACATTTGCTGTCTTCCATGCCTCACGCAATCTCCCTGTTTCGATAGATGTATTGAATATTGTTGTTAGGGGTACACATAGCGCCTCTGCTCCCTCTCTCAATACCCATGGGGAGGTGTTATCTGGCCCCATTGCCTTTGAGGTATCTAGCTCACTTTAGAAACCTCTTACTTCTTCCTCGGTTGTGGCACTGTGTCCAGCCCCGGGGGGTGTGCCCCCCCTCTCCTTTTTTCTGGAGCCCCTTCTTCTCCTCTTGAACACTTCTTTGAATCTCTTTTTGGGGTTCTTCCCCTTTTTCACGGGCATTTCTTGTTGTTCCCCTTTTCCCCCTTCCTTTCCCCCAAAAGCCTGTTACCCGGTTTCCCTACTGTTGTTTTTTTTCCCGATGTGGCTGTACAACGGGTTTCCCGGGGCAGTTTGGGGTTTCGCTGCTAAAGTCATTTTCTGTGGGGGGGGTTTTTGGGCCCCCCTTTTTAAACTGGGGCTTTTTCCCTTTCTGGGTCTACGAATGTTTCTCCTTTTTCTCCTGGGTCCTTTGCCTTCTATTTTTTCTTTTTATTCCCTTTGCACCATTTGGTTTTTTTCCCCCCTGCACCTTTGGGTAAACCCTGGGCTATCCCGGCTTTTTCATTATTTTCCCGTTACCCTTGGGGACAAACCTCCCCTAGCCTCCTTGCATTTTGTTGCTACATATTCCATCATTCATTAACTGGCTTCCCCCCCATTCTCTGTTCCCCACTGAACCCCTTCAGGGAGTTCCCCATTCCCGTGTAGTTTTTCCCCTTTTTGTAGTTTTTGGCTTCAAATTTGTCCCGGCCTTCCTGCTTCTCCCTCCCCTTGTAGCCTACTGTTTTATTCGAAGCTTTAAAAAACCAAAATGGCACTGGCCCCAAGGGGTCTTTCTTTTTGTGATGTCCTCGATATCTGCATACTCAAGGTGAATAAATAATCCAGCCTTGCTGGTTTATCCTCTCCTCTCTCTCTTTTAGTGTCCCCTTACTTGTTGGCCCCATGAATTTTCCCCGTAAACCCCCTCCAAACATCTTTGCCCTCCGTATCTTGGCCCCCATGTGGGGGGCCAAGTTCTCCCAAAAGATCTCCTTGTGGTTAAAAATCACCCCTGATCAGGAGCTTTGCCCGCATTTCATGGCTCTTCTGGCCCCTCAAACCAGTGGTCCCAAACCCCGCTCTATTTTCTTCCCCGTGTACCCCAATTTTCCCTTTGGGCCCCCTGCTGTTCTTTTGGGGGGTTTTTACATCAAATGCTATTACCACCTTGGGACCTCCAGAGTGGGAAACGTTTCCGCTTGTAAAACACTTTTTTTCTCCCCCTGTTCCTCTCTTTCCCCTTCAAAATTCCCCGCGATTTTTGATCAGGGAACCCCCACTCCTCCACCCCCCTGTTTTCCCCCTGTCTTTCCCCAGGATTTGGGATCCGTTGGGAAAGGGTGGCATCTTTTATCATACCCGTAAGCCCTTTGGGTTTTTTTGGGGAGAGGGTATGAGTCCGGTGAAAGCTTTGTGTGAAAGTGTTGTGTGGTGTTGTGTTTTGTGTGTGGGGTGTGTGTGTTTTGTGTGGGGTGTGTTTTGTGTGTGTTTTATGGGTGTGTGTGTGTTTTTTGTGTGTGTGTTGTGGGGTGGGTGGTGTTGTTGGTGTGTGTGTGTGTGTGCTTTGTGTGGGATTGGGGTATGTGTGTGGGGTGTGGGGTGTGTGTGTGTGTGTTTTGTGTATGTGTTTGTGGGATTTTTTGTGTGGGGTGTGTTGTTTTGTGTGTGTGGGGTGGTGTTTTGTATGTGAGTGTGTGTATGGGTGTGTTGCCTGCTATGTTTTGCAATTTTTTTATTCCCCTCTCCCCTTTTCTCTCTCCCCTCTTCTTTTCTCTCTCTCCCCAGCTATACAAATTTACGTAAGCCGTTTCCCGAAATTTGAGAACTTTCGCCCCCCCGACACAAATTTTTTCCCCGACTTGATATAAGAAAAATTTATCAAAGGGAGAAGCAAAAGAGAGAGGAGAGAGAGAAGAGGGGAGAGAGAGAGAGAGTGGAGAGAGAGGGACCAATGGCTTGAATGTTAAGCAGGCTTTCCCCGGGGGTTTGGGCTCGCCAAACGGAGGGTCCCAAAAAAAAATCAGTGTTGGTTTTAACGAGGGAGCGTGACTTTCTTCTGGGGACTTTATCAAGACGACTTGTTTTATTTGGGAATTATTGTCCCCTTCCCTTTTTCTCCTCGTCTCTCTCCTTCCTTCCTTGTCTCTCTCCCTTTCCCCTCCTCTTTTTCTCCTTTCCCTTCCCCCACCTCTGGGCTCTCTCCTTTTTCTCCCTGTCTCTCTCCTTCCTCTCCCTGTTCTCCCTTCCCCTCCCCTTTTCTCTTTTCCCCTTTCCCCCCTCTGTCTCTCCCCCTTCCCACCTCTGTCTTCCCTTCCTCACCTTGCCCCTCCCCCTTCCCCACCTCTGTCTTCTCCTTCCTCCCCCTCGTTCTCCCCCTTTCCCCTTTCCCCTGCTCTTCCTTCCTCCCTCTTTTCTCTCTCCCTTTCCCCTTCCCCCCCTTTTCTCCCCTCCTTCCTTCCTCTGGTCTTTTCTCCTTCCTCTCCCTGTCTCTCTCCTTCCTCACCCTGGGCCCCCTCCCTTTTTCTCCCCTGTCTCTCTCCTTTTCCCCTCCTCTTTCCTCCTTCCTCACCCTGTCCCCTTTTCCCCTTTCCCCTCCTCTGTCCCCTTTCCCTTTCCCCTCCTCTGTCTCTCTCCTTCCCCCTCCTTTTCCCCTTCCCCCAACCCCCTTCTCCTTCCCCTTTCCCCTGTCTCTTTTTCCTTCCTCTCCCCCTTTTTCTCCTTTCCCTTCCCCCCCTCTGTCTTCTCCTTTTCCCCTCCTCTTTCTCTCTCCTTTCCCCTTTCCCCTTTTTCTCTCTCCCCCCCCCCTCCTCTGTCTCTCTCCTTCCTTTCCTCTGTCTTTTCTCCTTCCCTCCTTTTGTCTCTCCCCTTCCTCTCCCCCTGTCTCTCCCCCTTCCCTCCTCTGTCTCTCTCCTTCCTCTCCTCTGTCCCCTCTCCTTCCTCCCCTCTGTTCTTCCTTTTCCCCTCCTCTGTCTTCTCCTTCCCTCCTCTGTCTCCCTCCTTCCTCCCCCTCTGCTCTCTCCTTTCCCCTCCTCTTTCTCTCCCCCTTTTTCCTCTGTCCTCCTTCCCCCTTTACCTCTGTCCTCCCCCTTTTTTCACCTCTGTCTTCCCCTCCTTTCCCCCCTCTGTCTCTCTCCCCCCCCTCTCCTCTTCCCCCCTTCCTCACCCTGTCTCTCTCCTTCCTCTCCTCTGTCTTCCCTTCCTTCCTCTGCTCTCTCCTTCCCTCCTCTGTCTCTCTTTCCCTTTCCCCTTTCCCCTTCTCTTCCTTCCTCTCCTCTTTTCTCTTTTCCCCTTTCCCCTCCCCTGCTCTCCTTTCCCTTCCCCCTCTTCTTTACCCCTTTCCTTTCCCCTCCTCTTCCCCTCCCTTCCTCTATCTGTCTCTTCTTCCTCCCCCTTTTGCCCCCTTTCCTTCCTCTCCCCTGTCTCTCTCCTTTCCCCCCCCCCTCCTCTGCTCTCTCCCCTTTCCCTTTCCCTGTTTTCTCTCCTTTCCCCTTTCCCTGTTTTCTCTCCTTCCTCACCTCTGGCTCTCTCCCTTTCCCCCCTCTGTTCGCTCTCCTTCCCCCCCTCTGTCTCTCTCCCTTTCCCCTCCTCTGTCTCTCCCCCTTCCTCTTCCCCTGTCTCTCTCCTTCCTCAAACCCCCTGTCTCTCTCCTTTCCCCACCTCTGTCCTCTCCTTCCTCTCCTCGTCTCTCTCCCTTCCTCTCCCTGTCTCTCTCCTTCCTCACCCCTGCCTCTCCCCCCCCTTTCCTTTTCCCTGTTCTCTCCTTTTCCCCTCCTCTGTTTCCCCTCCTTTTTTTTCTCCTCTGTCTCTCTCCTTCCTCTCCCCTTCTCTCTCCCCTTTCCCCTCCTCTGTTTTCTTTTCCTTCCTCTCCCCCCGTCCTCCCCCTTCCTCTCCTCTGTTCTCTCCTTCTCTTTCCCCCCGTCTCTCTCCTTCCTCTCCCCCCGTCTCTCTCCTTCCTCTCCCCTGTCTCTCTCCCTTTCCCTCCCTGTCTCTCTCCTTCCTCAAACCCCTGTCTCTCTCCTTCCTCACCTTTTGTTTCTCCCTTCCTCCCCCTCTTGCTCTCTTTCCCTTCCCCTCCCTGTCCCCCTCTCCTTCCTCTCCCTTTTTTCTCCCTTTCCCCTTCCCCTTTTTCCCTCCCTTTCCCCTTTCCCTTTTTCTCTCCCTTTCCCCTTTTCCCCCCCCTGTCTCTCTCCTTCCCTTTCCCCTGTTTTCTCTCCTTCCTCCCCCTGTCTCTCCCCCTTCCTCCCTCTGTCTCTCTCCTTCCCCACCTCTGTTCTCTCCTTCCTCACCTCTGTCTCTCTCCTTCCTTTTCCCCTGTCTCTTCCTTTCCCCTCCCTCTGTTTCTCCTTCCTCCCAATTTTTCTCTTCCTTCCCCTCCTCTGTCTCTCTCCTTCCCCACCTTTTGGCTCTCTCCTTTTCCCCAACCCTTTTCTCTCTCCCTTTCCCCCCCCTGCCCCTTCCTTCCTAAACCCCTGTCTCTCTCCTTTCCCCTCCCCCCGTCTCTCTCCTTCCTCTCCCTTTTCTTTTCCTTCCTCTCCCTGTCTTCTCCTTTTCCCCTCCTCTGCTCTCTCCTTCCTTCCCCCCGTCTCTCTCCTTCCTCTCCCCTTTTTCCCTTTCCCTTTCCCCTCCTCTGTCTCTCTCCTTCCCTTCCCCCTGTCTCTCCCTTCCTCACCTTTTGTCTCTCTCCTTCCCCCACCTCTTCTCTCTCCTTCCTCTCCTCTGTCTCTCTCCTTTCCCCACCCTGTCCCCCTCTCCTTCCTCCCTCTGGGCTCTCTCCTTCCTCTCCTCTGTCTCTTCCTTCCTCTCCTCTGTTTTCTCTTTCCCTTTCCCCTCCTCTGTCTCTTCCTTTCCCACCTCTGTCCTTTTCCTTTCCCCCCCTCAACCCCTGTCCCCTCCCCCTTCCTCACCTCTGCCCCTCTCCTTCCTCCTCCCCGTCTCTCCCTTCCTTCCCCCGTCTCTCTCCTTTTCCTTTTCCTCTGTCTCTCTCCCCCTTTCCCCCCTTGTTTTCTCTCCTTCCTCTCCCCCGTCTCTCTCCTTCCTCTTTCCCTGTCCTCCCTTCCCCCCTGTCTCTCTCCTTTCCCCTCCTCTGTCTCTTCCCCCTTCCCCCTCCTCTGTTTTCATCCTTCCTCAACCCCTTTTCCTCCTTTCCCCCCCCTCTGGGCTCTCTCCTTCCCACCTCGTCTCCCCTTCTTCCCTCCCCTTTTCTTTTCTCCTTCCCTCCTCTGGTTTTCTCTCCTTCCTTTTCCTCTTCCCCCTCCTCCTTCCTCTCCTCTGTCTCCCCTCCTTCCTCAAAACCCCTGGTCCCTTTTCCCTTCCCCCCTTCGCTCTCTCCTTCCTCCCTCTGTCTCCCCTCCTTCCTCACCTCTGTCTCTCTCCCTTTCCCCTTTCCCCTTCTCTCCCCCTTCCCCTCCTCGTCTCTCTTTCCTCTCCTCTGTCTCCTCCCTTCCTCACCTCGCTCTCTCCTTTCTCTCCTCTGTTCCTTTCCCTTTCCCCTCCTCTGTTCTCTTTCCCTTTCCCCTCCCCTGTCTCTCTCCTTCCTCTCCCCTGTTCCCCTCCCCTTCCCCTCCTCTGTTCCCCTTCCCCCTTCCCCCCCTTTTGTCTCTCTCCTTTCCCCTCCCCTGTCCTCTCCTTCCTCACCTCTGCCCCCTTCCCCTCCCCTGTTCTCTTCCCTTTCCCCTCCTTGTCTCTCTCCTTCCTCTCCTCTGTCTCTCTCCCTTTCCCCTCCTTGTCTCCTCCTTTTCCCCTCCTTTTGTCTCTCTCCTTCCTCTCCTCGTCTCTTTTCCTTCCCACCCCTTTTTCTCTCCCCTTTCCCCCCTTTCCCCTGGGCTCTCTCCTTCCTCCCTCTGTCTCCCTCCTTCCCCTCCCCCGTCTCTCTCCCCTTTCCCCTCCTTGTCTCTTTCCCTTTCCCCTCCTCTGTCCTCCTTCCTCTCCTCTGTCTCCTCCCCTTTCCCCAACCCCTGTCTCTCTCCTTCCTCTCCTTGTTTTCTCTCCTTCCCTTTTCCTCGTCTCTCTCCTTTCCCACCCCTGTCCCCTCTCCTTTCCCCACCCCTGTCCCCTCTCCTTCCTCTCCCCCCTTTCCTTTTCTTCCTTCCCTCTCCCCTGTCTCTTCCTTCCTCTCCTCTGTCTTCTCCTTCCTCACCCCCTGTCTCCCCCTTTTCCCCTCCCTGTCTCTCTCCTTCCTCAACCCGGTCTTCTCCTTCCCCCTCCCCTGTTTTCTCTCCTTCTTTCTCCCCTGTCTCTCTCCCCCTCTCCTCTGTTTTCTCTCCTTCATCCCCCGTCTCTCTCCCTTCCCCCACCTCCCGCTCTCTCCTTTCCCCTCCCCGGTTTTCCCCTCCTTCCTAAACCCCTGTCTCTCTCCCCTTTCCCCCCTCTGTCTCTCTCCTTCCCCACCTCTGTCTTCTTTCCTCTCCCCCGTTTTCTCCCCTTCCTCACCTCTTCTCTCCCTTCCTCTCCCCTGTCTCTCTCCTTCCTCCCCCTTGGTTTTTCTCCCTTCCCCCTCCCCCGTCTCTCTCCCCTTTCCCCACCTCTGTCCCCTCTCCTTCCTTTTTCCCCGTTCTCTCCTTCCTTTACCTCTGTCCCCTCCCTTCCCTCCCCGTCTTCTCTTTCCCCACCCCTTCTCCTTTCCCTTTCCCCCCTTGTCCCCCTCCTTCCTCTCCTCGTCTCTCTCCTTCCTCTCCCCCGGGCTCTCTCCCTTCCCCTCCCCCTGTCTCTCTCCTTCCTCCCTCTGTCCCCTCTCCTTTTCCCCCCCCCGTCTCCTCCTTTTCCCCACCTCTGTCCCCTCTCCTTTCCCCCCCTCTGTCCCCTCCTTCCTCTCCCCCTTCTCTCTCCCTTCCCCCACCTCTGGGCTCTCTCCTTCCCTCCTCTTTCCCCTCCTTTTCCCCTCCCTTTTTCCTCTCCCTTTCCCCTTTCCCCTGTTCCCCCTCTCCTTCCTCTCCCCTGTCCCCTCTCCTTCCCCACCTCTGTCTCTCTCCTTTCCCCCTCCTCTGTCCTCTCCCTTTCCCCCCCTCTGGCTCTCTCCTTCCCTCACCCCTGTCCCCCCTCTCCTCCTTTCCGTTCTCTCCCTTCCCTCCCCTGTTCTCTCCTTCCTCACCTCTGTCCTCTCCTTCCTCTCCCCTGGCCCCTCTCCTTTTCCCCTCCTCTGTCCTCTCCTTTCCCCTCCTCTGTCCCCTCTCCTTCCTCTCCTCTGTTTTTCTCCTTCCTCTTTTCCCCTTTTCTCTCTCCCCTTTCCCCACCTCTGTCCTCTCCCTTTCCCCTCCTTTTGTCTCTCTCCCCTTTCCCTCCTCTGTCTCTTTTCCTTCCTCCCTCTGTCTCTCTCCTTTTCCCCTCCCCTGTTTTCCCCTCCTTTTCCCCCCTCTGTCTCCTCCTTCCTCACCTCTGGCTCTCTCCTTCCTCACCTCTGTCTCCCCTTTCCCTTTCCCCACCCCTGTCTCTTCCTTCCTTCCCCCTTTTCTCTCCCCCCTTCCCCCCCCTTTTCTTACCCTCTCCCCCTTCTCTCTCCTTTCCCCTTTCCCCTGTCTCTTCCTTTCTCACCTCTGTCCCCTCTCCTTCCTCACCTCTGCTCTCCCTTCCTCACCCCTGTCTCTCTCCCTTTCCCCACCCCCTGTCCCCTCTCCCTTCCCCCTCCCCTGTCTCCCCTCCTTTTTCCCCACCTCGTTCTCTCCTTCCTCTCCTCTGTCTCCCTCCCCTTTCCCCTCCCCTGTCTCTCTTTCCCTTTCCCCACCTCTTCTCTCTCCTTCCTCTCCTTGTTCTCCTCCTTCCTCTCCTCTTCTCCTCCTTCCCCTCCCCCTTTCTCCCTTCCTCACCTCTTTCTCTTTTCCTTCCTTCCCCCGTCTCTCTCCTTTTCCCCCTCCCTGTCCTCTCCTTCCTTTTTCCTCTGTCTCTCTTCCCTTTCCCCTCCTCGTCTCTCTCCCCCTTTCCCCAAACCCCTGTCTCTCTCCTTCCTCTCCCCTGTCTCCTCTTCCTCACCTCGTCTCCCCTCCTTCCTCTCCCCCGTCTCTCTCCCTTTCCCCTTTCCCCTGTCTTCTTTCCCTTTCCCCACCTCTTTTTTCTCCCCCTTCCCACCCCTGTCTCTCCCCCCTTTTCTCCCCTGTCCCCTCCCTTTCCCCACCCCTGCTCTCTCCTTCCTCACCTTGTCTCTCTCCTTCCCTCCCCTGTCTCTCTCCTTTCCCCACCTCTGGTCTCTCCTTCCTCTCCCCTGCTCTCTCCTTCCTCACCCCTGTCTTTTCCCCCCTTCCCCCTTTCCCCCGTCCCCTCTCCTTCCTCCCTTTTGTCTCTCTCCTTCCCCACCCCTGCTCTCTCCTTCCTCTCCCCCGTTCTCTCCTTCCCCCCTCTGTCCCCTCTCCTTCCTCTTCCCCCCGTCTCTTTTCCTTCCTCACCCCTTTTCTCTCTCCTTCCCTCCTCTGTCTCTCTCCTTCCCCCCCTCCCCCCGTCTCTCTCCTTCCTTTACCTCTGTTTTCTCTTCCTACCTCTGTCCCCTCTCCTTCCCTCCCCCTCGTCTCTCTCCTTCCTCACCTCTGTCTCTCTCCTTCCTCTCCTCTGTCTCTCTCCTTCCTCTCCTCTGTCTCTCTCCTTCCTCACCTCTGTCTCTCTCCTTCCTCACCTCTGTCTCTCTCCCTTTTCCCCACCTTGTCTCTCTCCTTTTTCCCACCTCTGTCTCTCTCCTTCCCACCTCTGTCTCTCCTTTCCTTTTCCCCTCCCCTGTCCCCCTCTCCTTTTTCCTTTACCCCTGTCTCTCCCCCTTCCCTCCTCTGTCTCTCTCCTTCCTCTCCTCTGTCTCTCTCCTTCCTCACCTCTGTCTCTCTCCTTCCTCACCTCTGTCTCTCTCCTTCCTCACCTCTGTCTCTCTCCTTCCTCTCCTCTGTCTCTCTTTTTCCCTCCCTGTCTCTTCCCTTTCCCCCTTTCCCCTGTCTCTCTCCTTTCCCCACCCCTGCTCTCTCCTTCCTCACCTCTGTCTCCTCCTTTTTTCACCTCTGTCTCTCTCCTTCCTCTCCTCTGTCTCTCTCCTTCCTTTTACCCTTTTCCCCTCTCCCCTTTCCCCTCCCTGTCTCTCTCCTTCCTCCCCCCTCTGTCTCTCTCCTTCCTACCTCTGTCTCCTTTCCCTTTCCCCACCTCCCGTCCTCTCCTTTTCCCCTCCCCTGGGCTCTCTCCTTCCTCACCTCTGTCTCTCTCCTTCCTCTCCCCTGTCTCTCTCCTTCCTCACCTCTGTCTCTCTCCTTCCTCTCCTCTGTCCCTCTCCCCTTCCTTCCCCCTTTTTCTTTTCCTTCCCCTCCTCTGTCTCCTCCCCTTCCCCACCTCTGTTCCTCCTTCCTTCCCTGTCTCCCTCCTTCCTACCTCGGGCTCTCTCCTTTCCCCCCTCCTCTGCTCTCTCCTTCCTCTCCTCTGCTCTCTCCCCTTCCCCTCCTCTGTCCTTCCTTCCCCCTCCTCTGTCTCTCTCCTTCCTCTCCTCTGTCTCTCTCCTTCCTCTCCTCTGTCTCTCTCCTTCCTCTCCTCTGTCTCTCTCCTTCCTCACCTCTGTCTCTCTCCTTCCTCTCCTCTGTCTCTCTCCTTCCTCTCCTCTGTCTCTCTCCTTCCTCTCCCCTTTTCTCTCTCCTTCCCACCCCTGTCTCTCTCCTTCCCCTCCTCTGTCCCTCCTTCCCTCCTCTGTCCCCTCTCCTTTCCTCACCTCGGCTCTCTCCTTTCCCCCTCTGTCCCCTCTCCTTCCTCTCCCCTTCTCTCTCCTTCCCCCAAAAATTTCCCTCTCCTTCCCGTTTTTCCCTTCCCCTTCCTCTTTCCCCTGTCCCCTCTCCTTCCTCTCCCCTGTCTCTCCCCCTTCCTCTCCCCCTGTCTCTCTCCCTTCCCCCTTTCCCCTGTCTCTCCCTTCCTCTTTCCCCTGTCTCTCTCCTTCCCCCTCCTTCCCCGTCTCTCTCCTTCCCCTCCTCTGTCTCTCTCCTTTTCCTTTTCCCCTGTCTCTCTCCTTCCCTCCTCTGTCCCCTCCCTTCCTCCCTCTTCTCTCTCCTTTTCCCCACCCCCCTGTCTTTCTCCTTCCTCTCCCCTGTTTTTCCCTTCCTCTCCCCCTGTTTTCTCCTTCCCCCTCTGTCCTCTTCCCTTTCCCCTTCCCCCTTTTCTCTTCCTTCCTCTCCCCTGTCCTCTCCTTCCCACCCTGTTCTCTCCTTTTCCCCTTTCCCCTGTTCTCTCCTTCCCTAATTCCCCCGTCTCTCTCCTTCCCTTCCCCTTTCCCCTGTTCCCCTCTCCCCTTTCCCCAAACCCCGTCCCCTCCTTCCCCCCTGTTCTCTCCTTTTCCTTTTTTGTCTCTTTTCCTTCCTCCCCCCTGTCTCCCCTTCCCACCTCTGCTCTCCCTTCCTCCCTCTGTCTCTCTCCTTCCTCTCCTCCCGTTTTCCCCCTCCTTCCTCTCCTCTGTCTCTCTCCCTTTCCCCTCCCCTGGGGCTCTCTCCTTTTCCCCTCCTCTGTCTTTTTCCTTCCTTTTCCCTTTTCCCCTCTCCTTCCTCTCCCTGTCTCTCTCCTTCCTCTCCTTTTTCTCTCTCCTTCCCTCTCCCCCGTCTCTCTCCTTCCCCCCCCCCTGTCCCCTCCCTTTCCCCCCTCTGTCCCTCCCTTTTCCCCCCTTTCCCCTGTCCTCTCCTTCCTTCCTCTGTCTCTCTCCTTCCTCACCTCTGTCTCTCTCCTTCCTCACCTCTGTCTCTCTCCTTCCTCACCTCTGTCTCTCTCCTTCCTCTCCTCTGGTTTTCTCTCCTTCCTCTCCCCCGTCTCTCTCCTTCCTTCCTCTGTCTCTTTTCCCCTTCCCCACCTCTGTCTCTCTCCCCTTTCCCTTTCCCCTTTTCTCTCTCCTTCCTTCCTCGTCCTCTCCTTTCCCCTCCCCCTTTTTCCCCCCTCTCTCCTTTCCCTCCCTGGGCCTCTCCTTCCTCTCCTCTGTCTCTCTCCTTCCCCACCCCCTTTTCTCTCTCCTTCCCTCCCCCGTCTCTCTCCTTCCTTTCCCCCCTGCTCTCTCCTTCCTCTCCCCTGTCTCTTTTTCCTTCCCCTCCTCTGTTTTCTCCCTTCCTTTCCTCTGTCTCCCCTCCTTCCTTCCCCTGTCTCTTCCCCCTTCCTTTTCCCTTTTGTCTCTCTCCCTTTCCTCTCCCTGCCTGTCTCCTTCCCCCCTCCTTTTTGGGCTGTCTCCCTTTCCCCTCCCCCTTTCCCTCCCTCCTTTCCCCTTCCCTCCCCCTTTTTGGGCTCTCTCCTTTCCTCTCCCCTGGGTTTTCTCCTTTCCCCTCCCCTGTCCTTCCCCCCTTCCTCTCCTCTGGGCTCTCCCCCTTTCCCACCTCTGTTTTTCTCTCCTTCCTCTCCTTTTGCCTTTCCCCCTTCCTCCTCTGTCCCCCTCCTTTCCCCCTTTCCTTCCTCCCCCTGTCTCTCTCCTTCCCCCACCCCCTGTCTCCCCTTTCCCTTCCCCACCTCTGTTTCTCTCCTCCCCTTTCCCCTCCTCTGTTCTCTCCTTCCCCTCCCCTGTCTCTTCCCTTCCCCTCCCCTGTCTTTTCTCCCTTTCCCCACCCCTTTTCTTCCCCCTTCCTCTCCCCCTGTCTCTCTCCTTTTCCCCCCTCTGTCTCTTCCTTCCCCTCCCCTTCTTCTCCCCTTTCCTTTTCCCTGTTTTCTTTTCCCCCTTCCTCTCCTCTGTTCTTCCTTCCCTCCCCTGTTTTCTCTCCTTCCTCTCCCTGTCTCTCCCCCCCTTTCCTTTCCCCTTCCCCCTCCTTCTCTCCCCCTTTTCCCCCCACTGTCTCTCTCCCTCTCCTCTTTCTTTTTCCTTTCCCTTCCCCCTTCTCTTCTTTCCCCTTCCCCTCCCCTGTCCTCCTCCTTCCCTTTTTTCCCCCTTCTCTCTTTCCCCCCCTTTCCTCTCCTTTTCTCCTTCCTTCCTCCCTTCCCCTCCCCCCCCATGCCCCCTCCCCCTTCCTCCTCCTTTTTCTCTCTCCTTCCTTTCCTTTTCCCTTTTTCTCCTTCCCCCCATCCTTTTTTCTCCCCTTCCTTTCCCCTCCTCTTCTCTTTCCCTCCCTCTTTTCCTTTTTCTTTTTTCTCTCCCCCTTAAAATTTCTTTCCTAAATAAAACCCCCCCTCCCCCTTTTTTTCCCCCTTTTTCCACACCCCACCCCCCCCCCCCCCCCCCTCCCCCCCCCCCCCCCCCCCCCCCCCCCCCCCCCCCCCCCTCCCCCCCCCCCCCCCCCCCCCCCCCCCCCCCCCCCCAACCCCCCCCCAAAACCAAACCCAACACAAAACCCCCCCAAAAACAAAAAACACCCAACACACACCAAACCCAAAACCCCAAACAAAACCCCCACCACCAACACCCCAAACCACACAACAAAACCCAAAACAACCCCCCAAACACCCAAACCAAACCCCCACAAAACCCAAAACACCCAACACCCCAAAAACCCCACAAACCCCCCAAACACACACACACAAAACCCAAACCCCCACCACCCAAAAAAACACACAACACCCCAAAACACAAAGAAAAACACCAAACAAAAAACCCCCCAAAAACCCAAAACCCCCAAACCCCCCCCCCATACACAAAAAGGAAAAAAAAACCCCCAACGAAAAATTAAAAAAAACCCCAAAAACCAAAAACACCTTTGGTTTGGCCCCCCCTTTTCCCCTTATAAAAAAAATTTTTTTTGGTTTTTAAAAAAGCTTGAGTTTTAAATAAATGGGGTTTTGGGTTAAAAAAGGGGTTTTTTGTGATTAATTTAAATTTTTTTTTCCAAAAACTGCTTTTTTATTTTTTTTTCCCCCTGCTCTGTTTTCTCTTTTGTCTTTTGGCCTTCTTTTTCCTGCCCGGGCTTTTTCCCGTTTCTCTTGGGCTTCCCCGGGCCCGTCTGTCCCGTCTCCTTTTGTGTCTCTGTCTCTGCCTTCGTTGTCTCTCTCTGTGTCTTGTCTCTTCTGTCTCCCCCTTTTGGGCTCTGTCTCTGTTTTTTCCCCTCTCCTCTCCATGCATAAAGCCCCCAAAAACACCCAAACACACAACAAAAACACACAAAATACACACACACCCCACCACACCACCACACACACACACACACACCCCACACATAAACACACACACCAAACACCCCACACACACACATAAACCCCCAAAACCCCACACACACCAGACACAACACACACATAAACACACACCACACAAAACAGACACACACACACACAAAACACACACATAAAAAACACACACACACACCACACACACACACACAAACACACGACAACACAACCAACACACACACACACACACACAACAAACACACACACAGACCCAAAACATTTAAAACACACACACACACACACACACACACACACACACCCCACACACACACAAAACACACACACACACACACAACAAAACACACACCAAAACCACACACACACACACACACCACACCCCACACAAAAAACACACACCCCACACAAAAACAAACACACATTTAAAAACCCCCCATAAAATTACACCACCGTACGACTTTCGTTATGGTTTTTTAATCAAACATTCAGGGCGCTGGCCCGCAGACCGGATTTCCCGAATTATGGGAAAAATCAGGTGAGGTTGCTTAATAACCTTTGTGATCCCCTTTTTTGGCAGCAGACACTGGGCTAAGAATTAAATTTTCCCACCCGTTTTCCTCAAACTTACTAGCGGGGGGAGGTGGGGGTAGGAGTGAGAGAGGAGGGGAGAAAAGGGGAAAGAGAAGAGAGAGGGGAGGGGTTGAGAGAGAAAAGAGGGGAGAAGAGAGAGAGAGAGAGAGGAGAGAGAGAAATTTTCTAAGATACAGGGTTTAATTTAAATGTTTTTTGGTTTTCCCTTTTTTAGATAAATACAGGGAAATGTTTCCCAAATGAGAAGTGCATATTTTAGTGTATACACACGCACCCCCACACCACACAAAAACACACACAAACACACACACACACACACACACACACACATCACACACCCACACACACACACAACACACACACACACATACCAACACACACAACACACACACAACCCACACAAAACCCCACACACACCAAAACACATAAAACCAACACAAAACACACACACACACACAAAACACACAAAACATACCACACAAAAAACCCCTACACAAACACACACACACACACACATACACCCCCACAAAACCCCAACACACCCACACCCCCCCCACAACAAACACCACACACACAACACACACACCACCCCACCCCCACCAACACACAACACACCCACCAAACCCCCACAACCAATCACACACACAACACCACCCCCCCCCCCCCCCCCCCACCCCCACCACAACCAAAACCCACCCCCCCCCCCCCCCCCACCCCAACAACCCCCCACCACCCCAAAAACCTTCCCCCTCACATAACACACACACACACCCACCACACACACACACCACACACAACCCCACCACATAACATACACATCCAAAAACCCACACACACACACCACACACACACAAAACCCCCCACACACAAAACACACCACAACAAACAATACACCAAAAAAACACCCCCCCCCACCCCCCCCCACACAAAACACACCCCACACAACCCACACACACACACACACACAAACAAAAACACACACAACACAACACACACACAACACAACACACACCCACAACACACACACACAAACAAACACACAAAAAACAAACCCCCACACACCAACAAAAACACCACCACACACACACACACCACACAAAAAACACCCACACACCCCACACAACACACACAAAACTCCCCAACCCCACACAACATACACATACACCCACACAACACACAAAATATACACACACACCACACAACAACCCACACCACCCCCACAACACCCACCCACCCCACACCAAAAAACCCCCACAACACCACAAAACAAACCCCAAACCAAAACAACACAAACACAATTTCCACCCCCACCACAACACAACCCCACACACCACACCAAAACACCCCCCCCCCCACACAACATAAAACACCCACAACACAAAACACACACAAACACACACACAATAAAAAACAACACCCACAAACCCCTACACCCCCCCACATACCAACACAAAAACCCCACACACATACACACACACAACACACCCCAAACACACACACAACACACACCCCACACATACACAACACACAACACCACACCCCAAAACACACACCCCACCCCCACACCAACACAACACAAAACACACACACACCCAAACCAACCCACACCACACACACAAACCCACCACACCCACCCCACCAAACCCACAACAAACCACCCACCACACCCACCCCAACACACAACACACCCAAAACCACCCACATACCCCCCCACACCCCCCTAAAACCCCACACACCTACACTACACACACAACAACACACACACACACAAAACACACACACCACAAAACACACACCCCCCACACTCCTCACACACAAAAACACAAAAACCCACACCCCCCCCCCCCACACACACACACCTTCACACCCCACACAACACACACCCCACATAAAAACACACACACCACACACACACACCCCCACACAAAACAAAAACCACCACCCCACAAAACACACATTTTTAAAAAAAAAACCCCTTTTCCCCCCCCCAAAAAAACCAAAAAAACCCCCCCCCCCCAAAAAAATTTTTTAAAAAAAAAAAAAAAAAAAAACCCCCCCCCCCCCAAAAAAACCCCCCCCCCCAAAAAAAAAAAACCCCCTTCCCCCCAAAACCCTTTCCCCACCCCCCCCCCCCCCCCCCCCCCCCCCCCCCCCCCACAACCCCCTTTTTTTTCCCCCCCCTCCCCCCAACCCCCCCCCCCAAAACCCCCCAAAAAAACCCCCAAAACCCCCCCCATTCCCCCCCCCCCCAAAAAAACCCCCCCCCCCCCCCCCCCCTTTCCCCCCCCCAAAAACCCCCCCCAAAATTTTTCCCCCCCCCACCCCAAAAAAAAAAAACCCAAATTTTTCAAAACCCCCAAAAACCCCCAAACCCCCCCCCCCCCCCCCCCCCCCCCCCCCCCAAACCCCCCCAAAACCCCCCCCCCCCAAAAAAAACCCCCCAAAAAACCCCCCAAAAAACCCCCCCCCCCCCCCCCCAAAAAAAACCCAAAAACCCAAAAACCCCCCCCCAAAAAAACCCAAATTTAAAAAAAAAAGGGGCCCCCCCCCAAAAACCCCCCTTTTTTCCCCCCCAACCCCCCCCCCCCCCCCCCCCCCCCCTTTTTTTCCCCAGGAAAGGGGGGGGCCCCCCCTTTTTTCCCCCCCCCCCCCCCCCCCCTTTTTTTTTAAAAAACACAACACACATACACACACACACATCACACCACACCACACACATACACAACACACACAGCACACACACACACACACACACACACACGCTCACATACACACACACACACACACACACACACACACACACACACACACACACACCACAAAACACACACACACACACACAACACACACACACACACACAACACACAAAACACACACACACACACATACACACACACACACAACGCACCAAACCCCACACACACACAAGCAACACACACACACACACAACACTCACTACAAACACACACACCACACACACACACACACACACACACACACACTAGTAGCGATCAGTGAAGAGGCGGGGCCAGGAGCTGGGACTCGACCCCCGCAACCTCAACTAGGTGAGTACACACACACACACACACAAATACACACACACATAAAACACACACAAACACACACACTCACATACACACACACACACACACACACACACACACACGGGGCCAGGAGCTCGGACTCGACCCCCGCAACCTTAACTAGGTGAGTACACACACACACACACACAACACACACACAACACACTGTAAACTATGTGATTTAAGCTATCTAGGTAGTTAGGTGCTCCCAGGGTACCTAGGTAGTTAGGGGCTCCCAAGGTACCTAGGTAGCTAGGTGCTCCCAAGGTACCTAGGTGGTTAGGTGCTCCCAGGGTACCTAGGTAGTTAGGTGCTCCCAGGGTACCTAGGTAGTTAGGTGCTCCCAGGGTACATAGGTAGTTAGGTGCTCCCAGGGTACCTAGGTAGTTAGGTGCTCCCAAGGTACCTAGGTAGTTAGGTGCTCCCAGGGTACCTAGGCAGTTAGGTGCTTCCAGGGTACCTAGGTAGTTAGGTGCTCCCAGGGTACCTAGGTAGTTAGGTGCTCCCAGGGTACATAGGTAGTTAGGTGCTCCCAGGGTACCTAGGTAGTTAGGTGCTCCCAAGGTACCTAGGTAGTTAGGTGCTCCCAGGGTACCTAGGCAGTTAGGTGCTTCCAGGGTACCTAGGTAGTTAGGTGCTCCCAGGGTACCTAGGCAGTTAGGTGCTTCCAGGGTACCTAGGTAGTTTGGTGCTCCCAGGGTACCTAGGCAGTTAGGTGCTTCCAGGGTACCTAGGCAGTTAGGTGCTTCCAGGGTACCTAGGTGACTCCTCAAGAAACATGTCACCTGAAATACCATTAAGATTTTGATTTGGGTATCCCTCTTTCTGAGGAATAATTACCTTGAGTACCTCTTGTTGGGATATAATTACTTTGAGTATCCCTCTTGCTGGGGTATAATTACTTTGAATATTCCTCTTGTTGAGGTATAATTACATCGAATATCCCTCTGTTGGGATATAATTACTTTGAGTACCCCTCAGCTGGAGAACAATTATTTTGAGTATCCCTCTTGCTGGGGTATAATTACTTTGAGTATCTCTCTTGCTGGGGTATAATTACTTTGAGTATCCGTCTTGCTGGGGTATAATTACTTTGAGTATCCCTCTTGCTGGGGTATAATTACTTTGAGTATCCGTCTTGCTGGGGTATAATTACTTTGAGTATCCCTCTTGCTGGGGTATAATTACTTTGAGTATCCGTCTTGCTGGGGTATAATTACTTTGAGTATCCCTCTTGCTGGGGTATAATTACTTTGAGTATCCCTCTTGCTGGGGTATAATTACTTTGAGTATCCCTCTTGCTGGGGTATAATTACTTTGAGTATCCCTCTTGCTGGGGTATAATTACTTTGAGTATCCCTCTTGCTGGGGTATAATTACTTTGAGTATCCCTCTTGCTGGGGTATAATTACTTTGAGTATCCGTCTTGCTGGGGTATAATTACTTTGAGTATCCCTCTTGCTGGGTATAATTACTTTGAGTATCCCTCTTGCTGGGGTATAATTACTTTGAGTATACCTCTTGCTGGGGTATAATTACTTTGAGTATACTTCTTGCTGGTGTATAATTACTTTGAGTATACCTCTTGCTGGGGTATAATTACTTTGAGTATACCTCTTGCTGGGGTATAATTACTTTGAGTATCCCTCTTGCTGGGGTATAATTACTTTGA
Source organism: Cherax quadricarinatus (assembly GCF_026875155.1). Classification (NCBI taxonomy): domain Eukaryota; kingdom Metazoa; phylum Arthropoda; class Malacostraca; order Decapoda; family Parastacidae; genus Cherax; species Cherax quadricarinatus. Next base: position 13,240,204 of record NC_069489.1, on the reverse strand, counting down.
GTATCCCTCTTGCTGGGGTATAATTACTTTGAGTATCCCTCTTGCTGGGGTATAATTACTTTGAGTATCCCTCTTGCTGGGGTATAATTACTTTGAGTATACCTCTTGCTGGGGTATAATTACTTTGAGTATACCTCTTGCTGGGGAATAATTACTTTGAGTATCCTCTTGCTGGGGTAAAATTACTTTTAGTATCCCTCTTGCTGGGGTATAATTACTTTGAGTATCCCTCTTGCTGGGGAATAATTACTTTTGGTATCCCTCTTGCTGGGGTATAATTACTTTGAGTATCCCTCTTGCTGGGGTATAATTACTTGGAGTGTCAGTAACAATAAAGTCTGACACACTATATCATACACGGTGTCAGTAACAGTAAAGTCTGACACACGGTGTCAATAACAGTAAAGTCTGACACACTATATCATACATGGTGTCAGTAACAATAAAGTCTGACACACGATATCATACATGGTGTCAGTAACAATAAAGTCTGACACACTATATCATACATGGTGTCAGTAACAATAAAGTCTGACACACTATATCATACATGGTGTCAGTAACAGTAAAGTCTGACACACTATATCATGCATGGTGTCAGTAACAATAAAGTCTGACACACTATATCATACATGGTGTCAGTAACAGTAAAGTCTGACACACTATATCATGCATGGTGTCAGTAACAATAAAGTCTGACACACTATATCATACATGGTGTCAGTAACAATAAAGTCTGACACACTATATCATACACGGTGTCAGTAACAGTAAAGTCTGACACACGGTGTCAGTAACAGTAAAGTCTGACTCACTATATCATACATGGTGTCAGTAACAGTAAAGTCTGACACACTGTATCATACATGGTGTCAGTAACAGTAAAGTCTGACACACGGTGTCAGCAACAATAAAGTCTGACACACTATATCATACACGGTGTCAGTAACAATAAAGTCTGACACACTATATCATACATGGTGTCAGTAACAATAAAGTCTGACACACTATATCATACATGGTGTCAGTAACAGTAAAGTCTGACACACTATATCATACACGGTGTCAGTAACAATAAAGTCTGACACACTATATCATACATGGTGTCAGTAACAATAAAGTCTGACACACTATATCATACATGGTGTCAGTAACAATAAAGTCTGACACACTATATCATACATGGTGTCAGTAACAGTAAAGTCTGACACACTATATCATGCATGGTGTCAGTAACAATAAAGTCTGACACACTATATCATACATGGTGTCAGTAACAGTAAAGTCTGACACACTATATCATGCATGGTGTCAGTAACAATAAAGTCTGACACACTATATCATACATGGTGTCAGTAACAATAAAGTCTGACACACTATATCATACACGGTGTCAGTAACAGTAAAGTCTGACACACGGTGTCAATAACAGTAAAGTCTGACACACTATATCATACATGGTGTCAGTAACAATAAAGTCTGACACACGATATCATACATGGTGTCAGTAACAATAAAGTCTGACACACTATATCATACATGGTGTCAGTAACAATAAAGTCTGACACACTATATCATACATGGTGTCAGTAACAGTAAAGTCTGACACACATATCATGCTGGTGTCAGTAACAATAAAGTCTGACACACTATATTCATACATGGTGTCAGTAACAGTAAAGTCTGACACACTATATCATGCATGGTGTCAGTAACAATAAAGTCTGACACACTATATCATACATGGTGTCAGTAACAATAAAGTCTGACACACTATATCATACACGGTGTCAGTAACAGTAAAGTCTGACACACGGTGTCAGTTAACAGTAAGTCTGACTCACTATATCATACATGGTGTCAGTAACAGTAAAGTCTGACACACTGTATCATACATGGTGTCAGTAACAGTAAAGTCTGACACACGGTGTCAGCAACAATAAAGTCTGACACACTTATCATACACGGTGTCAGTAACAATAAAGTCTGACACACTATATCATACATGGTGTCAGTAACAATAAAGTCTGAACACTAATTCATACATGGTGTCAGTACAGTAAAGTCTGACACACTATATCATACACGGTGTCAGTAACATAAAGTCTGACACACTATATCATACATGGTGTCAGTAACATAAAGTCTGACACACTATATCATACATGGTGTCAGTAACATAAAGTCTGACACACTATATCATACATGGTGTCAGTAACAGTAAAGTCTGACACACTATATCATGCATGGTGTCAGTAACAATAAAGTCTGACACACTATATCATACATGGTGTCAGTAACGTAAAGTCTGACACACTATTATCATGCATGGTGTCAGTAACAATAAAGTCTGACACACTATATCATACATGGTGTCAGTAACAATAAAGTTCTGACACACTATATCATACACGGTGTCAGTAACAGTAAAGTCTGACACACGGTGTCAGTAACAGTAAAGTCTGACTCACTATATCATACTGGTGTCAGTAACAGTAAAGTCTGACACACTGTATCATACATGGTGTCAGTAACAGTAAAGTCTGACACACGGTGTCAGCAACAATAAAGTCTGACACACTATATCATACACGGTGTCAGTAACAATAAAGTCTGACACACTAATCTACATGGTGTCAGTAACAATAAAGTCTGACACACTTATCATACACGGTGTCAGTAACAGTAAAGTCTGACACACTATATCATACATGGTGTCAGTAACAGTAAAGTCTGACACACGGTGTCAGCAACAATAAAGTCTGACACACTATATCATACACGGTGTCAGTAACAATAAAGTCTGACACACTATATCATACATGGTGTCAGTAACAATAAAGTCTGACACACTATATCATACATGGTGTCAGTAACAATAAAGTCTGACACACTATATCATACACGGTGTCAGTAACAGTAAAGTCTGACACACGGTGTCAGTAACAGTAAAGTCTGACTCACTGTATCATACATGGTGTCAGTAACAGTAAAGTCTGACACACTGTATCATACATGGTGTCAGTAACAGTAAAGTCTGACACACGGTGTCAGCAACAATAAAGTCTGACACACTATATCATACACGGTGTCAGTAACAATAAAGTCTGACACACGGTGTCAGTAACAATAAAGTCTGACACACTATATCATACACGGTGTCAGTAACAATAAAGTCTGACACACGGTGTCAGTAACAATAAAGTCTGACACACTATATCATACACGGTGTCAGTAACAATAAAGTCTGACACACGGTGTCAGTAACAATAAAGTCTGACACACTATATCATACACGGTGTCAGTAACAATAAAGTCTGACACACGGTGTCAGTAACAATAAAGTCTGACACACTTATCATACACGGTGTCGTAACAATAAAGGACTGACAAACGGTGTCAGTAACAGTAAAGTCTGACACACTATATCATACACGGTGTCAGTAACAGTAAAGTCTGACACACTATATCATACATGGTGTCAGTAACAGTAAAGTCTGACACACGGTGTCAGCAACAATAAAGTCTGACACACGGTGTCAGTAACAATAAAGCCTGACACACGGTGTCAGTAACAATAAAGTCTGACACACGGTGTCAGCAACAATAAAGTCTGACAATCGGTGTCAGTAACAGTAAAGTCTGACACACGGTGTCAGCAACAATAAAGTCTGACACTCGGTGTCAGTAACAGCAAAGTCTGACACACGGTGTCAGCAACAATAAAGTCTGACACACGGTGTCAGAACAGTAAAGTCTGACACACGGTGTCAGCAACAATAAGTCTGACACCGGGTCAGTAACAGTAAGTCTGACACCGGTGTCAGTAACAGTAAAGTTGACACACGGTGTCAGTAACAATAAAGTCTGACACACGGTGTCAGTAACAGTAAAGTCTGACACACGGTGTCAGTAACAGTAAAGTCTGACACACGGTGTCAGTAACAATAAAGTCTGACACACGGTGTCAGTAACAGTAAAGTCTGACACTGGGTGTCAGTAACAGTAAAGTCTGATACACGGTGTCAGTAACAATAAAGTCTGACACACGGTGTCAGTAACAATAAAGTCTGACACACGGTGTCAGCAACAATAAAGTCTGACACACGGTGTCAGTAACAATAAAGTCTGACACACGGTGTCAGTAACAGCAAAGTCTGACACACGGTGTCAGTAACAATAAAGTCTGACACACGGTGTCAGTAACAATAAAGTCTGACACACGGTGTCAGCAACAATAAAGTCTGACACACGGTGTCAGCAACAGTAAAGTCTGACACACGGTGTCAGTAACAGTAAAGTCTGACACACGGTGTCAGCAACAGTAAAGTCTGACACACGGTGTCAGTAACAATAAAGTCTGACACAGGGTGTCAGCAACAATAGTCAGACACAGGTGTCAGCAACAATAAAGTCTGACACACGGTGTCAGCAACAATAAAGTCTGACACACGGTGTCAGCAACAATAAAGTCTGACACACGGGTCAGCAACAAAAAGTCTGACAACTCGGTGTCAGCAACAATAAAGTCTGACACACGGTGTCAGCAACAATAAAGTCTGACACACGGTGTAAGCAACAGTAAAGTCTGACACACGGTGTCAGCAACAATAAAGTCTGACACACGGTGTCAGCAACAATAAAGTCTGACACACGGTGTCAGCAACAATAAAGTCTGACACACGGTGTCAGCAACAATAAAGTCTGACACACGGTGTCAGTAACAATAAAGTCTGACACACGGTGTCAGCAACAATAAAGTCTGACACACACAGTATTATCCACACAGAATAATAATAACACAATAGGACGTAATACGAGTTAACGAAGTTCACTCTCCTTATATTCTCCCTCTAATTATTATTATTATTATTATTATTATTATTATTATTAATATTAATAATAATTAATAATAATAATAATAATAATAATAATAATAATAATAATAATAATAATAATAATAATAATAATAATAATAACAATAATAATAATAATAATAATAATAATAATAATAATAATAATAATAATAATAATAATAATAATAACAATAATAATAATAATAATATTAATAATAATAATAAACAATAATAATAATAACATAATAATAATAATAATAATAATAATAATAATAATAATAATAATAATAACAATAATAATAATAATAATATTAATTAATAATAATAATAATAATAATAATAATAATAATAATAATAATAATAATAACAATAATAATAATAATAATAATAAATAATAATAATAATAATAATAATAATAATAATAATATAATAATAATAATAATAATAATAACAATAATAATAATAATAATAATAATAATAATAATAATAATAATAATAATAATATTAATAATAATAATAATAGGTGTGTACCTCCTGAAAACTTTCAAAAGATGTTCGGTGACATCAGAAAGAATTTCCTCCATTATTTCGTTATATTCCGTCAGGAACTGAATAAATCAAGACGCCGTAATCCAGAGGAAATTAAAATATCGATAACGAAAGTGAATTACGCACCGGAAGCGATATTATGAATAAATTTGTGAAAGATGTTTTGGTAAACAACCCGAAGAAGATCAACAAAGATGGCGGCGTGAGGCGGATTGCGCGGGAATTACTGTAGATTAAATCGCTCTAATTTACGTCCATCCAAATAGTATCGGGTAATTTAGTGTAATACGTAATAAGAGAATTTAATGGACATTCGGAAATTGTGTAAATACGAAGTGAAAGTATGAAAATAAGGAAGATACGGATGAAATAAGTGAGGTGTTGGAGGAGCTACGTTGTCCGCCATATTTATGATCAGGTTTGTAATGTTGATCTTCCAGTGTGACGTTGTTGACCATATTATTGTACCAGTATTATTGTACCATTGTTGTTGATGGTGGACAATATTGTTCACAGTGTGACGTTGTTGACCATATTATTGTACCAGTATTATTGTACCATTGTTGTTGATGGTGGAACAATATTGTTCACAGTGTGACGTTGTTGACCAATATTATTGTACCAGTATTATTGTACCATTGTTGTTGATGGTGGAACAATATTGTTCACAGTGTGACGTTGTTGACCAATATTATTGTACCAGATTATTGTACCATTGTTGTTGATGGTGGAACAATATTGTTCACAGTGTGACGTTGTTGACCAATATTATTGTACCAGTATTATTGTACCATTGTTGTTGATGGTGGAACAATATTGTTCACAGTGTGACGTTGTTGACCAATATTATTGTACCAGTATTATTGTACCATTGTTGTTGATGGTGGAACAATATTGTTCACAGTGTGACGTTGTTGACCAATATTATTGTACCAGTATTATTGTACCATTGTTGTTGATGGTGGAACAATATTGTTCACAGTGTGACGTTGTTGACCAATATTATTGTACCAGTATTATTGTACCATTGTTGTTGATGGTGGAACAATATTGTTCACAGTGTGACGTTGTTGACCAATATTATTGTACCAGTATTATTGTACCATTGTTGTTGATGGTGGACAATATTGTTCACAGTGTGACGTTGTTGACCAATATTATTGTACCAGTATATTGTACCATTGTTGTTGATGGTGAGACAATATTGTTCACAGTGTGACGTTGTTGACCAATATTATTGTACCAGTATTATTGTACCATTGTTGTTGATGGTGGAACAATATTGTTCACAGTGTGACGTTGTTGACCAATATTATTGTACCAGTATTATGTACCATTGTTGTTGATGGTGGAACAATATTGTTCACAGTGTGACGTTGTTGACCAATATTATTGTACCAGTATTATTGTACCATTGTTGTTGATGGTGGAACAATATTGTTCACAGTGTGACGTTGTTGACCAATATTATTGTACCAGTATTATTGTACATGTTGTTGATGGTGGAACAATATGTTCACAGTGTGACGTTGTTGACCAATATTATTGTACCAGTATTATTGTACCATTGTTGTTGATGGTGGAACAATATTGTTCACAGTGTGACGTTGTTGACCAATATTATTGTACCAGTATTATTGTACCATTGTTGTTGATGGTGGAACAATATTGTTCACAGTGTGACGTTGTTGACCAATATTATTGTACCAGTATTATGTTACCATTGTTGTTGATGGTGGAACAATATTGTTCACAGTGTGACGTTGTTGACCAATATTATTGTACCAGTATTATTGTACATTGTTGTTGATGGTGGAACAATATTGTTCACAGTGTGACGTTGTTGACCAATATTATTGTACCAGTATTATTGTACCATTGTTGTTGATGGTGGAACAATATTGTTCACAGTGGAACAATATTGTTCACAGTGTGACGTTGTTGACCATATTATTGTACCAGTATTATTGTACTCTTGTTGTTGATGGTGGAACAATATTGTTCACAGTGTGACGTTGTTGACCAATATTATTGTACCAGTATTATTGTACCATTGTTGTGATGGTGGAACAATA
>NC_069489.1:13217724-13227724 GCF_026875155.1 Cherax quadricarinatus | reverse complement strand
TCAGAGAATACCTGACAGGGAGGCAACAACGAGTCATGGTACGTAATGATGTATCACAGTGGGCACCTGTGACGAGCGGGGTCCCACAGGGGTCGGGTCCTAGGACCAGTGCTATTTTTGGTATATGTGAACGACATGACGGAAGGTTAGACTCAGAAGTGTCCTGTTTGCAGATGATGTGAAGTTAATGAGGAGAATTAAATCTGATGAGGACCAGGCAGGACTTCAAAGAGACCTGGACAGACTGGACACCTGGTCCAGCAAATGGCTTCTCGAATTTAATCCTGCAAATGCAAAGTCATGAAGATAGGGGAGGGGCACAGAAGACCACAGACAGAGTATAGGCTAGGTGGCCAAAGACTGCAAACCTCACTCAAGGAGAAAGATCTTGGGGTGAGTATAACACGAGCATGTCTCCGGAAGCACATATCAATCAGATAACTGCTGCAGCATATGGGCGCCTGGCAAACCTGAGAACAGTATTCCGATACCTTAGTAAGGAATCATTCAAGACACTGTACACCGTGTATGTCAGGCCCATACTGGAGTATGCAGCACCTGTTTGGAACCCGCACTTGATAAAGCACGTCAAGAAACTAGAGAAAGTACAAAGGTTTGCAACAAGGTTAGTTCCAGAGCTAAGGGAATGTCCTATGAAGAAAGATTAAGGGAAATCGGCCTGACGACACTGGAGGACAGGAGGGTCAGGGAGACATGATAACGACATATAAAATACTGCGTGGAATAGACAAGGTGGACAAAGACAGGATGTTCCAGGGAGGGGACACGAAACAAGAGGCCACAATTGGAAGTTGAAGACACAAATGAGTCAGAGAGATAGTAGGAAGTATTTCTTCAGTCAAGGTTGTAAGGCAGTGGAATAGCCAGAAAAATGCGTAGTGGAGGCAGGAACCCAAAACAGTTTTAAGACGGGTTTGATAAAGCTCATGGAGGGGGAGAGAGAGGGCCCAGTAGAACCGTGAAGAGGCGGGGCCAGGAGCAGGGTCGACCCCCGCAAAAAACAAATAGGGGATACACACACTCAACAACACTCACACACACACACACAAAAAACACACACCACACACACACACACACACACCCACACACACACACACAACCCCCACAACCAAAACCAAAAACACACACACCCCACACACACCACACCACACCACACACAAAACACACACACACACACCTAACACCCAAAATACAACACCATACACAACACAAACCACACCACACCACACCAAAAAACACACAAACACCCACACACACACACACACACCACAAAACACACACACACACAACACACACGCACACAACACACAAAAAAAACAAAACACAGCGCACAAAAAAAAAAAACTGTTTGTTCAGATTGGCATTAGAGTCGAAAAATCATATATTTTTATCGGAAAAAATTGGACCGTAAGTCCGAGCTCAATCTTTAAAGTCCTTATTGATCTGGGATACCATGTTGACTGTGTTTCTGTGGTATACCCGTGGTAAACCCGTTGGGATACCTGTGGTATACCCGTGGTATACCCGTGGTATACCTGTGGGATACCCGTGGTATACCTGTGGTTTTTACCTGTGGTATATGTGGTATACCTGTGGTATACCTCTGGTAACCGTGGTATACCTGTGGTATACCCGTGGTATACCTGTGGTACCTGTGGTATACCCCTGGTATACCTCTGGTAACCTGTGGTATACCCGTGGTATACGTGTATACCCGTGGTATACCTGTGGTATACCCGTGGTATACCCGTGGTATACCTGTGGTATACCCGTGGTATACCTGTGGTATACCTGTGGTATACCCGTGGTATACCTGTGGTATACCTCTGGTAACCTGTGGTATACCCGTGATATACCTGTGGTATACCTGTGGTATACCCGTGGTATACCTGTGGTATACCTGTGGTATACCTGTGGTATACTTGTGGTATACTTGTGCTATACCTGTGGTATACCTGTGGTATATTTTTGGTATACCTGTGGTATACCTGTGGTATACCTGTGGTATACTTGTGGTATACTTGTGGTATACTTGTGGTGCACCTTTGGTATACTTGTGGTATACCTTTGGTATACCTGTGGTATACCTGTGGTATACTTGTGGTTTACCTGTGGTATTCCTGTGGTATACCTGTGGTATACTTGTGGTATACCTTTGGTATTCCTGTGGTATACCTGTGGTATACTTGTGGTATACTTGTGCTATACCTGTGGTATATTTTTGGTATACCTGTGGTATACCTGTGGTATACTTGTGGTTTACCTGTGGTATACCTGTGGTATACCTGTGGTATATTTGTAGTATACCTGTGGTATACCTGTGGTATACCTGTGGTATACTTGTGGTATACCTGTGGTATACTGTGGTATATTTTTGGTATACCTGTGGTATACCTGTGGTATACTTTGTTGGTTTACCTGTGGTATACCTGTGGTATACCTGTGGTATATTTGTAGTATACCTGTGGTATACCTGTGGTATACCTGTGGTATACTTGTGGTATACCTGTGGTATACCTGTGGTATATTTTTGGTATACCTGTGGTATACCTGTGGTATACCTGTGGTATATTTGTAGTATACCTGTGGTATACCTGTGGTATACTTGTGGTATACCTGTTGTATACCTGTGGTATACCTGTGGTATACTTGTGGTATACCTGTGGTATACCTGTGGTATACTTGTGGTATACCTGTGGTATACCTGTGGTATATTTGTAGTATACCTGTGGTATACCTGTGGTATACTTGTGGTATACCTTTGGTATACTTGTGGTATACTTGTGGTAGGTACTGGTAGGTGCTAGGTGACGCTGGTAGGTTCTAGGTGACGCTGGTAGGTACTAGGTGACGATGATAGGTGCTAGGTGACGCTGGTAGGTGCTATGTGACGCTGGTAGGTGCTAGGTGACGATGATAGGTGCTAGGTGACGATGATAGGTGGTAGGTGACGCTGGTGACGATGATAGGTGGTAGGTGACGATGATAGGTGCTAGGTGACGATGATAGGTGCTAGGTGACGCTTGTAGGTTCTAGGTGACGCTGGTAGGTACTAGGTGACGATGATAGGTGCTAGGTGACGATGATAGGTGCTAGGTGACGCTGGTAGGTACTAGGTGACGCTGGTAGGTACTAGGTGACGATGATAGGTGCTAGGACGCTGGTAGGTACTAGGTGACGCTGGTAGGTACTAGGTGACGATGATAGGTGCTAGGTGACGCTGGTAGGTACTAGGTGACGCTGGTAGGTTCTAGGTGACGATGATAGGTGCTAGGTGACGCTGGTAGGTGCTAGGTGACGCTGGTAGGTGCTAGGTGACGATGATAGGTGCTAGGTGACGCTGGTAGGTGCTAGGTGACGATGATAGGTGCTAGGTGACGCTGGTAGGTGCCAGGTGACGCTGGTAAGTACTAGGTGACGCTGGTACGTGCTATGTGACGCTGGTAGGTGGTAGGTGACGCTGGTAGGTGCCAGGTGACGCTGGTAAGTACTAGGTGTCGCTGGTACGTGCTATGTGACGCTGGTAGGTGACGCTGGTAGTTGCTAATTGAGGCTGCTAGGTGGTAGGTGACGATTGTAGGTGCTAGGTGAGGTAAGTAGGTGCTAGGTGACGCTGGTAGGTGCTAGGTGAGGTAAGTAGATGCTAGGTGAGACTGGTAGGTACTAGGTGAGGTAACTAGGTGCTAGGTGCTTCACCTGAGGACGTCACAACAGGTGAAAGACTACACCTGTCTTCACACCTGTGCTAATTACTGGCCGCCCAGTCAGGTATAATGGTGGTAGTGGTGGTAGTAGTGGTGGTGGTAGTGGTGGGGGTGGTGGTAGTAGTGGTGGTAGTGGTGGTAGTGGTGGTATTAGTGGTGGTAGTGGTGGTAGTAGTGGTGGTAGTGGTGGTAGTGGTGGTAGTGGTGGTGTTGTGGTGGTGGTAGTGGTGGGGGGTGGTAGTGGTGGGGTGGTAGTGGTGGTAGTGGTGGTTAGTTGTGGTGGTGGTAGTGGTGGGGGTGGTAGTGGTGGTAGTTGTGGTGGTGGTAGTGGTGGGGGTGGTAGTGGTGGTAGTGGTGGTAGTTGTGGTGGTGGTAGTGATGGTAGTGGTGGTAGTTGTGGTGGTAGTGGTGGTAGTAGTGGTAGTTGTGGTGGTGGTAGTGGTGGGGTGGTAGTGGTGGTAGTGGTGTATTGTGGTGGTGGTAGTGGTGGGGGTGGTAGTGGTGGTAGTGGTGGTAGTTGTGGTGGTGGTAGTGGTGGGGGTGGTAGTGGTGGTAGTGGTGGTAGTTTTTGGTGGTGGTAGTGTGGGGGTGGTAGTGGTGGTAGTGGTGGTAGTTGTGGTGGTGGTAGTGGTGGGGGTGGTAGTGATGGTAGTGGTGGTAGTTAGTGGTGGTGGTAGTGGTGGGGTGGTAGTGGTGGTAGTGGTGGTAGTTGTGGTGGTGGTAGTGTTGGTAGTGGTGGTAGTTGTGGTGGTGGTGGTGGTGGGGGTGGTGTGATGGTTAGTGGTGGTAGTTGTGGTGGTGGTAGTGGTGGGGGTGGTGAGTGATGGTAGTGGTGGTAGTTGTGGTGGTGGTGTGGTGGGGGGTGGGTAGTGATGGTGGGTGGTGGTAGTTGTGGTGGTGGTAGTGATGGTAGTGGTGGTAGTTGTGGTGGTGGTAAGTGTGGGGGTGGTAGTGGTGGTAGTGATGGTAGTGGTGGTAGTAGTGGTGGTGGTAGTGGTGGGGGTGGTAGTGGTGGTATGGTGTGGTAGTGGTGGTAGTAGTGGTGGTGGTAGTGGTGGGGGTGGTAGTGGTGGTGTAGTGGTGGTGGTAGTGGTGGGGGTGGTGTGGGTTGGTAGTAGTGGTGGTGGTAGTGGTGGTAGTGTGGGGGTGGTTGTGGTGGTAGTAGTGGTGGTGGTTGTGGTGGTAGTGGTGGTGGTAGTGGTGGTGGTAGGGTGGTGTAGTTGGTGGTGGTTAGTGGTGGGGGTGGTAGTGGTGGTTGTAGTGGTGGTGGTAGTGGTGGGGGTGGTAGTGGTGGTAGTGGTGGTGGTAGTGGTGGTAGTAGTGGTGGTGGTAGTGGTGGGGGTGGTTGTGGTGGTAGTGGTTGCAACGGTGCTGGTGGTAGTAGTGGTTACCTGGAGGTTATTCCGGGGATCAACGCCCCCGCGGCCCGGTCCATGACCAGGCATCCCGGTGGATCAGGGCCTGATCAACCAGGCTGTTACTGCTGGCCGCACGCAGTCCAACGTACGAGCCACAACCCGGCTGATCCGGCACTGACTTTAGGTATCTGTCCAGCTCTCTCTTGAAGGCAGCCAGGGGTGTTGAAGGCAGCCAGGGGTCTTGAAGGCAGCCAGGGGTCTTGAAGGCAGCCAGGGGTCTTGAAGGCAGCCAGGGGTCTTGAAGGTAGCGAGGGGTCTTGAAGGCAGCCAGGGGTCTTGAAGGCAGCCAGTGGTCTTGAAGACAGTGATGGGTCTTGAAGGCAGCCAGGGGTCTTGAAGGCAGCCAGGGGTCTTGAAGGTAGCGAGGGGTCTTGAAGGCAGCGAGTGGTCTTGAAGGCAGCCAGGGGTCTTGAAGGCAGCCAGGGGTCTTGAAGGCAGCCAGTGGTCTTGAAGACAGCCAGGGGTCTTGAAGGCAGTGATGGGTCTTGAAGGCAGCCAGGGGTCTTGAAGGCAGCCAGGGGTCTTGAAGGCAGCCAGGGGTCTTGAAGGCAGCCAGGGGTCTTGAAGGCAGCCAGTGGTCTTGAAGGCAGCCAGGGGTCTTGAAGGCAGCGAGGGGTCTTGAAGGCAGCCAGGGGTCTTGAAGGCAGCCAGGGGTCTTGAAGGCAGCCAGGGGTCTTGAAGGCAGCCAGGGGTCTTGAAGGCAGCCAGGGGTCTTGAAGGCAGCGAGTGGTCTTGAAGGCAGCCAGGGGTCTTGAAGGCAGCCAGGGGTCTTGAAGGCAGCCAGTGGTCTTGAAGACAGCCAGGGGTCTTGAAGGCAGTGATGGGTCTTGAAGGCAGCCAGGGGTCTTGAAGGCAGCCAGGGGTCTTGAAGGCAGCCAGGGGTCTTGAAGGCAGCCAGTGGTCTTGAAGGCAGTCAGGGGTCTTGAAGGCAGCGAGGGGTCTTGAAGGCAGCCAGGGGTGTTGAAGGCAGCCAGGGGTGTTGAAGGCAGCCAGGGGTCTTGAAGGCAGCCAGGGGTCTTGAAGACAGTGATGGGTCTTGAAGGCAGCCAGGGGTCTTGAAGGCAGCCAGGGGTCTTGAAGGCAGCCAGGGGTCTTGAAGGCAGCCAGGGGTCTTGAAGACAGTGATGGGTCTTGAAGGCAGCCAGGGGTCTTGAAGACAGCCAGGGGTCTTGAAGACAGTGATGGGTCTTGAAGGCAGCCAGGGGTCTTGAAGGCAGCCAGGGGTCTTGAAGGCAGCCAGTGGTCTTGAAGACAGCCAGGGGTCTTGAAGGCAGTGATGGGTCTTGAAGGCAGCCAGGGGTCTTGAAGGCAGCCAGGGGTCTTGAAGGCAGCCAGGGGTCTTGAAGGCAGCCAGGGGTCTTGAAGGCAGCCAGTGGTCTTGAAGGCAGCCAGGGGTCTTGAAGGCAGCGAGGGGTCTTGAAGGCAGCCAGGGGTCTTGAAGGCAGCCAGGGGTGTTGAAGGCAGCCAGGGGTGTTGAAGGCAGCCAGGGGTCTTGAACGCAGCCAGGGGTGCTGAAGACAGCCAGGGGTCTTGAAGGCAGCCAGGGGTCTTGAAGGCAGCCAGGGGTCTTGAAGGCAGCCAGGGGTCTTGAAGGCAGCCAGGGGTGTTGAAGGCAGCCAGGGGTGTTGAAGGCAGCCAGGGGTGTTGAAGGCAGCCAGGGGTCTTGAAGGCAGCCAGTGGTCTTGAAGGCAGCCAGGGGTCTTGAAGGCAGCGAGGGGTCTTGAAGGCAGCCAGGGGTCTTGAAGGCAGCCAGGGGTCTTGAAGGCAGCCAGTGGTCTTGAAGGCAGCCAGGGGTCTTGAAGGCAGCGAGGGGTCTTGAAGGCATACAGGGGTCTTGAAGGCAGCCAGGGGTCTTGAAGGCAGCCAGGGGTCTTGAAGGCAGCCAGGGGTCTTGAAGGCAGCCAGTGGTCTTGAAGGCAGCCAGGGGTCTTGAAGGCAGCCAGTGGTCTAGAAGGCAGCCAGGGGTCTTGAAGGCAGCCGGGGGTCTTGAAGGCAGCCAGGGGTCTTGAAGGCAGCCAGGGGTCTTGAAGGCAGGCATGGGTCTTGAAGGCAACCAGGGGTCTTGAAGGCCGTCAGGGGTCTTGAAGGCAGCCAGGGGTCTTGAAGGCAGCCAGGGGTCTTGAAGGCAGGCATGGGTCTTGAAGGCAGCCAGGGGTCTTGAAGGCCGCCAGGGGTCTTGAAGGCAGGCATGGGTCTTGAAGGCAGCCAGGGGTCTTGAAGGCAGCCAGGGGTCTTGAAGGCAGCCAGGGGTCTTGAAGGCAGCAAGGGGTCTTGAAGGCAGGCATGGGTCTTGAAGGCAGCCAGGGGTCTTGAAGGCCGCCAGGGGCCTTGAAGGTAGCCAGGGGTCTTGAAGGCAGCCAGGGGTCTTAAAGGCAGCCAGGGGCCTTGAAGGCAGCCAGGGGTTTATTGGTAATTCCCCTAATGCTTGATGGGAGGCTGTTAAACAGTCTTGGGTTCCGGACACTTAGTGTTTTCTCTTAGTGTACCAATGGCGCCCCTACTTTTAACTGGGGGTATTTTGCATCGCCTGCCCAGTCTTTTACTTTCGTAGGGAGTGGTTTCTGTGTGCAGATTTGGGACCATTCCTTCCAGGGTTTTCCAAGTGTAGATTATGATATATCTCTCTCTCCTGCGCTCCAGTGAGTACAAGTCAAGTGCTTCCAAGCGTTCCCAGTAGTTAAGGTGCTTGACAGAACTTATACGTGCAGTAAAGGTTCTCTGTACACTCTCTAGATCTGCGATTTCACCTGCTTTGAATGGAGATGTTAATGTACAGCAGTATTCCAGCCTAGAGAGAACAAGTGATTTGAAAAGGATCATCATTGGCTTGGCATCTCTTGTTTTGAAAGTTCTCATTATCCATCCTATCATTTTCTTTGCACGTGCGATCGTGGCACTGTTGTGATCCTTGAAAGTGAGATCCTCAGACATTACTACTCCCAGGTCCCTTACATTATTTTTCCGCTCTATTGTATGGCCGGAGTCAGTAGTATACTCTGTTCTAGTTATTATCTCCTCCAGTTTTCCATAACGGAGTAGTTGGAATTTGTCCTCATTGAACATCATATTGTTTACCGTTGCCCACTGGAAAACTTGGTGGTAGTGGTACTGGTTTCTTCAGTCAAATGCTGAGGTGAGTTTAATAACACTGGAGGCAGTGGGAGAGAGGTCGTCAGTCCCTGAGTGTTGATAGTAGGTGGTCAGTCCCAGAGTGTTGATAGTTGGTGGTCAGTCCCTGAGTGTTGATAGTTGGTGGTCAGTCCCTGAGTGTTGATAGTAGGTGGTCAGTCCCTGAGTGTTGATAGTTGGTGGTCAGTCCCTGAGTGTTGATAGTTGGTGGTCAGTCCCTGAGTGTTGATTGTAGGTGGTCAGTCCCTGAGTGTTGATAGTAGGTGGTCAGTCCCTGAGTGTTGATAGTAGGTGGTCAGTCCCTGAGTGTTGATAGTAGGTGGTCAGTCCCTGAGTGTTGATAGTTGGTGGTCAGTCCCTGAGTGTTGATAGAAGGTGGTCAGTCCCTTAGTGTTGATAGAAGGTGGTCAGTCCCTGAGTGTTGATAGTAGGTGGTCAGTCCCTGAGTGTTGATAGTAGGTGGTCAGCCCTTGAGTGTTGCTAGTTGGTGGTCAGTCCCTCAGTCTTGATAGTAGGTGGTCAGTCCCTCGCTCTTGATAGTAGGTGGTCAGTCCCTCAGCCTTGATAGTAGGTGGTCAGTCCCTCAGTCTTGATAGTTGGTGGTCAGTCTTTCAGTCTTGATAGTAGGTGGTCAGTCCCTCAGTCTTGATAGTAGGTGGTCAGTCCCTCAGTCTTGATAGTAGGTGGTCAGTCCCTCAGTCTTGATAGTAGGTGGTCAGTCCCTCAGTCTTGATGTGAGACCTCTACCCACTCTACCGGAGGTATCCCAGCGAGTGAGCACGTCTCCTGTATATCCCAGTGCTTAACAAAATAGGTAATAGCATATGAAGGTACAAATAAAAATGGGAACTATGGCTATAGTTTACTTAATAACATAAAAGGGCTAGAATACAACATATCCTGATGGAAATTTACACAATATAACAATTGACCTATGAGACTTATTACCAGGGGGAAGGGTAGATGTTATCAGTAACACGGACTAGTACTCACTCTTAATTCACCGACCAGCTGACCCGAGATTCCCAATGCGTGGTCCATTACACACGCGGCTGTCCAGAGCTCTCGCTCGACGGACCTGTCACCAACAACCTCTTTGCCCCGTTCTTTCCTGGGCTTATATCGTAGTCAAAGTACCCCCTCCCCAATGGTGTATGTACCACGTGTTACGACCTGACGCCGAGCTCTGACGCTGTTAAGAACAAAAGACCTCAGACGTGGGCGTGACTACCCGACATTTGCTAAGGCAGGTGTGACCATATAATTAGGTCTCCCTAGAGACCTCACAAGCCCATCTGAACTGCATCACATTGATAGTAGGTGGTCAGTCCCTCAGTCTTGATAGTAGGTGGTCAGTCCCTCAGTCTTGATAGTAGGTGGTCAGTCCCTCAGTCATGATAGTAGGTGGTCAGTCCCTCAATCATGATAGTAGGTGGTCAGTCCCTAAGTCTTGATAGTAGGTGGTCAGTCCCTCAGTCTTGATAGTAGGTGGTCAGTCCCTCAGTCTTGATAGTTGGTTGTCAGTCCCTCAGTCTTGATAGTAAGTGGTCAGTCCCTCAGTCTTGATAGTAGGTGGTCAGTCCCTCAGTCATGATAGTAGGTGGTCAGTCCCTCAGTCATGATAGTAGGTGGTCAGTCCCTAAGTCTTGATAGTAGGTGGTCAGTCCCTCAGTCTTGATCGTAGGTGGTCAGTCCCTCAGTCTTGATAGTAGGTGGTGAGTCCCTCAG
>NC_069489.1:13200224-13205224 GCF_026875155.1 Cherax quadricarinatus | reverse complement strand
GTGCTGCATACTCCAGTATGGGCCTAACATACACAGTGTACAGTGTCTTGAACGATTCCTTATTAAGGTATCGGAACGCTATTATCAGGTTTGCCAGGCGCCCGTATGCTGCAGCAGTTATTTGGTTGATGTGTGCCTCCGGTGATGTGCTCGGTGTTATGGTCACCCCGAGGTCTTTCTCCCTGAGTGAGGTCTGTAGTCTTTGTCCACCTAGCCTATACTCTGTCTGCGGTCTTCTTTGCCCCTCCCCAATCTTCATGACTTTGCATTTGGCTGGATTGAATTCGAGAAGCCAGTTACTGGACCACATGTCCAGCCTGTCCAGGTCTCTTTGCAGTCCTGCCTCATCCTCGTCCGATTTAATTCTTCTCATCAACTTCACATCATCTGCGAACAGGGACACTTCAGAGTCTATTCCTTCCATCATGTCGTTCACATATATCAATAATAGCACTGGTCCTAGAACTGACCCCTGTAGGACCCCGCTCGTAACAGGCGCCCACTGTGATACCTCTTCACGTACCATGACTCGTTGCTGCCTCCCTGTCAGGTATTCCCTTATCCATTGCAGTGCCCTCCCTTTTACATGCGCCTGATCCTCCAGCTTCTGCACTAATCTCTTGTGGGGAACTGTGTCAAAGGCCTTCCTGCAGTCTAGGAAAACGCAATCTACCCACCCCTCTCTCTCGTGTCTTACTTCTGTTACCTTGTCATAAAACTCCAAGAGGTTTGTGATACAAGATTTGCCTTCCATGAACCCATGCTGGTTTTCATTTATAATCTTGTTCCTTTCTATGTGTTCGACCACTCTCCTCCTGATAATCTTCTCCATGACCTTGCACACAGTACATGTCAGAGACACAGGTCTGTAGTTTAGTGCCTCGTTTCTGTTTCCTTTCTTAAATATGGGGACTACATTAACTGTCTTCCATTTCTCAGGTAGTTGCCCAGTTTCAAGGGATGTGTTGAAGATTGTGGTTAGAGGCACGCACAGCATCTCTGCTCCTTCTCTAAGGACCCATGGGGAGATGTTGTCCGGTCCCATCGCCTTTGAGGTGTCAAGGTCACTTAAGTGCTTCTTCACCTCCTCCTCAGTTGTTCGTATGTCATCCAACACTTGTTGGTATATTCCCTCTTGATGTTCCCTTCTGTGCTGTCTTAACACAGCCCTTCCTGTCTCTACTGTAAAAACTTCCTTAAATCTCCTGTTCAGCTCCTCACATACCTCCTGATCATTTCTTGTGAGTTCTCCACCTTCTGTCCTTAATCTGATCACCTGGTCTTTGACTGTTGTCTTCCTCCTGATGTGGTATACAACATTTGGGGTCATCTTGATTCTCATGCTATGTCATTTCATTTTGCGTGGGCTCCCTCCTTACCTGTGCGACCTTTCCGGGCCCTGCGACTGATCTCCCTTTTTTCGTGGTTCCTCCCTTCTATACTTTTTCCCATTCTCTATTGCTTTGTTTTTGCCCCTTTACACCGGGAAAACCGGGGCCGTTCTGGTCTTCCCGTTTTTACTTTTTCCCTTGGAATAAACTTTTCCCTGCCTCCTTGCATTTTGTTTTTAAATCCATCATTTCATTTACGCTTTCCTGCCATTCCTGTCCCACTGGGCCTCCCGCAGGGAAATTCTTCAACCCTATTAGTCCCCCTTTTATAGCAGGCTTTTTCCCATTCAAATCCTTTATTTTCCTCCACTTGCAGCTTACTATGTTTCAAAGCACAGAACCACGTGTTCCTAGCTCCTAGGGGACCCCATAACCCAGTCCTCAAAGTCTAGCTGCCCCGGTGAACACAAGTCCAACTTGCTGGTTCATCCTCCCCTCTCACCTGTGTGTGTGTGTGGGGTGGGTGGGTCTATGTTGTTGTGTTTTTTTTTTGGTTATGGTGTGTTGGTTTTGTGTGTATGTGTGTGGGACGTGGTGTGCGTGTGTGTGAGTGGTTTTGTGTTTGTGTGTGGTTTGGTGTTTGTGTTTGTGTGTTTGTGTGTGTGTGTTGTGTGCGTGTTATGGGTTTTGTGTGGTGGTGGGTGTTGGTCAGCAAACACACACAACAAAAACCACACTCACCACACACACACACAAACCACACACACACAAAACACACACACAATACACACACACACACAACACACACAAAACCACACACACACACACACACACACACAACACAACACACACACACAACACACACAACACACACACACACACAAAACACAACCACACACACTCAAAACAAAAAACATACACACACAAAAAACACACACACAAAACCACACACACAAAACACACACACACACACAACACCACACTAACACACACACAGAGGGGCACCTGTGACCCCCGGGTCCCGCAGGGGTCATCCCAACCAGTGCTGTTTCCGGAATTTTGTGAACGACATAACGGAAGGAATAACTCGAGGTGCCCTGTTTGCAGAGGGACGTGAAGTTAAAGGAAAATTTTCATCGATCGAAGACCAGGAAAGAATACAAAGGGAAATTGGGCAGGCTGCGACCTGGTCCAGCAATTGGCTCCGGGAAGTTGAACCCACCAAGTGCAAAGTCAGGGACGACGGGGGAGGGCAAAGAAGACCCCCGAGGGAGTAAAATTTTAAAGGGGCCAGGACTACAAACCTCCTAAAGGGAAAAAAGATTTTGGGGTGAGTTTAACACCGGGGGAAACATCTTTTAAAGCGCACATAAACCCAAAAATTAACTGCTCAGCATTGGGCCCTGGCAAACCTCAAAACCCGAAATTCCCGGGGACATCTTAAAAAGGAAAATCGTTCGGGACCCTGTACACCGTGTACTTAAAGCCCCTTTATTTGGAGTTTTCGGCACCATTTTGGAACCACCACCTAGCCAAGCACGTAAAGAAACTAGAGAAAGGCAAAGGTTTGCAACAAGACTAGTCCCAGAGCTAAGGGGTATGTCACTAGGAGAGAGGTTAAGGGAAATCAACCTGACGACACTGGAGGACAGGAGAGATAGGGGGGACAGGATAACGACATACAAAATACTGAAGGAATTGACAAGGTGACAAAGACAGGATTTCCAGAGATTGGACACAGTAAACAAGGGGACACAGTTGGAAGCTGAAGACACAGATGAATCACAGGGATGTTAGGAAATATTTCTTCAGCCACACAGATAGTCAGTAAGTGGAATAGTTTGGGAAGCGATGTAGGAGCAGGAATCCATACATAGCTTTAAGACAGAGGTATGATAAAAGCTCACGGCTCAGGGAGAGTGACCTAGTAGCGATCATGAAAGCGCGGGGCAGGAGCTCGACTCGACACCCCGCAACCTCAACTAGTGAGTAACAAACTAGGTGAGTAACACACACAACACAACACACACACAACAACACACACACAACACACACAACACACACACACACAACACACACACAACACACACACAACACACACCACACACACACACACAACACACACAACACACACACAACACACACACACACACACACACACACAACACACACACACACACACACACACACACAACACACACACACAACACACACAACACACACACACACACACACAACACACACAACACACACAACACACAATACACACACACAACACACACACAAGTATTTGCTTACAGACGACACTCAAGTGTTTGTTTAGAAGAACACCTTCTGCTTAAGCAAATTTCTTCTCCCCTCTCCAACACCCCTCTTCCCTCTCCCCAACACCTCTCTCCCATCTTCAGCACCTCTCACCCCCCTCCAACCATACCCCCTCTATACACAACCTAATTTCCTGGTGAAGCCCGGGAGCTATACCTGCACTTGTCGCAGAACCAAACACTCCGTTATACACGACGTTTCGCCCTGACGCAGAGCTTCCTCCTGAGCGATACATCGCCGACAGCCAGCGCGGTCGAAACCCTCCCTCCCATTTCTTTAAATTTCCCGCGAAAGTTCGCGGGAAAATCTTTGTTTACATCGTCGCTGATTGGCGGAACAGCCTCGACACCACCTCGCTGATTGGCCGATTGCTCACCCGCGCCTCCTGATTGGTGCATACTCCTCCTCAGCTTCCCACCAAGGAGAACCAATCAGCTAACAAGTATTCCCACTTCTCACGTGTAAATTAAAACTGTAAACACAAGAATCTGGTAAAAACTTTTCACGTAAATTGTAAATTTTGTTTTTCTTAAGCCCTTTTTTTTTATTGAAAAAAAAGCGAGTATATTGGGTTTTGTTTGTCAGGAAAGACTTTGTGGATCCTGCCACTGATAGTGACATAACAGAGAGGGTGAAGTTGCTTGGTATAACATTAATAATAATAATAATAATAATAATAATAATAATAATAATAATAATAATAATAATAATACAGACCACTGCCAGCCTTGCGTCAGGCTGGTGATCGTGCGTCAGGCTGATGGTGAACGTCAGGCTGGTGATAGTGCGTCAGGCTGATGGTGAACGTCAGGCTGGTGATCGTGCGTCAGGCTGATGGTGAACGTCAGGCTGGTGATAGTGCGTCAGGCTGTAGGTGAACGTCAGGCTGGTGATCGTGCGTCAGGCTGATGGTGAACGTCAGGCTGGTGATAGTGCGTCAGGCTGATGGTGAACGTCAGGCTGGTGATAGTGCGTCAGGCTGATGGTGAACGTCAGGCTGGTGATCGTGCGTCAGGCTGATGGTGAACGTCAGGCTGGTGATGTGCGTCAGGTGATGGTGAACGTCAGGCTGGTGATAGTGCGTCAGGCGTGATGGTGAACGTCAGGCTGGTGATCGTGCGTCAGGCTGATGGTGAACGTCAGGCTGGTGATAGTGCGTCAGGCTGGTGATGGTGAACGTCAGGCTGGTGATCGTGCGTCAGGCTGGTGATGGTGAACGTCAGGCTGGTGATCGTGCGTCAGGCTGGTGATGGTGAACGTCAGGCTGGTGATCGTGCGTCAGGCGTGATGGTGAACGTCAGGCTGGTGATGTGCGTCAGGCTGGTGATGGTGAACGTCAGGCTG
>NC_069489.1:13192724-13197724 GCF_026875155.1 Cherax quadricarinatus | reverse complement strand
GGCTCTTAACTGATGGCCGCACGCAAGCCTTGAATGGTACAAACATAGCCCGGTTGGTCAGGGTTAATTGAATTTTTAGGTGCTTGTCCCAGTGCCCTTCTTGAAGACAGCCAGGGGTCTTGAAGACAAGCCAGGGGTCTTGAAAGAATACCAGGAATGGTCCTTTGAAGACAAACCCGGGGTCCTTGAGAACAACTGGGGTCCTTGAAAGACAACCAGAGGGTCTGAAGACAAACCAGGTGTCTTGAAGACCAACCAGGGATCTTGGAAGACAACCAGGGGTCCTTGAAGACAACCAGTGATCTTGAATACAAACCAGGGGTCCTTGAAGACAACCATGGGTCTGAAGACAACCAGGGGTCATGAAGACACAAGGGTCTTTGAAAACAACCATGGTACCATGAAGACAACCAGATCTATGAAGACAAACCAGGTCCTTTGAAGACAACCAGGGAACTTGAAGACAACCAGGGGTTCTTGAGAACAACCATGGGTCCCTTGAAGACAAACCACGGGTCTTGAAGACAACCAGTGGTCTTGAAGACAAACCAGGGTCCTTGAAGACAACCAGGGAACTTGAAGACAACCCAGGGCCTTGAACGACAACCAGGGATCTTGAAAGAACAACCAGGGGTCTTGAAGACAACCAATGGGTTCCCCCTTTGAAAGACAACCAGGGTCTTGAAGACAACCAGGGTGTCTTGAAGAACCACCATGTCTTTGAAGACAACCGAGTGGATCTTGAAGACACCAGGGGTCTTTTGAAGACAACCAGGGGAGTCTGAAGACAAACCATGGTCTTTTGAAAGAACAACCATGGGTCTTGAAGACAACCAAGGGTTCCTGCCTACAACCAGGGGCCCTTGAAAGACAACCATGGGTCCTGAAATACCAACAGGATCTTGTAAGACAACCAGGGGTCCCTTGAAGACAACCAGGATCCTTGAAGACAACCAGGGGTCCTTGAAGACAAACCAGGGGACAGTGATGACAACCAGGGTCTTGGAAGACAACCAGGGTCTTGAAGACAACCAGTGGGGTTCCTTGAAGACAACCAGGGTCCTTGAAGACAACCAAGGGATCTGAAGACAACCAAGGTCTTGAAGACACCAGGGTATCTCTTGAGACAACCAGGGGGTCCTGAAAGACAAACCAATGGGTCCCCTTGGAAGACAAACCAGGGGTCTTGAGACACGCAGGGTCGTTGTAAGACAACCAGGGGTCCTTTGTAAGACAACCATGAATCTTGAAGACAACCGGTCCTTGAAGACAACCAGGATCTGAAGACAACCAAGGGGACTTGAAGACAACCATGGTCTTGAAGATCAACCAGGGGTCCATGAAGACACCCAGGGGTCCTTGAATACAACCAAGGGGGTCTTGAGACCAACCAGGAATCTTGAAGACAACCAGGTGTCTTGAAGTGACAACCGGATCTTGAAGACAACCAGGTTTCCCTTGGATAACAACCGATGGTTTCAGAAGACAACCAGGGGTCTTGAAAGACAACCAGGGTCTTGAAGACATGACCAGGGGTCTTGAAGACAACCTGGTAAACTTGAAGACAACCAGGTGTCTTTGAAGACAACCATGTGATTCTTGAAGACAAACAACCAGGGGTCTTGATAGAACAACCATGGGTCCATTGAGATAACCAACCCAGGGGTCCCATGAAAGACAACCAGGGTCTAGAAGACTACCAGAGGTCCCTTGAAAGACAACCCATGTGGATCTTGAAGACTACCAGGGGTCTTGAAGACAACCGGATAATTCATTGAAAGAACAACCCAGGGGTCTTGAAGACAAACCAGGGGTCGTGAAGACAAACCAGGGGTCCTTTGAAGACAACCAGGGGTCCATGAAGACAACCAGGGTCTAGGAAGACAACCAGGTCCATGAAGACAACCAGGGGTCGTGAAGACAAACCATGGTCTTAGAAGACAACCCAGGGTTCTTGCGAAGACAGCCAGTGTCTTGAAGACAACCAGGGGTCCTTGAAGACAACCAGGGGTCCTTGAAGACAAACCAGGGGTCTGCAGACAACCAGGGGTCTTGAAGACAAGCCAGGGTCCCCTTTGAAGACAACCAGGGGTCCCTTGAAGACTACCAAGGTCCCCTTTTGAAAGAAAACAACCAGGGGAGTCCCTTGAAGGCAGCCAGGGGTCTCCCCTTGAAGACAACCCAGGGGTCCTTGAAGGCAACCAGGGGTCTTGAAGGCAAACCATCGGGGTCTTTGAAGACTAAAACCAGGTGTCTTGAAGACACCCAGAGGAACGTTTGAAGACAACCAGGGGCCCTTGAAGACAACCAGGGATCTGAAGACAACCTGGTGGGGCATTGAAGGACAACCAGGGGTCTTTGAAGACTACCAAGGGGACCTTGGAAGAACAAACCCAGGGATCTGAAGACAATCCAGGGGCTTTGAAAGTACAACCAGGGGTCCCTTTGAAGGCAGCCCAGGGGTCTTTTGAAGAACCAACCTAGGGGTCCTTGAAGACAACAGGGGTCCTGAAAACAACCAGGGACTTGAAAGACAACTAGGGTTCTTGAAGACAACCAGGGGGTCTTGAAGACAGCCAGGAATCTTGGAAGACAACCCAGGTCTTGAAGATAACCAGGAGTCATTGAAGACAACCAGGGTCTTGAAGGCTAACCAGGGTCGTGAAGACAACCAGCGGGTCCCTTGAAAAGCAGCCAGGGTCCTATGAAGACAACCAGGGGTCTGAAGGCCACCAGGGTCTTGAAGACAACCAGGGTCTTGAAAGACAACCCATGGTTGCTTGAAGGAGGCAACCCAGGGTCTTGAAGACAACCAATGGTCCTTTGAAGACACCAGAGGTCTTGAAGACAACCAGGGGACTTGAAGACAACCAAGTGAGAATCATGAAGACAAGCCAGGGGGTCTTGAAGAACAAACCAGGGTCTTGAAGACAAACCAGTGGTTCCCCCTTTGAAGACAACCAGGGTCTTGAAGACACCAGGATCTTGAAGACAACCAGGGGTCCCCCTTGAAGACAACCAGGGTCTTGAAGACCAACCATGGTCTTGAAGACAAACCAGGTGTCTTGAAAGACAAAACACATGAGGTATTGAATCAACCAGTGGTTCTTGAAGACAACCAGGGAGGTACTTGGAAGACAAACAGGTGGTACTTGAAGAAAACCACTGGGTCTGTGAAGGAACGAACCAGGGGTCCTTGAAGGCAACCAGAGGGTCTTGAAGACAACCAGGATTCTTGGAAAGACAACGAGAGGTCTTGAAGACAAACCAGGGTGGTCATGAAGACAACCAGGGTTCCCCCCTTGAAGACAACCAAGGGATTCTGAATACAATCCAGGTGTCCCTTGAAGGCAAACAGAGGTCGTTGAACACAACCAGGGGATCTTGAAGACAACCTGGGATCTTGAAAGAACCAACCAGGGATTCTTGAATACAACCAATGGATCTTGAAGACAACCAGGGGTCTTGAAGGCAACCAAAGGTCTTGAAGACAACCAGGGGGTCCTGAGACAACCAGGGATCCTTTAAGAACCAACCAGGGGTCTTTGAAGACAACCAGGGATCTTGAAAAGAACAACCAAGGTCTTGAAGACAACCATGGGGTCTTTTGAAGACAACCATTGGTCCTTGAGACAACCAGGTGTCTTCGAAAAAGACAACCATGGTCCTTGAAGACAACCAAGGGGTCTGAAGACAACCAGTGGTTCTTGAAGACAACCAGGGTCTTGAAGAAACAACCAGGATTTGAAGGACAACCAGGGTATTAAAGAAACCAACCAGGGTCTTGAAGACAAACCAGGGGTCCTTTGAAGAGAATACCAAGGGCTTGAAGACAACCAGATCTGAAGAAAACCAGGGTCGTGAAGACAACTCAGGGTCTTGAGAAGACAACCAGGTCCTTGAAAGACCACCATTGAGAACTTGAAGCAACCCAGATGTCTTGATAAGACAACCAGGGTCTTGAAGAAACACCAGGGATCGATGAAAGACAACCAAGGTCTTGAATCAACCAGGGGTCTTGAAAGACAGACCAGGTATCTTTGAAGACCAACCAGGATCCCTTGATGACAACCAGGATCTTCGAAGACAACCCAGGTTCTTGAAGACAACCAGGATCTTGAATAAACAACCAGGATCTTGAAGACAACCAAGGGGTCTTGAAAAGACAACCAGGGGACTGAATACAGCCAGGTGATCTTCTGAAAGACAACCAGGATCTTGAAGACAACCAGGGGTCTTGAAGACAACCAGGGATCTAGAGACCAACCAGGGTCTTCAAGACAACCAGAGGTACTGAAGACAACCATGGGGTCCCTTTGAAAGACAAACCAGGGGTCCACCCTTGAAGACAACCAGTGTCTTGAAGACAACCGGGTCATGAAGACAACCAGGGTCCTTGAAGACACCAGGGATCTTTAGAAAGACAACCAGGGTTCTTGAAGTACAACCATGGTGTTGAAGACAACCAGGGATCTTTGCAAGACAACCAGTGGTCATGAAGACTACCAGGGGTCTTGAATGACAACCAGGGGTACTTGAAGACATTACCAGGGATCTTGAAGAACAAACGCAGTGGTTCTTGAAGACAAACCAGGGTCTGAAGACAACCAGTAGGGTCTTGATGACAACCCAGGGGGTCTTGAATACATACCATAGGGGTCTTGAAGACAACCCATGTCCTTGATGACAACCAGGGTCCCTTGAAGACAACCAGGGTTTCCCCTTAATGACAACCATGAGTCTTGAATACATGACCAGGATCTAGAAGACAACCCTTGGTCTATTTGCAGACAACCCTCAGGGTCCTTGAAGACAACCAGGGGTCTTGAAGACATAAAACAGGGGTCCCTTGAAAGGACAACCAGGATCCATGAAGACAACAGTGGTCCTTGAAGACAACACTAGGAGTCCCGAAGAACAACCAGGGGTCTGTGTGAAGAACCAACCAGATCTTGAAGACAACCAGGGGTCCTTTGAAGACAACCAGGGTCCTTGAATAC
>NC_069489.1:13172724-13187724 GCF_026875155.1 Cherax quadricarinatus | reverse complement strand
TATCTCTCCTGCCATGAACAATACTGATCCAGCACTGATATCTCTCCTGCCTGAACAATACTGTTCCAGCACTGACATCTCTCATGCCATGAACAATACTGTTCCAGCACTGATATCTCTCCTGCCCTGAACAATACTGTTCCAGCACTGACCCTTGATCATACTCCCTTCCCCTGCCATGAACAATACTGTTCCAGCACTGATATCTCTCCTGCCGTGAACAATACTGTTTCCAGCACTGATATCTCTCCTCCCCTGAACAATACTGTTCCAGCACTGATATCTCTCCTGCCCTGAACAATACTGTTCCAGCACTGATATCTCTCCTGCCCTGAACAATACTGTTCCAGCACTGATATCTCTCCTGCCCTGAACAATACTGTTCCAGCACTGATATCTCTCCTGCCTTGAACAATAATGTTCCAGCACTGATATCTCTCCTGCCCTGAACAATACTGTTCCAGCACTGATATCTCTCCTACCATGAACAATACTGTTCCAGCACTGATATCTCTCCTGCCTTGAACAATACTGTTCCAGCACTGATATCTCTCCTGCCTTGAACAATACTGTTCCAGCACTGATATCTCTCCTGCCATGAACAATACTGTTCCAGCACTGATATCTCTCCTGCCCTGAACAATACTGTTCCAGCACTGATATCTCTCCTGCCCTGAACAACACTGTTCCAGCACTGCCGTGAACGGAGTTGTCAACACCGAACATGTGCCAGTGGTGATACTATTCAAATCACATGTGCAAGAGTGCACATGTGATTTGAATAGTATCACCACTGGCACTGTTTCCAATGTTTTGAAAGTTCTCGTTATCCACCTGTCATCTTCCTGACTGTGGTCTTTGAAAGAAAGGTCAGCTGGCATTATTACTCCCAGGTTTTTCAATTGCAGTAGTTGTATTATATACAGCGCTGAGAGATATGCAAATGAGAAGAGTGACCTTAAGGGCTAAATGTGTTTTAGAGAATGTTTTGTGTAAGTCACTGATACTACCACCACTACTACTGCCATTACTACCACTGCTACTACCATTACTACCACTACTACCACTATTACTACCACTACTACCACCACTACTACTACCACTATTACTACCACCCCTACCACCACTACTACTACCACTACCACTACTACCACCACTACTACTGCCATTACTACCACTACTACCACCACTACCGGAAAAATAATGTAAGGGACCTGGGAGTAGTAATGTCTGAGGATCTCACTTTCAAGGATCACAACAGTGCCACGATGGATGGATAATGAGAACTTTCAAAACGAGAGATGCCAAGCCCATGATGATCCTTTTCAAATCACTTGTTCTCTCTAGGCTGGAAAACTGCTGTACATTAACATCTCCATTCAAAGCAGGTGAAATTGCAGATCTAGAGAGTGTACAGAGATCCTTTACTGCACGTATAAGTTCTGTCAAGCACCTTAACTACTGGAACACTTGGAAGCACTTGACTTGTACTCACTGGAACGCAGGAGGGAGAGATATATCATAATCTACACTTGGAAAATCTTGGGAAGAATGGTCCCAAATCTGCACACAGAAATCACTCCCTACGAAAGTAAAAGATTGGCAGGCGATGCAAAAATGCCCCCAATAAAAAGTAGGGGCGCCATTGGTACACTAAGAGAAAACACCATAAGTGTCCGGGGCCCAAAACTGTTCAACAGCCTCCCATCAAGCATTAGGGGAATTGCCAATAAACCCCTGGCCCGCCTTCAAGACCCTGTGCTGCCTTCAAGACCCTGGCTGCCTTCAAGACCCCTGGCTGCCTTCAAGAGAAGAGCTGGACAGATTACCTAAAGTCGGTGCGGATCAGCCGGGCTGTGGCTCGTACGTCGGACTGCAGTGCGGCCAGCAGTAACAGCCTAGTATGATCAGGCCACCTGATCCATCGAGGTAGGCCTGGTCGTGGACCGGGCCGCGGGGGCGTTGATTCCCCGGAATAACCTCCAGTAACTACCACTACTACTCCATTACTACCACTTTCTACCACTATTACTACCACTACTACCACCACTACTACTAAACCCCTATTACTACCACTACTACCACCTTACCACCACTACTACTACCATTACCACCACTACCACTACTACTACCATTACAACCACTACTACCACTATTACTACCACTACTACCACCATACTACTACCACTACTACTACCACTACTACCACCACTACACACTATACTACCATTACTACCACTACTACCCACATTTACTACCACTACTACCACCACTACTACTACCACTATTACTACCACTACTACCACCACTACTACTACCACTATTACTACCACTACTACCACCACTACTACTACCACTATTACTACCACTACTACCACCACTACTACTACCACTATTAACTACTACTACCACTACTACCACTATTACTCCACTACTACAACACTATACACCACTATTTCTACACACTATTACTACCACTACTACCGCTATTACTACCACCACAAACCCCTACTAAACACTTACTATTACTACCATTACTACTACTACTACCACCACCACTATTACCACTATTACCACTATTACCACCACTACACCACTAATTACTACCACTATTACTACCATTACCTACACAACCACAACCACCACCACTACAATTCATTACTATAAGCACTAGCAGTCAATCACCAGTGAGGGACAAGAGTTAGAGCACAAGACAAGGCTGCCGCCTCTATCATCCTCACACAAGATGGAGAGAGAGAGAGAGAGAGAGAGAGAGAGAGAGAGAGAGAGAGAGAGAGAGAGAGAGAGAGAGAGAGAGAGAGAGAGAGAGAGAGAGAGAGAGACAGGGAGACAGAGTAGGTGTGAAGGTGTATTCGCTTAATGCGCCCACTACAACGCTATAAATCACCTAACTAACACCTAGCACCATCTCGGAGGCACCTAACACCCAGGGGTAATTAACGCAGGGGCCTCTCGTTACCTAACGAGGGATTGTCACCTGTCTAAATTAGCATCATTGGTGACACCAACTATCTCATTACTTCCAGCTTCCCGTGGCTGGGTTGGTAGCGCACTCACCTCACACACTGAGGTCCGGGATCGATCCCCGGTACGGGTGGAAACATTAGAACGTGTTTGCTTAAGACACCTGCTGTTCATGTTCACCCAGTAGTAAGTAGGTACCTGGGTGTTAGTCACCTTACATCTGCTGTCAGTGTTCACCTAGCAGTCAGTAGGTACCTGGGTGTTAGTTACGCCTGCTGTCAGTGTTCACCTAGCAGTAAGTAGGTACCTGGGTGTTAGTTACACCTGCTGTCAGTGTTCACCTAGCAGTAAGTAGGTACCTGGGTGTTAGTTACACTTGCTGTCAGTGTTCAGCTAGCAGTAAGTAGGTACCTGGGTGTTAGTTACACTTGCTGTCAGTGTTCAGCTAGCAGTAAGTAGGTACCTGGGTGTTAGTTACACCTGCTGTCAGTGTTCACCTAGCAGTAAGTAGGTACCTGGGTGTTAGTTACACCTGCTGTCAGTGTTCACCTAGCAGTAAGCAGGTACCTGGGTGTTAGTTACACCTGCTGTCAGTGTTCACCTAGCAGTCAGTAGGTACCTGGGTGTTAGTGGACTGGTGTGGGTGGCATCCTGGGGGACAAAATTAACCTAAGTTGTGGGAAATGCTCTACATAACCAGGAACTTTCTATATAGTATGTCATTGTTGTGAGCTATGGTCTGTATAAGTTGTACCATCTACTGGTAGAAATAATAATAATATAATTATTATTATTATTATTATTATTATTATTATTATTATTATTATTATTATTATTATATAGTATGTCATTGTTGTGAGCTATGGTCTGTATAAGTTGTACCATCTACTGGTAGAAACAAACATTATTATTACGCCTTTCTCTATCTGTCTCTCTCTCTCTCACTCTCTCTAATCCTTCTTAACTACCAACACGCGTTAATCACCCATTAACTGAAGAACAATTCCTTCTACAGCCGTTTAAATTACTTTGTCTCAGACATCAATTTAAGAGTTATTAACTTCTTAAGACATTCCCTAATTGCTGTCTACTACACGAGGGTCATTAAGCTCGGGTTAATGGGGTTTAAAGTCTGTCTACTACACGAGGGTCATTTAAGGTTGGTTAATGGGATTTAAAGTCTATCTACTACACGAGGATCGTTATGGTTGGTTAATGGGGTTTAAAGTCTATCTACTACACGAGGATCATTATGGTTGGTTAATGGAGTTTAAAGTCTATCTACTACACAAGGGTTATTAAGGTTGGTTGGTTAATTAGTCTTCAGTCATATACTGACTCATAAGCTACTCACAGTCAGGAAGACAGTCACAAAAGCTGGTCTGGGACCTATCATGTAACACGGTCACTCTCAGGGAATCAGTCCCCGGGCTTAGGTCTCATACAGTGACCAAGACTGAGGGACTGACTACCTTACAACCATCAGGCGAACAGCAATGGCAGGTGCCAGGTAACTAACACCCAGGTACCTACTTACTGCTAGGTGAGTAAGGGTAGCAGTCGCAAAGGGAACCTTCCTCGCCCGGTGATCGAACCCAAGAGCTTGTGCTTGTCAGCCGAACACGAATCCACAAAGAACGAGAAACAAGATAGATGGAGTAAGCGTATTTTTTAAATAATTTTTTTAGAGGGTAGGTAGATGTGTTGGAGGTGTGATGGAGGTATGATGGAGGTGTGATGGAGGGAGGAGAGAAGGGAAGAGGTACAAGTGCATGGGGAAGAGGTGGGGAGGAGGGGAATGCAGAAGACCGGAGGTGAGAAAACTGAGGTAGAGTTACACTTTATCAGATGGTCAGACCAGCCCCACCACAGCAGTGGTCTAGTGTTACTAGTGGTAGTGGTGGTGGTAGTGGTGGCAGTGGTAGTGGTGGTGGTGGTAGTGGTGGCAGTGGTAGTGGTGGTGGTGGTGGTGGTGGTGTCCAGCTTTCAGTGTAACTCTGTGTGTGTCTGTCAGGATAGCAAAGCTGTCGGTGCCCTGGTACTGCTCTATGGTGTCTAAAGGCTGAATTATTGATCTCTCTCTCTCTCTCTCTCTCTCTCTCTCTCTCTCTCTCTCTCTCTCCCTCCATCCTTCCCTCCATCCTTCCCTCTATCCTTCCATCCTCCCCTCCATCCCAACAAACTACCCAGGATTTCTTACCAGACACGAGGCCAGAGAATTTTATATACATAGAAAGATGGCCCTTTCTGGGGCCCCCCGGAGAGAAGGGGCCCATGGCACCTACGTGGGCCCCTGCAGAGGAGACCCATGACCATAAATCCCCTAAAAATATTATAGAATCAAGCGAGGGGAACAAATTATCGAGACACCATTTCTCTGAAGAGGGCATCGATTTTTGGGCGAGATGTGACTCGATAAAGCTCTACACAGAGTCAAACACAGCTGGATAAAGCACTGAACAGAGGGGAACCTGCGACATTTCGCCCACTGGCACAGTACAGAGGTGACAGAGGCTGTAGGAGAGAAATGCCTGTGTCGCAGATAGTTGTGGTTGAGAATTTGAGGTTAACTTAGGCACGACTTCCTGGTTGTTATTGCCAACCTGGCCTGGTCTACCCTGGTCTACCCTGGTCTACTCTGGTTTAGTCTGGTCTACCCTGGTCTACTCTGGATGCTCTAGTCTACCCTGGTTTAGTCTGGTCTTCCCTGGTCTACTCTGGATGCTCTAGTCTACCCTGGTTTAGTCTGGTCTTCCCTGGTCTACTCTGAATGCTCTAGTCTACCCTGGTTTAGTCTGGTCTTCCCTGGTCTACTCTGGATGCTCTAGTCTACCCTGGTTTAGTCTGGTCTTCCCTGGTCTACTCTGGATGCTCTAGTCTACCCTGGTTTAGTCTGGTCTTCCCTGGTCTACTCTGGATGCTCTAGTCTACCCTGGTTTAGTCTGGTCTTCCCTGGTCTACTCTGGATGCTCTAGTCTACCCTGGTTTAGTCTGGTCTTCCCTGGTCTACTCTGGATGCTCTAGTCTACCCTGGTTTAGTCTGGTCTTCCCTGGTCTACTCTGGATGCTCTAGTCTACCCTGGTTTAGTCTGGTATTCCCTGGTCTACTCTGGATGCCCCTAGTCTACCCTGATTTAGTCTGGTCTTCCCTGGTCTACTCTGGATGCTCTAGTCTACCCTGGTTTAGTCTGGTCTTCCCTGGTCTACTCGGGATGCTCTAGTCTACCCTGGTTTAGTCTGGTCTTCCCTGGTCTACTCTGGATGCTCTAGTCTACCCTGATTTAGTCTGGTCTTCCCTGGTCTACTCTGGATGCTCTAGTCTACCCTGGTTTAGTCTGGTCTACTCTGGATGCTGTAGTCTACCCTGGTTTTTAGTCTGGTCTTCCCTGGTCTACTCTGGATGCTCTAGTCTACCCTGGTTTAGTCTGGTCTACTCTGGATGCTCTAGTCTACCCTGGTTTAGTCTGGTCTTCCCTGGTCTACTCTGGATGCTCTAGTCTACCCTGGTTTAGTCTGGTCTTCCCTGGTCGACTCTGGATGCTCTAGTCTACCCTGGTTTAGTCTGGTCTTCCCTGGTCTACTCTGGATGCTCTAGTCTACCCTGGTTTAGTCTGGTCTACTCTGGATGCTCTAGTCTACCCTGGTTTAGTCTGGTCTTCCCTGGTCTACTCTGGATGCTCTAGTCTACCCTGGTTTAGTCTGGTCTACTCTGGATGCTCTAGTCTACCCTGGTTTAGTCTGGTCTTCCCTGGTCTACTCTGGACGCTCTAGTCTAACCCTGGTTTAGTCTGGTCTTCCCTGGTCGACTCTGGATGCTCTAGTCTACCCTGGTTTAGTCTGGTCTTCCCTGGTCTACTCTGGATGCTCTAGTCTACCCTGGTTTAGTCTGGTCTTCCCTGGTCTACTCTGGATGCTCTAGTCTACCCTGGTTTAGTCTGGTCTTCCCTGGTCTACTCTGGATGCTCTAGTCTACCCTGGTTTAGTCTGGTCTTCCCTGGTCTACTCTGGATGCTCTAGTCTACCCTGGTTTAGTCTGGTCTTCCCTGGTCTACTCTGGATGCTCTAGTCTACCCTGGTTTAGTCTGGTCTTCCCTGGTCTACTCTGGATGCTCTAGTCTACCCTGGTTTAGTCTGGTCTTCCCTGGTCTACTCTGGATGCTCTAGTCTACCCTGATTTAGTCTGGTCTTCCCTGGTCTACTCTGGATGCTCTAGTCTACCCTGGTTTAGTTCTGGTCTACTCTGGATGCTCTAGTCTACCCTGGTTTTAGTCTGGTCTTCCCTGGTCTACTCTGGATGCTCTAGTCTACCCGGGTTTAGTCTGGTCTTCCCTGGTCGACTCTGATGCTCTAGTCTACCCTGGTTAGTCTGGTCTTCCCTGGTCTACTCTGGATGCTCTAGTCTACCCTGGTTTAGTCTGGTCTACTCTGGATGCTCTAGTCTACCCTGGTTTAGTCTGGTCTTCCCTGGTCTACTCTGGATGCTCTAGTCTACCCTGGTTTAGTCTGGTCTACTCTGGATGCTCTAGTCTACCCTGGTTTAGTCTGGTCTTTCCTGGTCTACTCTGGATGCTCTAGTCTACCCTGGTTTAGTCTGGTCTTCCCTGGTCGACTCTGGATGCTCTAGTCTACCCTGGTTTAGTCTGGTCTTCCCTGGTCTACTCTGGATGCTCTAGTCTACCCTGGTTTAGTCTGGTCTTCCCTGGTCTACTCTGGATGCTCTATTCTACCCTGGTTTAGTCTGGTCTTCCCTGGTCTACTCTGGATGCTCTAGTCTACCCTGGTTTAGTCTGGTCTTCCCTGGTCTACTCTGGATGCTCTAGTCTACCCTGGTTTAGTCTGGTCTTCCCTGGTCTACTCTGGATGCTCTAGTCTACCCTGGTTTAGTCTGGTCTTCCCTGGTCTACTCTGGATGCTCTAGTCTACCCTGGTTTAGTCTGGTCTTCCCTGGTCTAATCTGGATGCTCTAGTCTACCCTGGTTTAGTCTGGTCTTCCCTGGTCTACTCCGGATGCTCTAGTCTACCCTGGTTTAGTCTGGTCTTCCCTGGTCTACTCTGGATGCTCTAGTCTACCCTGGTTTAGTCTGGTCTTCCCTGGTCTACTCTGGATGCTCTAGTCTACCCTGGTTTAGTCTGGTCTTCCCTGGTCTACTCTGGATGCTCTAGTCTACCCTGGTTTAGTCTGGTCTTCCCTGGTCCTAATCTGGATGCTCTAGTCTACCCTGGTTTAGTCTGGTCTTCCCTGGTCTACTCTGGATGCTCTAGTCTACCCTGGTTTAGTCTGGTCTTCCCTGGTCTACTCTGGATGCTCTAGTCTACCCTGGTTTAGTCTGGTATTCCCTGGTCTACTCTGGATGCTCTAGTCTACCCTGGTTTAGTCTGGTCTTCCCTGGTCTACTCTGGATGCTCTAGTCTACCCTGGTTTAGTCTGGTCTTCCCTGGTCTACTCTGGATGCTCTAGTCTACCCTGGTTTAGTCTGGTCTTCCCTGGTCTACTCTGGATGCTCTAGTCTACCCTGGTTTAGTCTGGTCTTCCCTGGTCTACTCTGGATGCTCTAGTCTACCCTGGTTTAGTCTGGTCTTCCCTGGTCTGCTCTGGATGCTCTAGTCTACCCTGGTTTAGTCTGGTCTTCCCTGGTCTACTCTAATCTACTCTGCTCCACCCTGATGTATTCTAGTTACTCTGATCTACCTTACACTAGTCTACCCTGGCCTACCCTCGTCTACTCTAGTCTACCCTGGTCTAATAGGATCTACTCTTCTCTACCATATTCTACTCTGGTCTGCCATTAGTGGAAGCAAAATCTACCCAAACACACACACACACACACACACACACATATAAATATATTATATATATATATATATATATATATAATATATATATATATATATATATATATATATATATATTAATATATATATATATATATATATATATATATACATATATAGAAATATATGTATCTATGTATCCATACTACACAGGGAACTATATATTGCAGCTATGAGATTTGCAATTGAAATCTCAGCAATTCCTGAGGTATTTTTAAGATTACTGTTCCACGTCTCTGTTGCCAGTGTTGCTATACTATTGACTTAAGAAATCGTAATGACCGCAGGTTCAATCCCGGCCGGGGGTATGGTTTGTTTGCTACACTATTCTATATGATAGTTACATTGTGGGAACACCAGCAGTGTTGCTACACTATTCTATATGATAGTTACATTGTGGGAACACCAGCAGTGTTGCTACACTATTCTATATGATAGTTACATTGTGGGAACACCAGCAGTGTTGCTACAATATTCTATATGATAGTTTTCATTGTGGTAACACCAGCAGTGTTGCTACATATTCTATATGATAGTTACATTGTGGGAACACCAGCAGTGTTGCTACACACTATTCTATTATGATAGTTACATTGTGGGAACACCAGCAGTGTTGCTAACAATATTCTATATGATAGTTACATTGTGGGAACACCAGCAGTGTTGCTACACTATTCTATATGATAGTTACATTGTGGGAACACCAGCAGTGTTTTCTACACTATTCTATATGATAGTTACATTGTGGGAACACCAGCAGTGTTGCTACACTATTCTATATGATAGTTACATTGTGGGAACACCAGCAGTGTTGCTACACTATTCTATATGATAGTTACATTGTGGGAACACCAGCAGTGTTGCTACACTATTCTATATGATAGTTACATTGTGGGAACACCAGCAGTGTTACTACACTATTCTATATGATAGTTACATTGTGGGAACACCAGCAGTGTTGCTACACTATTCTATATGATAGTTACATTGTGGGAACACCAGCAGTGTTGCTACACTATTCTATATGATAAGTTACATTGTGGGAACACCAGCAGTGTTGCTACACTATTCTATATGATAGTTACATTGTGGGAACACCAGCAGTGTTGCTACACTATTCTATATGATAGTTACATTGTGGGAACACCAGCAGTGTGTTGCTACACTATTCTATATGATAGTTACATTGTGGGAACACCAGCAGTGTTGCTACACTATTCTATATGATAGTTACATTGTGGGAACACCAGCAGTGTTGCTACACTATTCTATATGATAGTTACATTGTGGAAACACCAGCAGTGTTGCTACACTATTCTATATGATAGTTACATTGTGGGAACACCAGCAGTGTTGCTACACTATTCTATATGATAGTTACATTGTGGGAACACCAGCAGTGTTGCTACACTATTCTATATGATAGTTACATTGTGGGAACACCAGCAGTGTTGCTACACTATTCTATATGATAGTTACATTGTGGGAACACCAGCAGTGTTGCTACACTATTCTATATGATAGTTACATTGTGGGAACACCAGCAGTGTTGCTACACTATTCTATATGATAGTTACATTGTGGGAACACCAGCAGTGTTGCTACACTATTCTATATGATAGTTACATTGTGGGAACACCAGCAGTGTTGCTACACTATTCTATATATAGTAACATTGTGGGAACACCAGCAGTGTTGCTACACTATTCTATATGATAGTTACATTGTGGGGACACCAGCAGTGTTGCTACACTATTCTATATGATAGTTACATTGTGGGAACACCAGCAGTGTTGCTACACTATTCTATATGATAGTTTTCATTGTGGGAACACCAGCAGTGTTGCTACACTATTCTATATGATAGTTACATTGTGGGAACACCAGCAGTGTTGCTACACTATTCTATATGATAGTTACATTGTGGGAACACCAGCAGTGTTGCTACACTATTCTATATGATAGTTACATTGTGGGAACACCAGCAGTGTTGCTACACTATTCTATATGATAGTTACATTGTGGGAACACCAGCAGTGTTGCTACACTATTCTATATGATAGTTTTCATTGTGGGAACACCAGCAGTGTTACTACACTATTCTATATGATAGTTACATTGTGGGAACACCAGCAGTGTTGCTACACTATTCTATATGATAGTTACATTGTGGGAACACCAGCAGTGTTGCTACACTATTCTATATGATAGTTACATTGTGGGAACACCAGCAGTGTTGCTACACTATTCTATATGATAGTTACATTGTGGGAACACCAGCAGTGTTACTACACTATTCTATATGATAGTTACATTGTGGGAACACCAGCAGTGTTGCTACACTATTCTATATGATAGTTACATTGTGGGAACACCAGCAGTGTTGCTACACTATTCTATATGATAGTTACATTGTGGGAACACCAGCAGTGTTGCTACACTATTCTATATGATAGTTACACTGTGGGAACACCAGCAGTGTTGCTACACTATTCTATATGATAGTTACATTGTGGGAACACCAGCAGTGTTGCTACACTATTCTATATGATAGTTACATTGTGGGAACACCAGCAGTGATGCTACACTATTCTAAATGATAGTTACATTGTGGGAACACCAGCAGTGTTGCTACACTATTCTATATGATAGTTACACTGTGGGAACACCAGCAGTGTTGCTACACTATTCTATATGATAGTTACATTGTGGGAACACCAGCAGTGATGCTACACTATTCTATATGATAGTTACACACAGACTGACTGATATAGTAGCCAGACTTAGGCTTGGTTACAAGCACTGCTGACAGTCTGACAGACACACAGACTGACTGGTGTACCAGCCAGATTTAGGCTAATGTTATCTGTCTGCAGCTTTCACTTGAGTCCTTTGTATTTCAGTTACATCCTTATGTGCCATATCAATACCTTTAAACTTTCTACGTCACAATCATGTCTCCCTAATTCTTTTCTCTGTTTGTGGTCACTTCTGGTTCTAGTTTGGTTGCAAATCTTTGGATTCTTTAAAGGTTTGTGTACTGGAGAAAGTGTGGCTTCATGCTGGGGGCCTCATAGTCAGTGGATGGCCCAACATATGTCGTGGATAAGGGAGTGAAGGATTCTGTGCTTAAGTTCCTGAATGCTGTTTTGAGGTTGGTTGTGTTTGTGTGTGTGTGTGT
Organism: Cherax quadricarinatus; assembly: GCF_026875155.1. Lineage (NCBI taxonomy): Eukaryota > Metazoa > Arthropoda > Malacostraca > Decapoda > Parastacidae > Cherax > Cherax quadricarinatus. The sequence continues at coordinate 13,175,726 of NC_069489.1, read as the reverse complement.
ATGTGTTTAATTACCTATGTTCGTTCATGTTTTTCTCTAATCCCTCCCACCCTCCCTCCCACTCTCCCCCTCCCCTCCCACCCTCTCTCCCTCCCTCACCCACACTCTCTCCCTCTCTCTCTCCCTCGTAATTAAGACATCTAAGACACTTTTAATTCTAACTTTTCCGTGTTTATTTTTTGTTGCTTTCTATTTTAGACTTTTTTAATTTTCACAGCTAAATTATGTAGTGTCTAGCTGCCTCTTGTAGCTGTGTTGTAGCTGTGTTGTAGCTGTGTTGTAGCTGTGTTGTAGCTGTGTTGTAGCTGTGTTGTAGCTGTGTTGTAGCTGTGTGTGTGATGTTGTAGCTGTGTTGTAGCTGTGTTGTAGCTGTGTGTGTGATGTTGTAGCTGTGTTGTAGCTGTGTTGTAGCTGTGTTGTAGCTGTGTGTGTGATGTAACTGTGTGTGTGATGTTGTAACTGTGTTGTAGCTTGTGGCATGCAAAGAGTACGTAACCTTTATTCGGCGCATGGACACACCCTCATTTACAGGCTATCTCCCCCAACCAGCGAACCAGGTTGCTAAGAGTTGATGATGGGGCCCCATCGTTCAACTAGTGACCAGGTTCTAGCCAATAAGAAGGTGGGATTGACAATCGCAGAGGTTATGTGGATACCGCTCTCCTGTCTGCCCTTGTCATTCCCACTCTAGAGCTGGTTGAAGCACGGTCTGCTATCTTGTGGCTTCTATTTCTGCCTTGCTTACCGTGGAGTGCACTATATTTATCACTGTACATAGTGTACATATTGCTGTTCTAAATTGGTGAAGGATAATATAAGTCTAAACTTTTTCTACTGTGTTTATTTGCTCCCATTACACCTGGGATAACAGGCCATTTGAAATCCCAGGTTGTAATATGGGTAGCCTGTCCGAGAGCTGGACTTAGAGAAACGGTTGAGCTTAGGGTGAAGCTTGTAGCAGGAACATTGTGTAGCTTGCTGTTTCGCTTCGCTTTTACAAATTTTGCGTGTCAGTTGCTTATGATCAGCCTTGCTATTGTGTGATCGTTCAACAGCTCGCTACTAGCTTGTTCAGTGTGCTCGCTTCGCTACGGTCAGTCTTGTGTGCAGTCGGCTTTGCTTGTATGCGTATTCTGCAATCGTACTGTGCATAGCTAAGCGTGTTCTGCAAATTAACGTGTTACGTTGGGGTATTCGTACTGTGCATAGCGAATAACTTATGCCACCTAGACGAGTCAGACGCCTGGTGTCGGCATATACTTTGCATAACCTACCTAAATTGTCCCTACAGCGTTGTTGGCAAATTGCTCGTTCCATTGGCATTCCCTATAAACGCACTCTTACAGCTGCGCAACTGCGTTCACTTATTGCTGACATACTTATTGAAGAAGAGATGGCACATCAGACTCCTCCCTCTACGGGAGCTAGGGCAAAAACTACTATGTTCTCGCAGGAGGAAGATGATACACCTACGGAGCAAAATGGTCAGTATAGTGCAGCTGGGTTGTCTCAGGGTGAATCAGCGTCGTTGGCACTTCAGCTGGCAAAAATCAATCTTGAGCAAACTAGGGAACAGAGAGCATTCGCAAGGGAAGAATTTGATAGGGAAAGAGAAAGGAGGCAGTTTTCGCATTCTGTAAACGATTTCAGTTTACAAAAAGCAGTACAGCTTGTTCCCCGCTTCAATGAGGCCGAACCAGAGCAATTTTTCGAAAGCTTCGAAAATCAGGCTCGAGCCTTGAGGTGGCCGGAACAGCACTGGGCAGCGTTGGTTCATACAGCATTATTGGGTAAGGCACAGGAATTTACGTCGGTATTAACTGACGCTGAATTCTCTGATTATCAAGTAGTGAAGACCACAGTGTTGGGAGCATATACATGTATCCCAGCTAAATATCGTAAGACCTTCAAATTGAACAGGCGGCAGCTTGGTCAATCCCTGGTGGACTTTGTGAGTCTGGGGTTGGGGCGGTACTATTACAAATCGGGAACAAGGAGCTGCAGCCAATCGCATACTTTTCAGCCAAGTTCCAGCCACATCAGAGAGCTTACTCTACCATTGAAAAAGAAGCCCTCGCGCTGGTAATGGCTTTGGAGCATTTCGATGTTTATGTGGGCCAAACATCGCAGGTGGTCACAGTCTACAGTGATCACAACCCGTTAGTCTATCTCCAAGCCATGAAGAATCACAACACAAGGCTTATGCGTTGGACTCTCAGGCTGCAGCCCTACAATATTTTTATTAAATATATTGCCGGCAAAGAAAATGTGTTGGCAGACTCTTTGTCAAGAGTCTAGTTTAATATTTTATTTAGGTTAGGATGTATTTGTGGTAACCCCCCTTTCAAGCTCTTTTTTTTATCCCCTGATGTGGGGGTTTTTTTTAGTGAGGGGATACGGGCTACCGTCCGCTTGTATCTTGGACCTATGTTGGCTTATCTGACTGCTGTCTCACTCTGAGTTTAGGGTTTGGCTTTCAGGCACTAGGAAAGCTGAGCTCTATCTAAGAGTTGGATGGTGGAGAGGATAGGCGGTCCCATTATTTTGTGCCATGGCGGCACGGTTACCACTGGGAGGTGGCAGCCTAATCCTGAGCCTTCTCGGGGGTGGGGGTGTGGCATGCAAAGAGTACGTAACCTTTATTCGGCGCATGGACACACCCTCATTTACAGGCTATCTCCCCCAACCAGCGAACCAGGTTGCTAAGAGTTGATGATGGGGCCCCATCGTTCAACTAGTGACCAGGTTCTAGCCAATAAGAAGGTGGGATTGACAATCGCAGAGGTTATGTGGATACCGCTCTCCTGTCTGCCCTTGTCATTCCCACTCTAGAGCTGGTTGAAGCACGGTCTGCTATCTTGTGGCTTCTATTTCTGCCTTGCTTACCGTGGAGTGCACTATATTTATCACTGTACATAGTGTACATATTGCTGTTATAATTGGTGAAGGATAATATAAGTCTAAACTTTTTCTACTGTGTTTATTTGCTCCCATTACACCTG
>NC_069489.1:13162724-13170224 GCF_026875155.1 Cherax quadricarinatus | reverse complement strand
AAGACGTCTCATCTCTCGCCTGGACCCATCCTGGATAGATCTGTCATTTCAGCAGAGCCTTCAACACAGGAGGGATGTGGGTGGCCTTACTGTTATGTACAAGGCCAATATTGTCAAAATACCACACTTGGATCCACTTCGAGGACAGCGTGAAACAAACTTTTATGCCACAAGACGGGCAGAAAGCAGCAAACTTCACTCTGGCTGTACCCTTCTCAGAAACATCACTCCATCTGAGATCATACATACCCAGGATGACTCGAGTATGGAACACATTCGTACAGCATAATGATGTCAACGAGATAACGTCAGTTGATCAAGTGAAAATGCTGGCCACAGATGGCTCCAACTTCATCCTGTCCCTACTTGTATGTCTCATAACAATAAAAAATGCTTTCAAATGAGCTGATGTAGGTAAACTTTGCTTGTAATAAATTTAGGAATCTTAAAACCCTGTAAATAGCTGTCAATAAAGCTAGGATCCTTAACTGTAAATAGCACTGTTTTCCCCCTAACCCCCTAGCCTCCCCTTTTCCCTTAACGGCCTTTTTTAGGGGGGGAGGCCCCGCGTCTGGTCCCCGACAGTAAGAAATTACCTGTTATCTGTCTCTTGTCTCTCTCTCCCTCGTTCCTCTCTTCCTCCTCCCCGTTCCTCTCTCTCTCTCTCTCTTCTCCCTCGTTTCCCTCTCTCTCTTTCTCTCCCTCTTTCAATTCTCTCTTCTCCCCGTTCCATCTCTCTCTCTCTCTCCCCCGTTCCCCTCTCTCTCTCCTCTCTTCTCCCTCGTTTTTTCCCCCCCCCCCCCCCCCCCCCCCCCCCCCCCCCCCTTCCATCTCTCTCCCTCTCTCCCTCTTTATCTCTTTTTCTCTCTCCCCCGTTATCTCTCCTCTCTCTCTCTCCCCCGTTCCATCTCTCTCCTCTCTCCCTCGTTCCTCCCCTTTTTCCCCTCTCTCCCTCGTTCCATCTCTCTCTCTCTCCCCCTCGTTCCATCTCTCTCCCTCTCTCCCTCGTTCCATCTCTCTCTCTCTCTCCCTCGTTCCATCTCTTTTTCTCTCTCTCCCTCTTTTCCTTTCTCTCCCCTCTCTCCTCGTTCCATCTCTCTCCCTCTCTCCCTCGTTCCATCTCTCTCTCTCTCTCCCTCTTTCCCATCTCTCTCTCTCTCTCCCTCTTTCCCATCTCTCTCCCTCTCTCCTCTTTCCCATCTCTCTCTCTCTCCCCCTCGTTCCATCTCTCTCTCTCTCTCCCTCGTTCCATCTCTCTGTCTCTCTCCCTCGTTCCATCTCTCTCCCTCGTTCCATCTCTCTGCTCTCTCTCCCTCGTTCCATCTCTCTCCCTCGTTCCATCTCTCTCTCTCTCTCCCTCGTTCCATCTCTCTCTCTCTCTCCCCTCCCTCGTTCCATCTCTCTCTCTCTCTCTCCCTCGTTCCATCTCTCTCTCTCTCCTCGTTCCATCTCTCTCTCTCTCCCTCGTTCCGTCTCTCTCTCTCTCTCCCTCGTTCCATCTATCTCTCTCTCTCTCCCTCGTTCCATCTTTTCTCTCTCTCTCTCTCCCTCGTTCCATCTCTCTCTCTCTCCCTCGTTCCATCTCTCTCTCTCTCCCTCGTTCCATCTCTCTCTCTCTCCCTCGTTCCATCTCTCTCTCTCTCTCCCTCGTTCCATCTCTCTCTCTCTCTCTCTCCCTCGTTCCATCTCTCTCTCTCTCTCTCCCTCGTTCCATCTCTCTCTCTCCCTCGCTCCATCTCTCTCTCTCTCTCACCATAAGCAAAGCTGATATTACCTTCTACATAGCGTCATTAATCTCTCTTCTCTCTTTTCCTCTCTCTCTCTCTCTCTCTCTCTTCTCTCTCTCTCCCCTCTCTTTTCTCTCTCTCTCTCTCTTCTCTCTTCTACGCCTTGCTGTTCTTGTTACGGCGTATTTTTAGCGGACTTACACCATGCGTCAGAGGCGATGGAATGAGGACATTTAACGCTTTCCCGTGCGTTAGTGTGCGTCCCTTTGCGTTACTAGGCAACATATGCGTTAGGGCAGGTCAGTGCACTAGTACGCACTACATGCGTCGTTCCATAGCTGTCCCGATAGGGACTCAGGGGAGACATGATTAGGATGTACAAAATAGTCTGGGGAATTGATGAGAGGGTGGTCAGTTATATAGGCTTGAGGGCAGGTTTCACACACACACACACACACACCACACAAAACACACACACACACACACACACACACAAACACACACACACACACACACCACACACACACACACCACGCACACACACACCACCACACACACCACACACCCCCACACACACACACACACCACACACCCCACCACGCACCCCACACACGCACACGCACACACACACACGCACACACGCACACAACACACACGCACACACACACCACACACACACAAACACAAAACACACACCACACACACCCCGCACACACACGCACACACACACACACACACACACACGCACACACACCACACACACATGCACCAACATGTTAAGGGGCACTACCAAGTGAGAGGGGAGGATGAACCAGCAAGATTGGACCTTGTGTTCACCCTGGGCAGCTCAGACATTGAGGGACATCAAGTAGGGAGAGTCCCCTAGGAGCTAGCGACCACGTGGTTCTGTGCTTTGAATACATAGTAGAGCTGCAAGTGGAGAGAATAACAGGAGTTGAATGGGAAAAGCCTGACTATAAAAGAGGGGACTACATAGGGTTGAAGAACTTCCTGCGGGAGGTCCAGTGGGACAGAGAACTGGCAGGAAAGCCAGTAAATGAAATGAGGAATATGTAACAACAAAATGCAAGGAGGCAGTGGAAAAGTTTATTCCCAAGGGCAACAGTAACAACGGGAAGACCAGAACGAGCCCCTGGTTTACCCGAGGGTGTAAGGAGGCAAAAACAAAGTGCAATAGAGAATGGAAAAAGTACAGAAGGCAGAGAACACATGAAAATAGGGAGATCAGTCGCAGAGCCACGAACGAGTATGCACAGGTAAGGAGGGAGGCCCAGCGACAGTATGAAAATGACATAGCATCGAGAATCAAGACTGACCCGAAACTGTTGTATAGCCACATCAGGAGGAAGACAACAGTCAAAGACCAGGTGATCAGATTAAGGACAGAAGGTGGAGAACTCACAAGAAATGATCAGGAGGTATGTGAGGAGCTGAACAGGAGATTTAAGGAAGTTTTTACAGTAGAGACAGGAAGGGCTGTGGGAAGGGCAGCACAGAAGGGAACATCAAGAGGGAATATACCAACAAGGTTGGATGACATACGAACAACCGCGAGGAGGTACAGAAGCTGCTAAGTGACCTTGATACCTCAAAGGCGATGGGACCGGACAACATCTCCCCCTGGGTCCTTAGAGAAGGAGCAGAGATGCTGTGCGTGCCTCTAACCACAATCTTCAACACATCCCTTGAAACTGGGCAACTACCTGAGAAATGGAAGACAGCTAATGTAGTCCCCATATTTAAGAAAGGAAACAGAAACGAGGCACTAAACTACAGACCTGTGTCTCTGACATGTATTGTGTGCAAAGTCATGGAGAAGATTATCAGGAGGAGAGTGGTCGAACACCTGGAAAGGAACAAGATTATAAATGAAAACCAGCATGGGTTCATGGAAGGCAAATCTTGTATCATAAACCTCCTGGAGTTTTATGACAAGGTAACAGAAGTAAGACACGAGAGAGAGGGGTGGGTAGATTGCGTTTTCCTAGACTGCAGGAAGGCCTTTGACACAGTTCCCCACAAGAGATTAGTGCAGAAGCTGGAGGATCAGGCGCATGTAAAAGGGAGGGCACTGCAATGGATAAGGGAATACCTGACAGGGAGGCAACGAGTCATGGTACGTGAAGAGGTATCACAGTGGGCGCCTGTTACGGGCGGGGTCCCACAGGGGTCAGTTCTAGGACCAGTGCTATTTTTGATATATGTGAACGACATGATGGAAGGAATAGACTCTGAAGTGTCCCTGTTTGCAGATGACGTGAAGTTGATGAGAAGAATTAAATCGGACGAGGATGAGGCAGGACTGCAAAGAGACCTGGACAGGCTGGACATGTGGTCCAGTAACTGGCTTCTCGAATTCAATCCAGCCAAATGCAAAATCATGAAGATTGGGGAGGGGGAAAGAAGACCGCAGACAGAGTATAGGCTAGGTGGACAAAGACTACAGACTCACTCAGGGAGAAAGACCTTAGGGTGACCATAACACCGAGCACATCACCGGAGACACACATCAACCAAATAACCGCTGCAGCATACGGGCGCCTGGCAAAACCTGAGAATAGCGTTCCGATACCTTAATAAGGAATCGTTCAAGACACTGTACACTGTGTATGTTAGGCCCATACTGGAGTATGCAGCACCAGTCTGGAACCCACACTGGTCAAGCACGTCAAGAAGTTAGAGAAAGTACAAAGGTTTGCAACAAGGCTAGTCCCAGAGCTCAAGGGATGTCGTACGAGGAAAGGTTAAGGGAAATCAGACTGACGACACTGGAGGACAGAAGGGTCAGGGGAGACATGATAACGACATATAAGATACTGCGGGGAATGGACAGAGATAGGATGTTCCAGAGAGGGGACACAGGGACAAGGGGTCACAACTGGAAGCTGAAGACTCAGACGAGTCACAGGGACGTTAGGAAGTATTTCTTCAGTCATAGAGTTGTCAGCAAGTGGAATAGCCTAGCAAGTGAAGTAGTGGAGGCAGGAACCATACATAGTTTTAAGAAGAGGTATGACAAAGCTCAGGAAGCAGAGAGAGAGAGGACCCAGTAGCGATCAGTGAAGAGGCGGGGCCAGGAGCTGAGTCTCGACCCCTGCAACCACAATTAGGTGAGTACAATTAGGTGAGTACACACACACACACGCACACACACACTCACACACACACATACACACGCACACACACACACACACACACACACACAACACACACACACACACACACACACACACACACACACACACACACACACAAACACGCACACACACACAACACGCACACACACAACACACACACACAACACAACACAACACAACACAACACACACAACACACAACACACACACACACACACACACACACACACACACACACACACACACACACACACACACACACACACACACACACAACACACACACACACACTCTACAGGGGCCAGGAGCTATGACTCGTCCCCTGCAACCACAACTAGGTAAGTTCGCACACACACACGCACACAGGTGTCAGTGGGCGTGTGGGCGTGGGTCAACGGTGGGCGTGGGCGTCATAAAGGCATCTTATCCACCCACATGATAAACCCACACGTCGTCTACACTAAATGACCCATACACGATCCCACATGAGGAGCCATGCTGAGCCATGCTGAGCCATACTGAGCCATTCTGAACCATGCTGAACCATGCTGAGCCATGCTGAACCATGCTGGGCCATGATGAGCCATGCTGAACCATGCTGGGCCATGCTGAGCCATGCTGAATCATGCTGAGGCATGCTGAACCATGCTGACCCATGCTGACCCATGCTGAGCCATGCTGAGCCATGCTGAACCATGCTGAGCCATGCTGACCCATGCTGACCCTTGCTGAACCATGCTGAGCCATACTGAGTCATGCTGACCCATGCTGAACTATGCTGAACCATGGTGAGCCATGCTGAACCATGCTGAACCATGCTGAGCCATGCTGAACCATGCTGAGCCATGGTGAGCTATGCTGAACCATGCTGAACCATGCTGAGCCATGCTGACCATGCTCAGCCATGCTAGCCATGCTGAGCCATGGTGAGCCATGCTGACCATGCTGAGCCATGCTGACCATGCTGAACCATGCTAACCATGCTGAGCCATGCTGAGCCATGCTGACCATGCTGAGCCGTGGTGAGCCATGCTGAGCCATGCTGTGCCATGCTGACCATGCTGAATCATGCTGAGCCATGCTGAACTATGCTGAACCATGCTGACTATGCTGAGCCATGCTGAACCATGCTGACCATGCTGACCATGCTGAGCCATGGTGAGCCATGCTGACCATGCTGAACCATGCTGACCATGCTGAGCCATGCTGACCTATGCTGAGCCATGCTGACCATGCTGAGCCATGCTGACTGTGCTGAGCCATGCTGACCATGCTGAGCCATGCTGTGCCATGCTGACCATGCTGAATCATGCTGAGCCATGGTGAGCCATGCTGACCATGCTGAACTATGCTGAACCATGCTGACTATGCTGAGCCATGCTGAGCCATGCTGACCATGCTTAGCCATGCTGAGCCATGCTGACCATGCTTAGCCATGCTGAGCCATGCTGACCATGCTGAGCCATGCTGAGCCATGCTGACCATGCTTAGCCATGGTGAGCCATGCTGACCATGCTGAGCCATGCTGATCATGCTGCACCATGCTGACTATGCTGAGCCATGCTGACCATGCTGAGCCATGCTGACCATGCTGAGCCATGCTAACCATGCTGAGTCATGCTGAGCCATGCTGAATCATGCTGAGCCATGCTGACCATGCTGAGCCATGCTGACCATGCTGAGCCATGCTGACCCATGCTGAACCATGCTGACCATGCTGACCATGCTGAGCCATGCTGAACCATGCTGAGCCATGCTGAGCCATGCTGAACCATGCTGACCATGCTGAACCATGCTGACCATGCTGAGCCATGCTGAACCATGCTGAGCCATGCTGACCATGCTGAGCCATGCTGAACAATGCTGAGCCATGCTGACCATGCTGACCAAGCTGAGCCATGCTGAGTCATGCTGACCATGCAGAACCATGCTGAGTGAGGAGCCTTATTGATAACGAGAAGCTTCAATGCCTAGCATAAAAGACGGGAATCAGAGAATCTGCTGAGAGACAGAGACTGGTAAGAGCCAATCAGAGATTGATCAGAGACAGAGACTGACCAGAGACAATCAGAGACCCATCAGACAAATGACCTGCTGGGTTAACAATCAGAGAGGCGAGAATCACCAATCACAACACCCCAATCATATCCTGCACCTGATTTCCCCCTCCCCCTCACATCTCTCTTCCAGCGTTATCTGATTGGCCGACAACACCTCCAGAAGCACGTGATTGGCTCATAAAAATGCAAAGAGAGACCTGATTGGCCCGCCCGGGCTGACTAATGACCAATGATCAGCGGGATATTAAAGGCGGTCCACTGGACCGCCAGCTACTGAAGATGGACCGGTGGGCCACAAGGCGTACCGGAGAGGTGGGCATTATCCTGCGTGATCTTAGAGGCTGTAATTGCAGCCGTTAGCGTGTACATTACGCCCTTACTGGCTGGGTGGGTGGAAGTGGCTGTTAGATAGCAAGCCCAGGGTGGGTGGGTCTGGTCTTGGCTCTAGCTCTGCTCTATAACGGAAGAGTGCGACTCTGTCTCAGAGTCTATAACGAATGATTCGTAGTAAAAATAGCTTTGGGACACACACACACACACACACACCAAAAACCCC
>NC_069489.1:13160642-13162224 GCF_026875155.1 Cherax quadricarinatus | reverse complement strand
CCACCACACACACACACACACACACACACACACACAACACACACACACACACACACAACACAACACACACAAACACACCCACACACAACACACACCAACCACACACACACCACACACACACACACACACCACACACACATATAATGTGAAAGGGTAACCTAGAGAGGCATCCACTTACCTAAGTGGTGAACACTTACGTAAGTGGATTCCTGTCTAAAGTGTACAGAGAATACCTTCCATTAACACCTATTAATCTTTCTGAGAGTCAATTCTTATCTGTTTCTCATCCTTACCTGTCATTCTGATGCTCTCTCTCTCTCTCTCTCTCTCTCCTCTCTCTCTCTCTCTCTCTCTCTCTCTCTCTCTCTCTCTCAGTACTGTTAGGATTTGTATGTGTGTGTGTGTGTGTGAGAGAGAGAGAGAGAGAAAGAGAAGAGAGACAGATAAATAGATAGATAGATAGGGAGATAGATAGATAGATAGATAGATAGAGAGAGAGAGAGAGAGAGAGAAAGAGAGAGTCATCACCTCACCTGATAACCACAATCAGGTAAGTCATCTCAGTGGCAGAAGGAGTTTTCAATTGACAACGTACAGGGTTCAATCCTCCGCCCTCCATCTATCGCCTCAGAGGCGATAGATAAGTGATCGGATGCATTAAGGTGCGATAGATGGGAAATTGAGCGCGTCAGGGAACGATAGATAGATAGACGATTCAATGCTTTTAGTGGGAATAGATGGAGGATCAACTCCTCAACAACTCGATAGATCATTGACTGCTATAGGAAGCGATAGATAGTGGGTTGACTGCTATAGGAAGCGATAGATAGTGGGTTGACTGCTATAGGAAGCGATAGATAGTGGGTTGACTGCTATAGGAAGCGATAGATGGTGTGTGGTCTGCTATAGGAAGCGATAGATGGTGGGTTGACTGCTATAGGAAGCGATAGATAGTGGGTTGACTGCTACAGAAAGCAATAGATAGTGAGTCGATTCTATGGACCCTTATAGCACCCACCCAGCCCAGGATTGATCCCGGGATCTCCGCTTGTGAGCTGAACACCCTAGCCCCTTCCCTGAGGTGTGAGGTACTAGGATCCCTGGCTAGGATTCCTGGCTAGCATCCTTGTCTTGTTCCTTGGCTAGGATCCCTGGCTAAGATTCCTGGCTAGCATCCCTGGCTAGAATCCTTGGCTAGGATCTCTGGCTAGGATCTCTGGCTAGGAAACCTGGCTAGGATTCTTCACTGTGATCCCTGAATAGGATCACTCAATAGGATCCTTTGTTAGGATCCCTGGCTAGGATCCTTGGCTAGGATCCATAGCTAGGTTCTCTCACTAGGATCTCTGGCTAGGATCACTCACTAAGATCCCAGGCTACGATCCTTCACTGGGATCCCTGGCTAAGATCCCTGGTTAGGATCCCTGGTTAGGATCCCTGGTTAGGATCTCTGGCTAGGATCCCTGACTAGGATCCCTTGTTAAGATCCTTCACTGGGATCCCTGGCTAAGATCCCTGGTTAGGATCCCTGGTTAGGATCTCTGGCTAGGATCTCTGGCTAGGATCCCTCATTAGGATCCCT
>NC_069489.1:13138142-13158142 GCF_026875155.1 Cherax quadricarinatus | reverse complement strand
CTAGGGTGAGGGGGAGAAAGAGGGAGCTAGAGTGAGGAGGAGAAAGAGGGAGCTAGGTGGGGGGAGAGAAGGAGGGCGCTAGGGTGAGGGGGAGAAGGAGGGAGCTAGGGTGAGGGGAAGAAAGAGGGAGCTAGGGTGAGGGGGAGAAGGAGGGAGCTAGGGTGAGGGGGAGAAGGAGGGAGCTAGGGTGAGGGAGAGGAGGGAGCTAGGGTGAGGGGAAGAAGGGAGCTAAAGTGAGGGGAGGAGGGAGCTAGGGTGAGGGGGAGAAAGAGGGAGCTAGGGTGAGGGGGAGAAGGAGGGCGCTAGGGTGAGGGGGAGAAGGAGGGAGCTAGGGTGAGGGGAAGAAGAGGGAGTTAGGTGAGGTGGAGAAGGAGGGAGCTAGGGTGAGGGGGAGAAGAGGGAGCTAGGGTGAGGGAGAGAAGGAGGGAGCTAGGGTGAGGGGAAGAAGGGAGCTAAAGTGAGGGGGAGGAGGGAGCTAGGGTGAGGGGGAGAAAGAGGGAGCTAGGGTCAGGGGGAGAAGGAGGGAGCTAGGGTGAGGGGGAGAAAGAAAGAGCTAGGGTGAGGGGAGAAGGTGGGAGCTAGGGTGAGGTGGAGAAGGAGGGAGCTAAGGTGAAGGGGAGAAGGAGGGAGCTAGGGTGAGGGAGAGAAGGAGGGAGCTAGGGTGAGGGGAAGAAGGGAGCTAAATTGAGGGGGAGGAGGGAGCTACGGTGAGGGGGAGGAGGAGGGAGCTAGGGTGAGGGAGAGGAGGGAGCTAGGGTGAGGGAAGAAGGAGGGAGCTAGGGTGAGAGTGAGAAGGAGGAGAGCTAGTGTGAGGGGGAGGAGGGAGCTAGGTGAGGGGGAAGAAAGAGGGAGCTAAGGTGAGGGGAGAAGGAGGGAGCTAGGGTGAGGGGGAGAAGGAGGGAGCTAGGGTGAGGGGGAGAAAGAGGGAGCTAGGGTGAGGGGGAGAAGGAGAGAGCTAGGGTGAGGGGGAGAAGGAGGGAGCTAGGGTGAGGGGGAAAAGGAGGGAGCTAGGGTGAGGGGGAGGAGGGAGCTAGGGTGAGGGGGAGAAGGAGGGAGCTAGGGTGAGGGGAAGAAAGAGGGAGCTAGGGTGAGGGGGAGAAGGAGAGAGCTAGGGTGAGGGGAGAAGGAGGGAGCTAGGGTGAGGGGGAGAAGGAGGGAGCTACCATGAGGGGAGAGAAGAGGGAGCTAGGGTGAGGGGGAGAAGGAGAGAGCTAGGGTGAGGGGGAGAAGGAGGGAGCTAGGGTGAGGGGAGAAGGAGGGAGCTAGGGTGAGGGGAGAAGGAGGGAGCTAGGGTGAGGAGGAGAAGGAGGGAGCTAGGATGAGGGGAGAAGGAGGGAGCTAGGGTGAGGGGGAGAAGGAGGGAGCTAGGGTTAGGGGAGAAGGAGGGAGCTAGGGTGAGGGGGGGAGGGAGGGAAGGGGCTAGGGTGAGGGGAAGAAAGAGGGAGCTAGGGTGAGGGGAGAGGAGGAGCAGGTGAGGGGGAAGGTAGGGTGAGGGAGGGGAGAAGGAGGGAGCTAGGGATGAGGGGAGAAGGAGGAGCTAGGGTGAGGGGAGAAGGAGGGAGCTAGGTGAGATTGAGAAGGAGAGAGCTAGGGTGAGGGGAGGAGGGAGCTAGGGTGAGGGGGAAGGAGAGCTAGGGGGAAAGAGGGGAGCTAGGGTGAGGGGAGAGGAGGGAGCTAGGGTGAGGGAGAAGGAGGGAGCTAGGGTGAGGGGGAGAAGGAGGGAGCTAGGGTGAGGGGGAGAAGGAGGGAGCTAGGGTGAGGGGGAGAAGGAGGGAGCTAGGGTGAGGGGGAGAAGGAGGGAGCTAGGGTGAGGGGGAGAAGGAGGGAGCTAGGGTGAGGGGGAGAAGGAGGGAGCTAGGGTGAGGGGGAGAAGGAGGGAGCTAGGGTGAGGGGGAGAAGGAGGGAGCTAGGGTGAGGGGGAGAAGGAGGGAGCTAGGGTGAGGGGGAGAAGGAGGGAGCTAGGGTGAGGGGGAGAAGGAGGGAGCTAGGGTGAGGGGAGAAGGAGGGAGCTAGGGTGAGGGGAGAAGAGGGACTAGGGTGAGGAGAAGGAGGAGCTAGGGTGAGGGGGAGAAGGAGGGAGCTAGTGATGGGAGATAGGAATGATATATATATATAAATAATATATATATAATATATATAAATATATATATATAATATATATATATATATATATATATATATATATATATATATATATATATATATATATATATAAACTATACCAAAAGGTCAAAAAAAAATAAAAACCGCGCTCTTTCTGGCGCCAACTTTTTGGCGGTAACAAAGCGCGGGAAAAGACAAAGAAAATGGCGCGAGAAGACAGCTCTCGCACTCTGTTGACTATCTTGTCTCTGGTGCGACATGTCAGCGCATTTCTGGTGTAGGAGAGCTTAGGGGTTATTCCCTTGGGTGGGGGTGACCTGGAGGTCCTGGAGAGGGGTTTAGAGACGTAGGGGGAGGGGTTGAAAGTTAGTCCCTTGGGTGGGGGTGACCTGGAGGTCCTTGAGAGGGGTTTAGAGACGTAGGGGGAGGGGTTGAAAGTTAGTCCCTTGGGTGGCGGTGACCTGGAGGTCCTGGAGAGGGGTTTAGAGACGTAGGGGGAGGGGTTGAAAGTTAGTCCCTTGGGTGGCGGTGACCTGGAGGTCCTTGGAGAGAAGTTTAGAGACGTAGGGGGAGGGGTTGAAAGTTAGTCCCTTGGGTGGCGGTGACCTGGAGGTCCTGGAGAGAAGTTTAGAGACGTAGGGGGAGGGGTTGAAAGTTAGTCCCTTGGGTGGGAGTGAGGGAGGTCCGGAGAGGGGTTTAGAGGCGTAGGGAAGGGGTTGAAAGTTAGCCCCTTGGGTGGGGGTGCCCGGTTTTTGGGGAAAGGGGTTAGAAAACTTGGGGGAGGGGTTGAGAGTTAGTCCCTTGGGGGGGGGTGACCTGGAGGTCTTGGAGGGGTTTTTTAAGACGTAAGGGAAGGGGTTAAAATTTGTTTTTGGGTTTGGGGGTTACCTGGAGGTCCGGGAAGAGGTTTAGAGCGTAGGGGGGGGGTTTGGGAATTTTGCCCCTTGGGTGGGGGTGACGGAGGTCCTGGAAGGTTTTTGAGACGTAAGGGGAGGGGTTTTTGGTAAATTGGAAAAGGGGACTCGGGTTGGGGTTAGGGAAAATGTGAATGATTGGGGGGGGGAAAAGTTTGGGAAGGGGAATACGAAAAGTAGGGGGGGGGGGAAGGGGGGTATGAATGGGTAGGGACTTTTTAAGTTGAAGGGGGTTGTTAAAGGGTAGGCAAAGGAATTTAAGGAGAAAGGGGTTTTAAAGGGGGTGGGAATTATCTTTAGGGGTAGGGGAATTGGAAAAGTAGGGGGATGCTAAAAGGTAAAAGGTTGTTAACGGGTAGGGGCTGTAAAGGGTAGGGCGATTAAGGGCTGGGGAAGATGTTAAGGGGTAAGGGGAGGATTTAAAGGGGTAGGGAGGATGTTAAAGGGTATGGGGTTTAAAGGGGGCTGGGGGGATGTTAATGGTAGAGAAAGTTAAGGGGTAGGTAGAGTAAAGGGGTAAGAAGGTGTTTTTGGGAAGGGGGTTTTAGGAGTAGGAGTCTTAAAGGGGGTAGGGAAGGAGTGAAAGGGCAAGGGACGTTAAGGGTGGATGGGTTAAGGGGTAATGGAGGATGTAAAAGGGTAAGGGGAATTTTAAAGGGGGGGAGAGTTAAGGGGAAGGGGGGTGTTAAGGGGGGGGGAGAAAACCACACCACACACACACACCACCACACACACCACACACAAACACAAGCACCAAAAACCCCCCTCCCATTTTTTGTGT
Organism: Cherax quadricarinatus; assembly: GCF_026875155.1. Classification (NCBI taxonomy): domain Eukaryota; kingdom Metazoa; phylum Arthropoda; class Malacostraca; order Decapoda; family Parastacidae; genus Cherax; species Cherax quadricarinatus. Next base: position 13,154,344 of record NC_069489.1, on the reverse strand, counting down.
TCCCCTCCCCCCTTCCCCTCCCCACCCCCCCTCTACCCCCCCCTACCCTCCCCCCCTCAAGGCGCGAACCTTTAACAGGTTATGTTTAAAGACCCGAGCGTTTAGTGGGCCTTTAGGGGCCCTTTTCAGGTATATTAAAGGGAAAGGGCGGGGGCCTTTTGTGTGTGTGTGTTGTGTGTGTTTGTTGTGTGGTGGTTTGTGTGTGTGTGTGGTGTGTGTGTTGTGTGTGTGTTGGTGTGTGTGTGTGGTTGTGTTTGTTGTGGTGTTGTGTGTTTTGTGTGTGTGTGTTTTTGTGTGTTGTGTTGTGTGGGGTGTGTGTTTGTGTGTTTTGGTGTTGTGGTGTGTGGGTGTGTGTGTGTTTGTGGTGGGTGGGGGTTGTGTTACTCCACCTAGTTGTTCACCTGCTGGGGTTGCAGGGGTCGAGTCCGAGCCCCTCCCCCGCCTTTCACTGGTCCACTGGTCATTTTCCCGAAACCGTGACTTTATATACCTCTGCGAAAGGGTGATTAACTTTTTCTTGGGTGATTACCTTTTAAAAACGTTTTTCCCCCTTAAAAGGGGGGGTTTGACAAAGGGGTTTTAAAATTGCCCCCTTTTTCAAGAGGGGGCCCCGGGAGTATGGTCTCACCCCCGCGAGTATAGTGGGGGAGTACACATACTACCAAAAACACTCACAAACACAACACACACACAAAAGCAAAGTCTGAATATTGGGGAAAAGGGAAAGAAGACCGCAGACACAATATAGTTTAGATGGCCAAAGACTGCAAAAACCCCATCAAGGAAAAAAAATCGGGGGGGATATAAAAACCGAGCAATTTTTCCTGAGAAAACACATCAATCAGTAACTGTGCAGCATACGGGGCCTGGCAAACCTCGGATAGATTGTACCCCCAGAAAAAGGAGTCGTTCAAGATCTGTATACCATCTCGTCGGCCATACTGGAGTATGCAGCACCGTTTGGAATCCAACCTAGTCAAGCAGTCAAGAAAATTTGAGAAAAATGCAAAGTTTCAAACAAGACTAGTCCCCGACTACGGGGATTGTCCTACGAAGAAAGGTTGAGGGAAATCGGCCTGACGAAACTGGAGGGCAGGAGGGAGGGGAGACATGATAACGACTTAAAATACTGCGCGGAATAGACAAAGGGGGACAAAAAGGGATGTTCCAGAGTGGGACACAGACCAAGGTCACAATTGGAAGTTGAAGATCGAGAATCAAAGGGTGTTAGGAAGTATTTCTTCATTTTATGAGTAGTCAGGCCCTGGAATAGCCTGAAAGTGATGGGTGGGGCAGGGAAACCCTACATGTTTTAAAGGGGAGGTAGAAGAGCTCGGGGGCAGGGGAGAGGGGGGACCCGTAGCAATCAGTGAAGGGCGGGGCCCGGAGCTATGACTCGCCCCCCCCCACAAAAAATAAAAAAAAAAACCCCCCCCCCCCCCCAAAAAAAAACAACCCCCACAAAAAAAAAAAAAAAAACAAAAGAACACACACACACACAAACACACAAAAACACACACCACAAAACAACACACAACACACCCAAAAACAACACACCCACACAAAAAAACACACACCACCAACACAACACACCACACCCCCCACACCACCACAACAAACACACACACACACAACACACACCCAAAACACACACACACACACACAAACACACACAAACACACCAAAAACCCAAAATACACACACACACACACACACAACAACACACACACAACCAACACACACACCACACAACAACCCAACCAAACAAACCCCAAAACACACACACCACCCAAAAACACACACCAAAACACAACACCACACAAACACAAAAAAACAACAACCCCCAAACCACACACAACAAAACCAACAACACACACCACAACACACACACACCAAAACACACACACACACACACAAAAACACAACACACCCACACACACCACACCAACCACACACACACAACACACACACACACAAAAACCCACCAACACCTCAAAAACACCACCCAACAAACACACACAACACACCAACACAACAACACAACACAAAACCCACCAACCCAAACACAAACACACCACAAAAAAAAAACACACACACACAAAACACACACCCCAACACACACACACACACACCACACCAAAACCCACACACACCACAAAACACACACACACACAAAACACCCCACACACAAAACACAAAAACCATACACACACAAAAATACACACACACATGGAGTTCAATCCCACCAAGTCCCCAAAGTCATGAAGTTTTGGGGAAGGGCAAAAAAGACCCCAGAGGGAAAGTACCAGTCTAGGGGCCAGAGACTCCCAAAAGCTCACCCCAAGGAAAAAAGATCTTGGGGGATTTATAACCCAAGGCACATCTCCTAAAGGGCGCACATAAACCCCAAATAACGCTGAAAGCATAGGGGCGCCAAAGGCAAACCTCAAAACAGCTTTCCCCGAATCTTAAAAAGGAATCATTAAAGGGCCCCCTGTAAACCGTGTATGTTAGGCCCATATTGGGAAAGTATGGGGGAAACCATTTTGGGAAACCCCAAACCCCTAGCCAAACACGTAAAGAAACTAGGGGAAAGTCCCAAGGTTTCCCAACAAGACTACCCCAGAGCTAAGGGTATGTCCTGCGAAAAAGGGTTTAAAGGGAAAAATAAACCCTGCGACAGGAGGAACAGGAAAAGGATAGGGGGACATGAAAAACGACATAAAAAATTGAGGGAAATTAAACAAGGGGGACAAAGAAAGGATGTTCCAGAGTTTGGGGGACCCCCCCCAAGTAACAAGGGGACACAGTTGGAAGCTAAAGATACAATGAATCACAGGGATGTTAGGAAGTATTTCTTCACCCAACAGAGTATCAGTAAGTGGAATATTTTTGGGAAGCGATGTAGGGGAAACAGGTTCCTTTAACATAGTTTTAAAACGAGGTATGAAAAAGCTCACGGCTCCGGGGGAGTTTACCTTGTAGCGATCAGTGAAGAAAGGGGGGGGCCAGGGGCTCGGACTCGAACCCCCCCAACCCCAAATGGGAGGGACAACTAGGTGGAGTAAAAACACACAACCAAAAACACACACACAAAACCACCCCACAGCACACAAAAAACCCCACACAACAAAACCCCACACACCCAAAAACCACAACACCACACACAACACACACACACAAAAACACCCCACACCACACAAAAACACACACAACACAACACACACAAAAAACCCCACACACACACACACACACCCCAACCCCATAACACACCACACACACAACAATACAAAAACACACACACACACACAACACAACACACACACACACACCAAAACACACACAACACACACCCCCAAAAACACACACACAACACACACACACACACACAACACACACACAACAACACACCCCCACACACAAACAACCCCAACCCCACACAAAACACAAACCCCACCCCACACCAAAACACACCCAAAACCAAAACACACAACACACAACACACACACACACAACACACACACCACCACAACACACACACAACACCCAAAAAACACACACCCCACACACAACACAACCACACAACAACAAAACAACAAAAACACCCCCCCACACACACACACAACCACACAAACCCCCAAAACACACACAAACACAAACACACCACACAAAATCCCCCCCCCCCACACACACACCCCAACACACCAAAACCCACCCCACCCCCACACACAAAACACACCACACACACGCCACAGAGTAGTCCAGTAAGTGGAATAGTTTGGGGAAAGGGGGTTGTAGTGGAGGCAGGGTCCGTAAATAGCTTTTAAGTTGGGTTTCCCCAAAATGGTCTTTAATGACCCCTTTTTAAATGGGCCCCCAAAAATGGTCTTTTAATTTACCTTAAGTGGTCCCCCAAAGGGTCTTTAAAAGACCCCTTTTTTTGGGGCATTAAAAAACCCCCCTTTGATGACCACTTTAAATGGTCTTCAAAGTGGGGGCGTATTAGCCCCGTCATTCCCCAGTCAGGATCTCTCTCTCTCCCCTCCCCCTCTCTCCCCTCCCCCCCTCTCCCCCTCTTTTTCTCTCTTTTCTTTTCCCCCTCCTCCTCTCTCTCTCCCCCCTCTCTCTCTTCATCTCCTCCATTCCCCCTTTCTCTCCCTCCCCCCCTCTTACCTGTTTTTCCTTTTCTCCCCATCTTAAGCGCCCCCCGCCTACCAAGCCTCTCTCCCCCCTTTATGTACCGCTATCTCTCTCTCTTTTTTCCCCTCGTTTTCCTCTTTTTTTTTTCTCTCTTTCCTGTCGTACCCCTTCTTTTAAAACTATTAGGATATTGGCAAACCCAAACCTTTTATAATGTGAGACGGGGCCCTTTAAATTTAGGACAGGGCTTTGATAATATGGACAGGGCTTGATAATGTGGACAGGGGCCCTTTTAATGTGGACAAGACTTTGATAAAGGAGAAAAGGGCTTGATAAAGTGAGACGGACTTTTATAATGTGAGACAGGGCCTTATAAAGTGAGACAGGCTTTGTAATGTGAGACGGGCCTTTATATGAGAGACAGGGTCTTGATAAAGTGAGACAGGGCCTTGATAATGTGAGACAGGACTTTGTAATGTGAACAGGGGCCCTTTATAATGAGAGAAAAAAGGGTTTTGATAAGGAAAATTGGTGAGACGGGCCCTTTATAAAGGGACAGGGTCTTGTAATGTGAGAAAGGGCTTTTATAATGTGAGACAGGGCTTGTAATGTGAAGGACAAAGAACCCTGATAATGGGAAGGGCTTTTTGGGCCTTGATAATTGGACAAGACTTTGAAATGTGAGACAGGGCCTTGATAAAGTAGACAGGACTTTGAAAAGTGGAAGGGGAAATTTAGGCCTTTTTAAAGTGAGAAGGGGAAAAAGACCTTTGATAATGTAGCAGGGCCTTGATAATTTAAAGGGCAGGGCTTGATAAAAGTGGAACCTTTTTGGGGCCTTTGAAAAAGTGGAAGGGGAAATGGGGACTTTGATAATGTGAAAGGGTCTTGAAAAAAATTTTAATGTGGGAAGGGGAAAAACAGGGGGTTTATTTTGGGAAAATTTAAATGTGAGACCCAAAGGGCCTTTTATAATGTGGACAGGGCCTTGATAAAAAAGGGGTTTTTTTGGGGAAAACAAAAGGGCATTTTAATGTGAGAAAGGGAAAAAAGGGGTTGATAATTTAGACAAGGTCATTTTTAAATTAAATAGAAAAAACAGGGGGGGTTTGGGAATTAAATTAAGGGGGAAAGGGGAAGGGGAAAAGACAGGTTTTGATAAAAAAGAAAAAACCCCCCAGGTCTTGATAAAAAGGACGGGTCTTGATAATAGGACAGGGTCTTGATAAAAGGGGTTTTAAAAACAAGGTCTTGATAATAAGAGCAAGGGCTTTTAATAAGAGACAGGGTCCCGATAAAGGGAAAGGGTCTTGATAATAAGAGACAAGGTTTTGATAAATAAAAGACAGGGGCTTGATTAAGAACGGGTTTGATAATAAGAGACACGGGCTTTATTAATTTAAAAGCAGGGTCTTGATAAAAGAGACAGGGTTTGTAATGAGAGGAAAAGTCGATAATAAGAGACAGGGGCTTGATAATAAGAGACAAGGTCTTGATAAGAGACAAGGTCTTGAAAATGAGGACAGTCTTAATTGAGAGACAGGGTCTTGATAATAAGAAAGGTTTGATAATGAGACAAGGCTGATAAGAGAGAAATCTTGTAATGGAGACAAGGTCTTGATAATAAGAGAAAAGGCAAATGGACTTTTTATAAAAAGGACAAGGGCTTGATAATAAGGACAAGGTCTTGAATAGAGACAAGGTCTTGATAATGAGGGCAAGGTCTTTTGGGGAAATTTTAATAGAGACAGGTCTTGATAATGAGAGACAAGGTCTTGATAATAAGAGACAAGGTCTTGATAATGAGACAAGGTCTTGATAATAAGAGACAAGGTCTTGATAATGAGACAAGGTCTTGATAATGAGAGACAAGGTCTTGATAATGAGACAAGGTCTTGATGAGAGACAGGGTCTTGATATTAAAAACAGGTCCTTGATAATGACATTCAATGGTTATTCTGCATAGTGTTACCTGGTTATTCCAAGCCTTTAGGGGAGCCGGATCATACCTAGTCCTTAAACTGTGTAAAGGGCATGAAGGAGGACCGATGACTCCCCCTTCCTTCCTTAATTGAGGTGGTCAGTCCCCACAAACTAAAAGGGGTCCCCCCACAACCCCACCAGCAAGGGGGGGCATGGAAGGCTCCCCAACCCAAGACTGGCTTCACATAATGGCCCTTATGGCTCGTTGTGGCTAACACTGTTCATGGCCCCGGTGATGCGGCGAATATTTCTGGGATTAATGTTAGGTTAGCTGGCGTGGGAAGGATTTATCTTCGAGGTGAGGGTAGATAAGAGTGATCACAGGCGCTTATACTCGGCTCTGTGAACCACTTTATCTCAGCTCTACAAGTGTGTTCTCCTGACTCTGGGAGATGACCACAGCATCAATTGTCGAGCTGTTGTTCAAGAGTGTTAACCTGACTCTGGGAGATGACCACAGCATCACTTGTCGAGTTGTTGTTCAAGAGTGTTAACCTGACTCTGGGAGATGACCACAGCATCACTTGTCGAGTTGTTGTTCAAGAGTGTTAACCTGACTCTGGGAGATGACCACAGCATCACTTGTCGAGTTATTGTTCAAGAGTGTTAACCTGACTCTGGGAGATGACCACAGCATCACTTGTCGAGTTATTGTTCAAGAGTGTTAACCTGACTCTGGGAGATGACCACAGCATCACTTGTCGAGTTGTTGTTCAAGAGTGTTAACCTGACTCTGGGAGATGACCACAGCATCACTTGTCGAGTTATTGTTCAAGAGTGTTAACCTGACTCTGGGAGATGACCACAGCATCACTTGTCGAGTTGTTGTTCAAGAGTGTTAACCTGACTCTGGGAGATGACCACAGCATCACTTGTCGAGTTCCTGCTCTTGTATTTTATACGCTCCTGTACACCTGGCCTGGTCACAGACCGTGCCGAGGGGGCGTTGACCCCCAAAACCCTCCCCAGGTATACTCCAGGTATGCACCAAGTGGTGGGTTATGCCAGGGGTTTACACTGGTTTACTGTTTCACCAGGGTTGGTATTGATGGTAAACCATGGAGGCTGGGGGGGGGGGGAGGCTGTGTGTTAGTGGGAGGTTGTCTGTCTATCTATGTGTCTGCTCCTGTCTATCCGTCTGTCTGTTGTGTCTGTTTTTGTTTCTGTCTATATACATTTATGTCTGTCTATGCCTGCCTGCCTCTGTCTATGAATCTCTCTCTCTCTCTGTCTCTCTTCCTGGTATCTGTGAGTGCCTAAGATACTGCCAGTGTTTGTGTGTGTGTGTGTGTGTGTGTGTGTGTGTGTGTGTGTGTGTGTGTGTGTGTGTGTGTGTGTGTGTGTGTGTGTGTGTGTGTGTGTGTGTGTGTGTGTGCCAAAGGCTAGTTTACATACAGAATCATTCGTTATAGACTCTGAGACAGAGTCGCAACTCTTCCGTTATAGAGCAGAGCTAGAGCCAAGACCAGACCCACCCACCCTGGGCTTGCTATCTAACAGCCACTTCCACCCAGCCAGCCAGTAAGGGCGTAATGTACACGCTAACGGCTGCAATTACAGCCTCTAAGATCACGCAGGATAATGGCCCACCTCTCCGGTACGCCTTGTGGCCCACCGGTCCATCTTCAGTAGCTGGCGGTCCAGTGGACCGCCTTTAATATCCCGCTGATCATTGGTCATTAGTCAGCCCGGGCGGGCCAATCAGGTCTCTCTTTGCATTTTTATGAGCCAATCACGTGCTTCTGGAGGTGTTGTCGGCCAATCAGATAACGCTGGAAGAGAGATGTGAGGGGGAGGGGGAAATCAGGTGCAGGATATGATTGGGGTGTTGTGATTGGTGATTCTCGCCTCTCTGATTGTTAACCCAGCAGGTCATTTGTCTGAGGGGTCTCTGTTTGTCTCTGGTCATCTCTGTCCTGATCAATCTCTGTTTGGGGCTCTTACATCTCTGTCTCTCAGCAATTCTCTGTTTTCCCTCTTTTATGCTAGGCTTTGAAGTTTCCGTTATAAATAAGGCCCCTCACTCAGCTGGTTTGAGGCAGCATGACTCACCCTGGCTCAGCTTGGTCAGCAGGGGTCAGCATGGCTCAGCATTGTTCAGCATGGCCAGCAGGGGTCAGCATGGCTCGCGGTTTCAGCTGGCTCAGCTGGTCAGCATGGTTCAGCATGGTCGCATGGTTCGCATGGCCCCAGCAGGCTCGGCAGGGTTCAGCTGGCTCGCATGGTCAGCATGGTCGCAGGTTCGCATGGGTCCATGGCTCGGGCAGGGTCACAGGGCTCAGCATGGTCAGCATGGCTCAGCAGATTCGCATGGCTAGCATGATCAATGGTTGCAGGGTCAGCATGGTCACATGGCTCAGCATGGTCGCGGGGGCTCGCATGTCGCAGGTGAGCTTTTTCACATGGCCAGCAGGGTCACAGGGCCACCAGGCAAAGCAGGGTACAGGGCTCACATGGCTCGCTGGTCCAGGCTCAGCATGGCTAAGCAAGGCCCCGCTGGCTCACTGGCTAAGCAGGGTAGCTGGCCACTTGGCCGCATAGCAGCAGGTTCACATAGTTCAGCATGGCAGCATGGCTCCCCAAGGCTCAGCATGATTCAGGGTCGCATGGCACAGCATGGCCAGCAGGGTCAGCATGGCTCAGCACAGTCAGCATGGTCAGCATGGTCAGCATGGCTCAGCTGGGCCCAGCAGGCTCAGCAGGTCAGCATGGTTCAGCATGGTCACATGGCTCCCATGGCTCAGCAGGGGCAGCATGGTCCTGGTTCAGCATGGCTCAGCTAGTCAGCGGGTTTTCGCATATTTTCAGCATGGCTCAGCATGTTCAGCAGGGTCACTGGCACAGCATGGCTCAGCATGGCTCCCCACGGCCGATGGTCACAGGCCCCAGAGGGGTCGCAGGTTTTTAGCATTTTTTAGCGGTCACTGGCTCGCAGGTCACATGGCTCACCAGGGCCTCAGCAGGCTAGCAGGGCTGAGCATGGCAGCATGGCCACAGGGGTTCAGCAGGTTAGCTAGCTCACCATGGCTCAGCAGGGGTTCGCAGGCTCAGCATGGTTCCATTTTTCACATGGTCACCATGGTTCACAAGTTAAGCATGGTCACATGACCAGGGCTCACAGGGTTTTAGAAAGGGGTTTCAGCATGGGTCGCATGGCTCAGCGGGGGGTTCAGCATGGTCACATGGCTCAGCATGGTTCCCATGGGTCAGCAGGGTTCAGCACCTCAGCTAAAATTCAGCATGGCTCGCATGGCCCCATGGTTCAGCATGGCTCATCATGGCCCAGCATGGTTCAGCATGCTCAGCAGGGTTTCAGCAGGTTTCAGAATGGCTCATTATGGCTCAGAAAAGGTCAGGGCTCCTCGTGGGGATCGTGTATGGGTTCATTTAGTGTAGAGGCGTTGGGTTTACTGTGGGGGGATAAGATCCTTTATGACGCCCACGCCCCAGTTGACCCCACGCCCACACGCCCACTGACCCTGTGTGCGTGTGTGTGTGGAATTTACCTAGTTGGGGTTGCAGGGGACAGCTAGTCCTGGCCCCTGTGAGGTGTGTGTGGGGGTTGTGTGGTGTTTGGGGTGTGTGTGTGTGTTTGTTGTGTGTGGTTTGTGTGTGTGTTGGTGTGGTGTGGGGTGTGTGTGTGTGTGTTTGTGTTGTGTTGGTTGTGTGTTGTTTTGTGGTGTTGTGTGGGGTGCGTGTTGTGTTGTGTGCTGTTGGGGTTGGTGTGGGTGTGTGTGTGGTGTGTGTGGGTTGTGGTGTGTTGGTGTGGTGTGTGTGGGTGTGTGGCGTGTGTAGTTTTTGTGTGTGGTGTGTTTTGTGCGTGTGTTTTGTGTGTACCCACCTAATTGTACTCACCTAATTGGGGTTGCAGGGGTCGAGACCAGCCCCCTGGCCCCGCCTTTTCACTGATCGCTACGGGGGTCCCTCTCCTCGCTTCCGGCTTTGTCATACCTTTTCTTAAAACTATTTTGGGTTTTCCCCCCACACTTCACGCTACTATTCCACTTGCTGACAACTCTAGACTAAAGAAATATTTCCCCTAACGTCCCGGACTCGCTGAGTCTTCAGCTTCCAGTTGTGACCCCTTGTCCCTGTGTCCCCTCTCTGGAACCCCTACTCTGTCCTTTCCCCCCGAATACTTATATGTCTTTTATTTTCTCCCCGCCCCTCTGTCCCCCAGGTCGTCACCCCTGATTTCCTTTTAACCCTTCCTCGTACGACATTCCCTTGAGCTCTGGGACTAGCCTTTTTTGCAAAACCTTTTTTACTTTCTCTAATTCTTGACTGCTTGACCGGGTGTGGGTTCCAACTGGTGCGCATACTCCAGTAGGGGCCAAACATACACAGTGTCAGTGTCTTGAACGATTCCTTTTAAGGGTATCGGAACGTTTTCTCGGTTTGCCAGGCCCCGTATGCTGCAGGGGTTTTTTGGGTTGATGTGTGTCTCCGGTGATGTGCTCGGGGTTATGGTCCCCTAAGGTCTTTCTCCGATGGGTCTGTAGTCTTTGTCCACCTAGCCTATCTCTGTCTGCGTCTTCCCCCCCCCCCAACTTATGATTTTGCTTTGGCGGATTGAATTTCGAGAAGCCTTTACTGGACCACTGTCCACCTGCCCAGGTCTCTTTGCATCCTGCCTCATCCTCGCCCGATTTAATTCTTTCATCAATTTCACGTCATCGAAAACGGGGACATTTTCAGATCTATTCCTTCCATCTGTCGTTCACATATATCAAAAATGCACTGTCCTAAACTGACCCCTGGGGGACCCCCGTCGTAACAGGCGCCCACTGGATACCTCTTCACGTACCATGACTCGTTGCCTCCCTGCAGGTTTTCCCCTTATCCATTGCGTGCCCCCCCTTTTTACAGCCCTGATCCTCCGTTCTGACTAATCTCTTGTGGGAACGTGTCAAAGGCCTTCCTGCATCTGGGAAAACGCAATCTACCCACCCCTCCCTCTGTCTTCTTCTGTTACCTTGTCATAAAACTCCAGGGGTTTATGATACAAGTTTTTGCCTTTCCAGAACCCATGCTGGTTTTCATTTATAATCTTGTTCCTTTCCAGGGTTCGCCCACTCTCCTCCTGAAAACTTCTCCATATTTGCACACAAACATGTCAGAGACCAGGTCTGTAGTTTAGTGCCTTTTTTCTTTTCCCTTTTCTTAAATATGGGGACTACATTAGCTGCTTCCATTTCTCAGGTAGTTGCCCATTTAAAGGGTTTGGGTTAAGATTGTGGGTTAGAGGCACGAAACCATCTCGCCCTTCTTAAGGACCCAGGGGAATGTTGTCCGGTCCCATCGCCTTTTTGAGGTCAAGGTCATTAGCAGCTTCTGTACCCCCCTCGTCGGTTGTTCGTATGCACCAAAACCTTTTTGGATATTCCCCCTTGATGTTCCCTTCTGTGCTGTCTTCCCCCAAACCCTTTCCCGTCTCTACTTAAAAAAACTTCCTTAAAATTTCCCGTTCAGCCTCCTACCCCTGATCATTTCTTGTGAGTTCTCCACCTTCTGTCCTTAATCTGATCACCCCGGCTTTGACTGTTGTCTTCCCCTGAGTGGCTTACAACAGTTTCGGGTAGTCGATTTCGATGCATGTCTTTTCATATGTCCCCGGGATCCCTCCTTACCTGTGCATACTCGTTCGTGGGGTCTGCACTGATTCCCTATTTTTTATGTGTTTCCCCTCTTCTGTACTTTTTCCATTCTCTATTGCACTTTGTTTTTGCCTCCCCTTTCCGCGGGTAAACCAGGGGGTCGTTCTGGTCTTCCCCTTGTTTTCTGTTGCCCTTTGGGAAAAAAAAAACTTTTCCACTGCCTCCTTGCATTTTGTTGTTACATATTCCTCATTTCATTTACGGGTTTGCCGTTCTCTGTCCATGGAACCTCCCCCCCGGAAGTTCTTCAACCCTATGTATCCCCTCTTTTATAGTCAGGCTTTTCCCATTCAACTCCGTTATCTCTCCCTTGCAGCTTACTAGTATTCAAAGCACAAACCACGTGGTCGCTAGCTCCAAGGGGGCTCTCATACTTGATGTCCCCAAAATTCTGGCTGCCCAGGGTGACACAAGGTCCAATCTTGCTGGTTTTATCCTCCCCTCTCATCGTAGTGTCCTTAACAGTTTGGGGATGTTGTTTGTGTGGTGTGGTGTGTGGTGTGTGTGGTGTGTGCGTGTGTGTCGTGGTGTGTGTGTGTGTGTTTGTGTTGTGTGTGTGTGGTGTGGTGTGGGCGTGTGTGTGTGTGTGCGTTGGCGTGTGTGTGTGTGCGTGCGTTTGGGGTTGGTGGTGTGTGTGTGTGGTGTGGTGTGGGGTGTGTGTTGGTGTGTGTGTGTGGTGTGTGTTGTGTCGTGTGGTTGTGTGTGGTGTGTGTGTGTGTTTTGTGTTTTTGTGTGTGTGTGTGTGTGTGTGTGTGTGTGTGGTGTGTGTGGGGGTGTTGTTGTAAACCCGTTCAAGCCTATATAACTGACCACCCCTCATCAATTCCCCAGACTTTTTTGTACATCCTAATCATGTCTCCCCCGAGTCCTCTATCGGCAGCTATGGAACGACGCATGTAAAATGCGTACTAGTGCACTGACCTGCCCCAACGCATATGTTGCCTAGTAACGCAAAGGGACGCACACTAACGCACGAACGCGTTTAAGTCCTCATTCCATCGCCCCCGACGCTGGTTAAGTCGCAAAAATACGCCGAACAAGAAGCAGCAAGGCGTAGAAGAGAGAGAGAGAGAGAGGGAGAAAAGAGAGGAGAGAGAGAGAAGAGAGAGAGAGAAGAGAGAGAGGAGAGAGAGAAGAGAGAAAAGAGCAGTAGAAGGTTAAAACAGTGCTAGGTGAGAGAGAAGAGGTGGGGGAGGAGAGAGAGAGATGAACGGGGAAGGGGAAAGAGGTGAAGGGGAGGAAAGAGAGAGAGATGGAACGAGGGGGATAGAGAGAAAAGAGGAACGAGGGGAAAAAGAGAGAAGATGGAACGGGGAGAGGAGAGATGAAGAGGGGGAGAGAGAGAGATGGAAAGAGGGAGAAGAGAAGGAGAGATGGAACGAGGGAGAGAGGAGAGAGATAGAATGGAACGAGGGGAGAGAGAGAGAGACGGAACGAGGGGGAAAAGGAAGAAAGAAGGAAGAGGAGAAGAGAGAGATGGGAACAGGGAGAGAGAGAGAGAGAGATGGAACAGGGAAGAGGGAGAGAGAGGAACGAGGGAGAGAGAGAGGAGATGGAACGAGGGGAAGATGGGAAAGGGAGAGAGAAGAGAATGGACGAGGGAGAGAGAGGAACGAGGGAGAGAACAGAGAGAAGAAGAGGGAGGAAGAGGAGATGGAAAGGGGAGAGAGAGAGAAGAGAAAGAAGAGAGGGAGAGAGAGGAAGAGGGGAGAAGAGAGAGGATGGAACGAGGGGAGAGAGAGAGAGAGAGGAACGAGGGAGAGAGGGGAGAGATGGAACGAGGAGAGAGGGAGGAGAGGAACGAGGGAGAAGAGAGAGAGATGGAACGAGGGGGAGAGAGAGAAGATGGAAGAGGGAAAGGGGAAAAAAGGGAGAGAGATAACGAGGGAGAAGAGAAGAGATGGGAAACGAGGGAGAGAGAGGAGAGTGGAAAGGGGGAAGGGGGAAAGAGATGGAAAAGAGGGAAGAGAGAAGAGAGAGAGAGAGAGAGGAGGATGGAACGGGGAGAGAGAGAGAGAGAAATGGAACGGGGAGAGAGGAGGAAGGAACGAGGGAGGAGAGAGGATGGAACGAGGGGAGGGGGAAAAGGGGGAGGAAGAGGGGGAGAGAGAAAAGAATGGAACGAGGGAGAGAGAGAGAGGGGAGAGATGGAACGAGGGAGAGAGAAGAGATGGAACGAGGAGAGAGGGAAGAGATGGAAGGGGGAGGAAGAGAGAGAGATGAAAGAGGGAGAGAGAGAGGATGAAAAAGGGGAGAGAGAAGAGAGATGGGGAACGAGGGGGAGAAGAGAGAGAGAGAGAGGAAAAGAGGGAGAGAGAGGAGAGATGGAACGAGGGGAAGAGAGAATTGAAAGAGGGAGAAGAGAGAGAGAGGAACGAGGGAAGAGAAGAGAGAGAGAAGAGGAAAGAGGGAGAGAGAAAGAGATGGAAAGAGGGAGAGAGAGAAGAGAGAAGAAAAGGATTTTACGGGGATAGAGGGGGGTGCCCCCAAAAAGGGAAGGGGGTAAGGGAGGTAGGGGGTTTGGGGGAAAAAGGAAAGAAGGACCCTTTTTTTTAAAACAGGAGGATTTTTTTTGAAAGAAGAGGAAAAGAGAAAGAAATTTTAAAGAGAGAAAAAGAAAAAGGAGAAGTTGGGGAACGTGGGGAGAAATTGAAAGGGGAAGGAAAAAAATGGCGTAGGGAAGGTTATACCGAGAATTTGGGAGTATATTAGAGGAGGAGGGAGAAGGGACAGAGAGGAAAGGGGGGGGGGTCGGGAAAAAGGGGTTTTAACAGGGAAGGGACCAAAGTGGTATTTTGACAATTTTGGCCTTGTACATAACAGTAAGGCCACCCACATCCCTCCTTGTTGAAGCTCTGCTGAAATGAAAAGATCTATCCAGGAGGGGTCCAGGCGAGAGATGAGACGTCTTGCTCTGTTCTCTACTCTGTCAACCCAGTCGCAGATGAAGGGGGGGGGCAGAAAAACCAAAAAAGTGGAGCATACTCAAGTGTGGGGTACTTGTCCTCGTATAGGATTTTGCAACCCCTACTGTCAAGCAATGCGAGATACGGCGAATGTTGTAAGCTTCCTGACTGCCTTGTTTGCAAGATTTACAACATGGTTCTTCCATGGTTAGTTTGGAGTCAAAATTTTACCCCAAGGATATCAACTTCTTTTTCCAGGTGCCAACATCCTCCCATTCATCCTTACATACTGCACCAGCATTACCATCATGGTGCCCTAGAGACGATCATCATTTGCGTTTTCTCAGGTGCAAAAAGTTACTTGCCATCTATTTCCCCAAGCTGATATAGCTCTCAGCTGGGGATTGATGTAGCTTAGAACAGCTGGCATTTCTTCTCTTGGATAAGTGAATGCCAGTGTACAGTCTCTGCATATGCATGTGATTCCCGGGATGAGATGAAGAAGGTCGTGAAGTAGACATTCCATAACAGTGGACCCAGCACACTTCCTTGTGGAAAACTTGCCCCAGTAGGGTGTCTTGTTGATTCCGTTCCATTGAGGACTACACTTAGAGATCTACCATGAAGGGAATCACTAAGGAACGTAATGTAGAGCCTGCAATTCCCAGTGCTTGAAGTTTTGCTAAGAGGCACTGGTGCCACAACCCGGTCGAAAGCGCCAGAATGTCCAGTGCTACCACAACAGCTGACTTTGGATTCATCCAGTGGGCTGGTGCCACTTAGTGAGAGGTTTAACAAAAGAAACAAACAGCAGAGTAACCTTTCCTGAAGCCATATTGACATCACAAAGTAGTGAGTGGGTCAAAAAAATCTGTATTTGTCTTGAGATTAATTTTCTCAAGGGTCTTACCAGTGAATTGACGGGGTGACACTGGGCTGTAGTTGCTGATTTCTGTTCCCCTCTCTCTCTTCTCTCTCCCCTCTCTCTCTCTTCCTCCTCTCTCTCACTCTCTCTCTCTCTCTCTCTATCTATCTATCTCTACTATCTATCTATCCCATCTCTCCCTCTCTTTCTTTCTCTCTCTCGCTCTCTCTCTCTCTCACTCTATCTATCTATCTATCATCATCTGTCCCATCTATCTACCTAACTCTAATCTATCCCGTTAGAAGGGAATACAGAGCCCAAAAAGATTTTTGTTTCTTTCAAAACGATTTTAATAACAAGAGACAACAAGCTTAACGGGGCTCTAACAGAGTAAAAACAGAGCATAACGGGGGCCCAACAAGGGTACAACAAGCTATAACGGGCTCTAACAGAGCTACAACAAACTATAACGGGGCTCTAACAGAGTACAACAAGCCCATAACGGGGGCCCAACGAGCTACAACAACTACAACAAGCTTAACGGGGCTCTAAAACAGACTACAACATGCCAACAGAGCTACAACAAGCAAAAACAGTCTACAACAAGCTACAAACAGCTACAACACAGCTACAACAACTACAACACAGCTA
>NC_069489.1:13100762-13137642 GCF_026875155.1 Cherax quadricarinatus | reverse complement strand
AATTTGTTGTTGTCTTTATTTTATCATCAGTTTGAACTTAAAAAAATATTATATATTAAAGAAACTATCTTCTGTAGGACAACATTTACAACATTTAATAAAATCAAAATTATTTTCATAAAAAGAAAACCGTGAAATAGATCTTGTTTTAAAACCTATAATCTCATTTTCCATATTTTTTTACAACCAATACATTTTTTATTGCTTTTAATAATATCAACTAATAAATACGATTCTTCTCCAAAATTATATAAAACATCTTTTATATAAGCAATTAAATTATATTTATTGTAATTGCACATTTCTGATAAAATAGGAATCCAAACACATTGAAAATTACAATTAGTCTTAAATATATCATTCATTAAACTAATACTTAAAGAATTATCATCATTGTCATCATAATTATATTCCTTTATATTTATAATTTTTTGTTTATTTATCCATTTTACATAATCCAAAGGTCCTGATCCACTATTATTTCCAATCCTATATGATGAAATAGAATTATTAGTAATCTCATTTAAATGATCATCTAGTTCTTTTTTTGTTCATTATTAATGTTATGTTTGTATTTTGATATCTAATTTCTAAAAATCAAAAAAAAAATATAAATTGTAAAAATCATTTAATAATATACGTATTTTCTCACTTGGACTTAAATATTTTTTTTAATAATAGGTGATAATCCTACAGGAATAATTTGGGGAGGATAGTTTTTATTTATAAAATTATTTGCACAATAACATAAGTCTTGATTTTTAGTACTCTGTTCAATTCGATATACAATATATTTTTTAATATTTATATTTTTTTCACTTAAATAATGAATAAGCTCTTTAAGTGGTATAACTATATCAATAAAAAATTCAATTACTATAATATTATAAAATTCATCAATAATTTTTAATAAAATATCATCATTAAATGAAAAGAATATGACATTGTTATATAATGTAAATGTTGATGATGTTAAATTAAAATGAGGTTGTTTATACAAATTTCCTACAATTAGTAAAAATTTTACATTTTTATGTTTTTTAAATAATTGTGACAAAACATATTAACATTTACTCCTAGACTTTCCCGATTTTTAAAGACTCTTTAAGTTTGGGGGAAATGTAATAATGCGCATCTGTTAATTTAATTTTTCTGGATGATAACAATTTTTTTTTTCACCAAAAAATGCAGATAAAATTGTAATAATGTACAATTTTAAATTTTTATTTTATAAAAGTAAAAGAAATTTTCCATTTAGTTTCATAAAAAAAATCTATAATTTTAGAAAGGGGTAAAAATAATAAAAATGGTTTTTTAAATAAAAGGGGTACTAAAATTTAAACCCACCTAACAAAAGAAAAAAAGCCTCATATAAATTAATTTAAAAAATTTTGAGAGTCATAATTAAAATTTAGTAAGCATTTGTTGAGATTACAGAAACAAGGATGATTTTTAAATATTTCTTTCATTTTTTCATTGATAAAATAAAATTTCGACTTCTGTCATTCTAAGAAACCCCTTGAGGCATTTACAAAAATTTGAATATTATACTTTTTACAAAGTATTCAAAAATTTCAAGGGTTTTTTTAATAAATGTGGTTTTTATTTTAAAAGTGCTCCAAATAAATTTAGGTGTTTTAAAAATCTGTGATAAAGTGTTCGAAAAGGCATATTTTTTTATTTAAAATAAGTTTTTCCAATTCATAATACATTTGCACAAATGCAAAGAAGATTTTATTTTTTTTTTGGGAAAAATATTTTCTAAAATTCAATTTTAAAAATCCCTTTAAAGGTTTTCGATATTTTTTAAAATAAATAAAATTTTTTTATATTTTATATTAATTTGTTATAAAAAAAAAAATAATAAGGCAAAAAAAAAAAAAAGAAAAAAAAAAAAAATATAATAATTACTTCCGGGATTTGAAAAACTGCTTCTTTAGAAAATTATTCAACAAACTTTATTCAAAAAAATTTGGGCCTACCATGACATTTTTAAAAAATTTTAAAAACTAAAACAACAAGGGTTTTTTACAAATGTAGGGACTATTACAAATAATAAATAATAATAAATTATTAAAAATTAGACCATTATATTTTCCTAGGAAATTTATCAACAAAAAAACCCATTCACTACCAGCAAATTTATATAGTACAAATAAATCTTTTTAAATACACTCTTTTAATTTTTATTAAGATTTGAAAAAAATTTAAACAAAATTTTTTTATTAAAAAAATATTATTAGATACACCTTTTAAACCTTCTGTAATATGGAGAAAAGATAATAAAATGATTATGTTCCATTTGTTATTTTTAAAATGAAATTTTTAAAAAATTTATATTAATAAAATATTTTTATTAAACAAAAAAAAAATTAAATCATTATTAAAAAAAAAAAATAATAAAAATTTTTTTTTTTATTAATTATATTTTTATTTTGTAATAGGTTTAATATTTTCTTTTCTCTTATGTCGATTTTCTATTTCCCCTCTAAAGAGAATGAGTTAAAATTTCCCCTTCATTAGTTCTTTCCCTTTTTTCCCAAAAGCCATTTTTCCGAAAAAAACAAACTATTAACCCTTTTTTATTATAACTCTTCCTCTTTCTCCAAACCCTGTCTGAAAACTAATTATTTGGCCTTTCTCCACATCATCACAGCAGCACACCTCCTCCTCCTTTTCCTCCCCCTCCTCCCTTCTCCTCCTCCCCCTTCACTTCTTCATTACTACTGTTAATGGGATAATATTTTCATACATTATTGGCCCTTCTCCCTCTCACAGCACGCACCTCCTCTCGTCCTTTTCCTCCACTTTCTTTATTCTACGAATGGGATAATATCGTCAGAAGTCATTATTGCCCTTTTCTATCATCATCAATCAGCAGCAGCACCTCCTCTTCCTTCTCCTCCTCCTCCTCCTCCTCCTTCACTTTCTTCATGTACTACTGTTAATGGCATAATATCGTCAGCAGTCATTATTGGCCCTTCTACATCATCATCATCAGCAGCAACTCCTCCTCCTCCTTCTCCTCCTCCTCCTCCTCCTCCTCCGTCACTTTCTTCATGTACTACTGTTAATGGCATAATATCGTCAGCAGTCATTATTGGCCCTTCTCCATCATCATCATCAGCAGCAGCAGCACCTCCTCCTCCTTCTCCTCCTCCTCCTCCTCCTCCATTTTCTTCATGTACTACTGTTAATGGCATAATATCGTCAGCAGTCATTACTGGCCCTTCTCCATCACCATCAGCAGCACCTCCTCCTCCTTCTCCTCCACTTTCTTCATGTACTACTGTTAATGGCATAATATTGTCAGCAGTCATTATTGGCCCTTCTCCATCATCAGCAGCAGCACCTCCTCCTCCTCCTTCCCCTCCTCTTCCTCCTCCACTTTCTTCATGTACTACTGTTAATGGCATAATATCATCAGCAGTCATTATTGGCCTTTCTCCATCATCAGCAGCAGCAGCACCTTCTTCTCCTCCTCCTCCACTTTCTTCATGTACTACTGTTAATGGCATAATATCGTCAGCAGTCATTATTGGCCCTTGTCATCATCATCAGCAGCAGCAGCACTCCTCCTCCTCCACTTACTTCATGTACTATTGTTAATGGCATAATGTCATCAGCAGTCATTATTGACCCTTCTCCATCATCAGCAACATCTCCTCCTTTTTCTTCAACTACTAATGATGGTTTAATATCATCAACGAATATTTCTGAAGAACCAACTATTGACTCTCTTCTATCTTCAGTTTCTAAATCAACTGTTATTTTTTTACCATTTTCTATTCTATTTTCATTTCTTTCCATTTTAAAATTTTCAATAGACAATTCTACTATATTTCTTAATATAGAACCTCTTTCACTTTGGAATATATAGAAAATATTTTTGTTTATATAATCTGAAGATATTTCTTCATACCCATCAATGAATTTAGATAAGATATTGTAATTATAAGGATTACATATTCCTTCACATCCTTTAATTAATATACTGGTACTGTCATAGTTATTTTTAATAAAATTTGAAATTTTTGAAGAACACTCCCAACTAATATTATGTAAGGGATGAGTATTTTTTGGTAAAATTATATCATTGTTTAATAAATATTTTTCTTGAATTAATTCTTCATCTGATAAATCACAACAAAATCTATCTACATATATTCCTCATTTCAATTGTTTAGATTTTTTATCAATCCAATATCTAAAACATCCTTCATTAGCTTTATTGTACCTATGTAAATAATTTAAAAAATCCTTTAAATTTAAATTAATTCCTTCTTGAATAATTTTATTATGAGAAAATTTATCATTTTTACTCAATTCTTTTATTTTATTAAAAATATCATTTAATTTAATACTGTTATCATTATTATTATTATTATTTTTATTATTATTATTATTATTATTATTATTATTTTTATTATTATTTTTTATTATTATTATTATTTTATTTATTATTTTATTTTATTATTATTTAGTTTTCACAAAAATCAGTTTAAATTATTTAAATCCTAATTCTCGAGTTAAATTGTTTATTAATTCTAATAAATTCACGAAGTTTGAAGTACGGATATTTTTTCACGCATAAATTTTGAAATATGTCAAAATGAATATCTTGTTTAAAATATTCTTTACATATATCATCCCCCACAAATAATGGAATGAATTAAATTAGTAAATTCCTCATAATTGTTTGTTTAAAATACATTATTCTGTAACTTAAACCAAGAAAATGTTTTTCTGTTAAACTTATTCAGTTAATTAGGAATATAAGTTTGAAATGGTTGATATGTTTTAATTAAATTCACCCTCTTTATATTCAAATTCTTCTTTATAAATTGCAAACTCTTTTCAATATTTGTTACTAATGTAGATTTTAACATTTTTCTATTTTTTATAATAAAATTTTTTTATCCTAATAATATTTTATTAAAAAAAATAATATTTTGTTATATTTCTTTTATTGAACTAATTAAAATTATAATAATAATTATTACAATAATAAAAATAAATTTTTAAGTATTATAAAAATTTACTTTAAATTTATTATTTTTTTATTATAATATTTTTAAACCCCTTCACCTTTTAATTTGAATATTTTTTGATATCCTTCTCTATCACTTCTTTCCCTCCAAATACTACTGATGATGTATCTTTGCTCTGATTGGGGTGTTTCTTACTTCTTAATATTGTTGGTATATTTTCATCCTATTTTAAACTCTTAATTTGATGAAACTACAGTTACTACTGGTTGGGGTATTTTTTTCACCATAAATATTATTTTAAAAACTCTTAAACTGGTGATTTTCTTCACACCACTATTATTTGATCTCTTAATCCATCACCCTTTTCGTTTCAAAAAAAATGTTTCTTAATAAGAACCCATTTCACATCGAAAAATACAAAAAAATTTTTGTTTGTCTAAAGAATTTTTTTATAGTTTTTAAAAACAAACTCAGTTATGGTATTGTAATTAAACATTACCTTTCCCTTTAAAACCTTTTATTTTCAATATTAAAAAATTTTCATTATCTCTAAAATTAAAATATAAAATGACTTCCCCAACAAATATTATAAAGGGGACACTTCGGGTAAAATTATAGTATTATTATTTAATAAATATTTGTCGGGTAGCGGTCATAAATGAACCCTTTTATAACAATATCACTTAGATTATTTTCCTCTTTTTAATTCTTTATTTTCTTTGTAAAACCAATATTAAAAAACCCCACATTTGCAATTTTAAAATTTTTTAAATAATTAAAAAAATTATCTTTTTTTAAAATTTCATTATTTATAAAATTTTATTCTTAAAATATTTGCTATTTTTATTTAAATTTTTTTCTTTTTAATAAAAAGTTCTTTTAATTCATCATTGTCTTTAATTTTTTTTTATTATCATACTGGCCGATTCCCACCAAGGCGGGGTGGCCCAAAAGAAAAACTTTAAAACCATCATTACTCTACACTGTCTTCCCAGAAGGGTGCTTTACACTACGTTTTTTAAACTGCAACTTAACCCCCCCTCCTTCAGAGTACAGGCATGTACTTCCCATCTCCGGGACCAAGTCCGGCCTCCCGGGTTTTCCCCTGAACCCCTTCAAAAATGTTACTTTCTCACACTCCAACAGATGTCAATATTAAAAACCTTTGTCTCCACCACTCTATCAAACATCTCACCATGCCTCTGGAACCCAACCCCCGCAACAAAACCTCCTTTACCCCCTCTCCCCAACCCTTTCCCCTACCCGACCCAACCCCCCTTCCTTCCACTACAACTGATACACTTTTGAAGTCATTCTGTTCGCTTTTTTTCTCTCTACATGCCGAACCCCCTCAACAACCTTCCTCACCCTCGGGAAAAACAGTTTTGTAACCCCGCACCTCCCCTAATTTCCAAACTACGAATTCTCTGCATTATTTTCACACCACACATTGCCCTCAGACATACTTTCTCCACTGCCCCCCTTCTCCTCACTGCAACATTCACACCCATGCTTCACCCCATAAAGAGCATTGAAAATATACTCTCATCTTTCCCCCTCTTTTCTCCAAGGACAAATTTCTTTGTCTCCAAGACTCATAATGCACCACTCCCCTTTTTTTCCCCTCATAAATTCATGATTCACCTCATCTTTCATAGACCCATCCGTGAAGTCCACCCCAAAATACTGAAAAACATTCAACCCCCCCATACTCCCCCTCCAATTGATATTTAATCTTTCAACACCTAATATTTTTTTTTATCCTCATAACCTTACTCTTTCCCGTATTCACCTTTAATTTCTTCTTTTGCACACCCTCCAAATTCAAAACCCCCAATTCTGCAACTTCTTTCAGAAACTCCCCCGAACAGTGTCATCAGCAAAGAGCAGCTGTGACAACTCCCACTTTTGTTGTACTTTTACCTTTTAACTCCACTCCCCTTGCCAAACACTCACTTCACTTCTCTTACAACCCCCTCTATAAAATATTTAAAAAACCATGGGGCATCACACATCCTTTTTCTAAGGGCCCTTTTACTGGGGAAAAAATTTCCCCCTTTCCTACATACTCTAACTTAGCCCCCTATCCTTGTAAAAAAATCTTCACTGCTTTTATTAACCTACCTCCCACACCTACACTTGAATATCGCCCCATTGCCCCCCATCCACCCCGTCATATGCTTTTCCCAAAACCAAAATGCCAAAAGCCTTTTAGCCCCTTTTCAAAATACTGTTTACTTTTATTTTCCCTGTAAACACCCGGTCCACACACCCCCTACATTTCCTAAAGCCTCCTTGTTATCTGCTACCTTTCTACGTCTTACTCTTAAATTTTTTCAATAAAAACTCACCCTACCTTTTCCATATATCAGCAGACTTTCCCCCTATAAATTTTTTTCACTCTCTTTTACCCCTTTTGCTTTATTTCAAAGGAACATCATGCTCCTGCCCAATCCCTGGTACCTTACACTTTCATACATTTTTTAAATAATTGCACCAACCACTCCAAAATATTCCCCACCTGCTTTTTTAACTTTCTACTTTATCCTATCAATCCGCTGCCTTACCCCCCCCTTATTTTACCTACTCCTCACGAACTTCCCCCCACACTCACAAGGGCCCTTTCCCCACTCCTACAAATGTTATTCCTCCCTTTTCCTTTAAAATGAAATCACAGCTCCCTATCTTCATCGACATTTAACAATTCCTCAAAATATTCCCTTTCCCTCTTCCCATACCCCTAACCTCCTTTAAAAATCCCTCTCCTATTTTTAAAGCAAATCCTTTGTTTCCCAGGCTTTCTTAAATTGTTAATCTCACCCCAAAACTTTTTCTTTTTTCAACAAAAAATTTTTTGATAACATCTCACCCACTCTCCATTGCTCTCTTTTTACTTGCTTCCCACTCTCTAACCCTTCTTTTTCTCTTTTCTTTCCCCCTTGCTCCTTCTACTGTCTTCTTCCCTTATCTCTTTTTCTCCCCTTCTACTCTCTTTTCCCCCTCTTTCCCCCCAATCTCCCTTCCCCCCCGCACCCCCTTTCCTGTAAAAATTTCTGCTAACTTTTCCTTTTTATTTTTAAACCTCCCCCCAACCTCTTTGCCCCTTGCCACTTCTTACCCACTTCCCCCCCCACACTTTTATATCTTACCCCCTAACTGCCTCCTCTTTTAAATTTTTAAACCTTCACCTCCCTTTGTTTTCTATTTCTCCTTTTATCCATCTCCTTTATCTATTACTACCTAGTTTGAAACTTTGGGTTCCCTTTTAAAAAAGTTCCCTAAGTTACTCAACAGTCCCTTTTTTCTACCAATAATAATCCAAAAAACTACGCATTTCGCCCCTACACATATCATGTATACTTATTTATCCCTTTTTCTTAAATATGTATTACCTCTAATCAAACCCCTTTCTTACAAAGTTTAATCAAAAGGCTCCCTTATCATTTACACCTGGGGGCCCAAACTTACCTACCACACCCTCTCTAAAAGTTTCTCCCCACGTTTGGATTTAGATCCCCTACCACAATTACTCCCCTCCTTGGTTCAAAGGTCCTATACATTCACTTTTTCTCTCCCCCAAAAACTCTCTTCTCCCCTGCATTCCTCTCTTTTCCAGGCATACACCTTATTATGACCCAAATTCTCACATCCAACCTTTACTTTAATCCACAAAATTCTTGAATTTACATATTCATATTCTCTTTTCTCCTTCCATAACTGATCATTTAACAATACTGCTACCCTTTCCTTTGCTCTAACTCTCTCAGATACTCCAGATTTAATCCCATTTATTTTCCCCCCACTAAAACTCCCCTACCCCCTTCAGCTTTGTTTTGCTTAGGGCCAGGACATCCAACTTCTTTTCATTCATAACATCAGCAATCATCTGTTTGTTGTCATCCACCCTACATCCACGCACATTTAAGCATCCCAGTTTTATAAAGTTTTTCTTCTTCTTTTTTTTAGTAAATGTCTACAGGAGAAGGGTTACTAGCCCATTGCTCCCGGCATTTTAGTCGCCTCATATGACACGCATGGCTTACAGAGAAAAGATTCTTTTCCACTTCCCCATGGACAATAGAAGAAAAAAGAAGAACAAGAGCAATTTAGAAAAAGGAGAAAAACCTAGATGTATGTATATATATATGCATGTGCGTGTCTGTGAAGTGTGACCAAAGTGTAAGTAGGAGTAGCAAGATATCCCTGATATCTAGCATGTTTATGAGACAGAAAAAGAAACCAGCAATCCTACAATCATGCAAAACAGTCACAGGTTTCTGTTTCACAGTCATCTGGCAGGACGGTAGTACTTCCCTGGGTGGTTCTGTCTACCAACCTTACTAAAATTGACAAATATATATTGACAAAATATATATTGACAAAATTCATAAAAATTGAGTTCATCTTTAAATCCCAATTTATTAGCTAAGTTATTACTTCTTTAGTAAATTCATGATATTTGTAGTACGGATATTTTTCACGCATGTGATTTTGAAATATGTAAAAATGCTCTTCTCATTGTAAATGTTTTTTACATATATCATCACCACATATAACAGATAAATTAGATTAGTAAATTCCTCATAATTAACTGTTTTAAATAAATCATTCTTTAATGTATGCCAAAAAAAAACATTTTACTGTATGATCCTAACTTTTCTATTAAATTTTCAATAAAAGTTATATGTGATATATATTATTAAGCCTACCTTCATAATATTCAAATTATTCTTACAGATTGCAAGCTAATGTCAATAAAGTTTACTAATGCTATGACATTTTTCTATTTTTTATAATAAGAATTTTTTATCCTAATAATATTTTTTTATTAAAAAACAAAATGAAATACTTTGTCATATTTCTTTAATTAAACTAGTATTAAATTCCACCTTTATTGTATTTAATTGTTATAAGATTGTAAAGCATTAAAAAAAAAAAAGTTTATTTCTTAATAAAATATAATGGAATATATTAGTATAATATCTATTGTAGTAATAATAATATTTATAATAAGTATATTTCTTATAGTATTAATAGATAAATAATGGAATTAAGTAAAAATTGTTTTAATGCTATAAATAAATTAGAAAATAGAATATTTCATCGATCAGTTAAAGATCTTAATCTATTAATAAATAATGAAAAATTTTTAAAAGAAAAAATGAATTTAAAAAATAATAATTCAGTTTTGAATTATATGTTGTTTAATATAAAAAAAAAGTAATAATTCATGAAAAAATATAAAAATATTTTAATTGGAAAATTTAAAAGTAAACTTGAATATTATATTTATAAATCATTATTTAAACAACTGAAAAAAAAATTCACCAATTCATCATATAGAAATAAATAAAAGAGGACTAATAAAAGATAATAAACATTATGAAATTGATTTATGTATACCTTTGATTCAATTGGGTATTGAAATACAAGGTCCTTTACATTATAGTGATATTAATCAAATTTATTGAGCTTTTAAAAAAAAGAATTATTCAAAAATATGGTATTACATTAATGTATATAGATATAAAAGATAAAACATAATTGCTTATTAAATTGTATTAATTTTATCATCAACAAAGTATTAAAAATAAAAAAAAAATAAACATTATAAAAAAATATTTGAGATAACATCCGAAGATAAAAATAAAAATAGTAAAAGAAATGTAGATGATTGTCATCGTCAGCGAATT
Source organism: Cherax quadricarinatus (assembly GCF_026875155.1). NCBI lineage: Eukaryota > Metazoa > Arthropoda > Malacostraca > Decapoda > Parastacidae > Cherax > Cherax quadricarinatus. The sequence continues at coordinate 13,126,958 of NC_069489.1, read as the reverse complement.
TTGCGATGTCATGCAAATAAAAAAACTAATTTTAATTTTACTTTAACCCCAGTCAAAAATATTTGGGCCAAGGTGCATTTGGTGAAGTAATTTTAGTAAAAATTCCTACAGTAGAATTATTAAACCCCACGGTTACCTCAAAATATGCAAACATTTAAAATGGAATATTTAAACCCAAAAGATTGGATATTACTTAACACACAAAAATTAATATTTTTAATATTAATAATTTGTATAAATGAAAATTTATTTTTCTTAACAATGTTATTCGTCAACTAATTAAAATACAACTTGAAATACATACTTACAATTTGGAGAAACATATATATATTTAGTCCATGGAATGTATTTGTTTCAAATGATGAAAAAAAAATTAAATTAAAATGATTGATTATGGAGGACTTTATCTTCCACAATTATCAGTAAATTCAATAGAACAAATGCCTATTTATAATTATGAATTTGTACATGAATATTTTCAGTTTAAGTGATTTGAAAAAAAAAAGAAAGAAATCCTGATATATTTAAATTTTATTATGCAAATAAATATTTTCGCTATTATCAATTAATAATAATTCCAGTTTTGACAAAAATAATATATATACTCTAATTCCCGCTATACATGGAATTTGATCAAGTGTAAGCATGTGTCTTATATTACTTTTAGGAAAAGAAGAAATGGAAAAAAATAAAAAAAAATGAAAAAGAAATATTTAATTTACATAATTTATTCATATGATAAAACTCTCTCAATAGAACAGTTTAATGAAAGTGTTGAATTAAAAAAAATATTATAGACTATCTAAAAATTTCACCTAAAATTATTAATCAATTAACATTAGACACATTCAACGACAACAACTTCATCAACAACAATTCATTGAAATTAGCATTTAGATTATTATATAGAACCTCTTTTAAATATTTCACCATCATTTGAAATTTCTACTTCATCTACTAACAATTTTAAAATTCTGAAAAAGTAAAATTTTGGAGAAATAATAATAATAATAATAATAATAATAATAATAATAATAATAATAATAATGTTGTTTGTTGTTTTAATTGTGGAAAACGAGAATCTTCATTACATATGATTCAAGTTCCAACTTTAAGTCGAATTGGAGATGAATTAATAGAAATATATCCTTTCTGTCAAGAATGTATAATTAAATTTAAAAAAATAAAAAAAATGACTGGTTATATATATATATATAGTACCAATGCTCTTTTCCAATATCAGTTAACTTTAAGCAAGAGACTAATAAACATGAACAATATATTCTTCCTATCAATATTTTTTAATTTTGATTGCTTTGACATTATAAATACTCAAGATTTAATAACTTTCATTCATTTCTTTGTACTTATCCTGATACAAAAAGGGATTCATTAGCTATTCATTTGCAATATTCAATTATTTGGTTTATTGATAAAAAATCTTAATATTCTCCTGTTAATCTCATTAAATTGCAACAATTACTGAGTGTTACTTCGTACATAATTTTTAAAATGTCTCCGACAGCTATAAGGCAATCATCACCACCATCACCATCAACTTCTCTTCTCACTACAAAGTGTGTACAAATATATGTTAAAATCTGTATTAGGAAATTCTCTTCCTCAATTGATACCTTTATTCTTAAAACTTATTAATTAAATTCCATATATTTTAATAGATATATCTAAAAATAATAATTTTAATAACAATATATATAATTTAAATGAATATACAATAGGACGTAATATAAAATATTCTCAAATTTTATTTTCACCATGTAACCTATTTAAATCTTTGATTTTCAGATTATCAAAGATAATGAAATCAGATCCAACGGATACAGTTATGACAGCTAATGCAAGAAAAATGTTGATGATGTTAATAAGAATTCATGGAGAAATGGAAGAAGATGGAGGACCTATAAATAGTGTCAATTGTATAAGTAATATATTGGATCCACCAGTTAAACTTCCATTTAAGAGAAATATCTATATATAAGTTTTGCAAAGCCTTATGCACGATCTATTTAATAATCATGAGATTTTTCGAAAACTTAATATTTTGTCATATAATAATAAAGGAAATATATATATGTGAACCTAAGATTATAGTGATAATTATTGTTCAGGATCAAATTTAAAAATTCGGAGATTCTTGTAAAGAATTAAAAATTGATCTGTGACTAATAATTTGAGTGAATGTCAAATTATTCATTGTAATTTGAATGAATTTCATGTGGCTAATATATTTTATATGAATTTTTGTATGCAAATGTTTGTTTATTAAATATGAAGGAAAAATAATTATATATACAACTTTTTTTATTAAAAAATGGCAGAACTTACTGAATTTGCTAAGAAATTGAAAAAATTTTGGGAGGTTTAATGAAAAGTGTTGAGACGTTGAATCTTTTACTCAAATTTTAAAGAATTTGAAATACCATTATTGACCAAACTTTTTAAATGTTCTTATATAAATTTAATTAAAAAAGATTAAATCAATTAAATCCAACTAAATTTTAAAAAAAATTATAAAAAATACTCATGGTTTGATGAAATGAATTTTTAAATTTGGAAAAGGGTGAAGCAGCAGAAATTTTTAAACCCAAAAAAAAGTAATTAAATTTTAATAACTTTTTAAAAAAAAATACCCTTTTCGGCTTTCAAAAATTTGTAAATATTTTGAAAATTTACCCAAGACGGGGTTTTTTAAAAATAAATCAGATTTTAGAGAATTTATAGAGAACCCTTCCAAAGAAAATTTAAAAATTAAAAAAAAATTTTTTTAATAAAAAAAAAAACATGGACATTAACAACAAAAGCCCCAAATTTTTTTTTAAGGTTAATAGATTAGGTTTAGGGGCGGGGTTTATTAAAAACTTTTTAAAAAGTATAATAAAATGAAATTTTGGATGTTTTAGATATTTTTAAAATGATGGACATTATTATTGAACAAGGGTTTTTTTTAATCGTTTTTTTTTGAACAAAAAATGACAGAAAATTTTTATTATTTAGTACTAACCCCAATAAAAACTTGCGAAAATACCAAACCCTTTTTTTTAATATTTCTAAATTGGGAAATTTCCCAAACACCACCATTACTCATTTAAAAAAAACTTTTTTAAAGGGGATCATGATACTGTAATTTTTTAAAAAAAAGGTTAATGGTATTTGTAATCCTTACAATTACAGTATATTTTTTACCTTATAAAAAGAAAAAGAAGAAGAAATCTACAATTTAAAATTTAGATTTATAAATAAAGAAAAAAAATATATATACAAAAGTGAAAGGGGGTAAAATTTTTAAAATTTTTGGCTCAAATACGGAGATGGTATTTAAAAAGTTTTTGAGGATTGCATTCACCTTGGGCACTTTATTTTCTTGTTTTCTCAATATGGGGATATTTTTAATAGGTTAATTTTACTAATTATATCAGTAATTTTTTTAAAATTATTTGAAAATTTTATTATTTTTTTTTCTTCTTTTTTTATTTGTTTTTATAATTAAATGATTTTCCCCATTTAACAATAATATTTTTTTTTTTTTTTTATTGCATCAATTAAAAAATTGATAATTTCTTAATTTAAAAATTGTACAGACATTTTACTGTTCCTTTAAAAACTTTTTTTTTTGGGTATGATAAAAACAAGAAATTATTTTGTTTCAATAAATTCCAGCTATTATGTGAGTATTATATGAACAACCCTTTCCCCTTTTACTATAATAATACACTTTAATTCGAAAAATAATTTGGCCCATTTTTAAATTTTCAAATTTTTTAATTTTTTTTTTGATCTTTTTGGTTTAATTTATATGTTGAGAGAGTCTTATAAATTATAACAATTCAATTCTTTTTTTTTGTCGTGATAGGTTCTACTAATCATCTTCATTCTTATTTTTTAAAATGTCAAGAAACATTGGGGAATTTGAATCTTTATCTGAGTACAAAATATAATATAGAGGATTTTTTAAAAAATTTATTAAAATAATAATAAAAACATAATAACTTTTTAAAAATTAAAGAAGAGAAAAAAAAAATATAAATTAATATAAACCATGTAAAATTTTAAAAATTTCACTTGTAAACAAATATTATTAATTATTTTAAGACTTTTTAGAATTTTCAACACAAAAAGTTGGGAAATTTTTTCTAATGAACCTTATGGAAAAAAGAAGCTAGTTCCAAAAATTGGAATCGAAATATATTGTCCATATCATGAAACAAAAGGAAAACCAAAAACCTTCGCATTTTAAATATAAAAAAAAAATTTATTCATTGTTTTTTTCCCAAAAATTTTATAAGATTGTTTTTTATAAAAAACTTTTTAAAAATTTTTATGTCAAAAAAAAAGGAAAATAAAACGATAAATTATTTGGTTTTTAATTCCTTTTATTATTTTAATTTATTCTTTTTTATAATATTTATTAATTTAAAATTTGATCGATTTAAAATTAATTAAATAATTCGGGACAAAAATGAATGAAATTAAAACAGAAAAAATTTAAAAAAAATGAAAACATGAAATTTTAGTCTTTCCCTGGATGCTTTAAATTATAATAATGATATTGGAAGAAAAAACATACTTTTTGAATCTTGTAAAGGAATTCTATTAAAAATTCCCGAAAAATCGATAAATGAATTTTATTTGCCCAAAATTGGGGGCAAAAAATGTGGGAAAATATTTAAAAAAAAAAAAATTCCCAGTAGTAATCATAAGAAATATTTTATCTAAAATATTCTAATTGCTGGTTTTTTATTTTTATGGAAGGAACCTGAAGAAAAGTTTTGTGATCCGTATGGGGGTTTCTTAAATTTTTCTTTTGAAAAGATAGGGGTTTGTAAATCTCATTTCCCAGGTATTTAAAATGCTACTGAAAATCATTAAAAGCTTGTAAACCCTGAGGAAATTGATAAGAAAAAAAAAAGAAAAAAAAATAATAGGAAATTACAAAAAAAGCACAAAAAAGAAAAGAAGAAAAAGTCCCTTTTCCAAAAGAAACCTCAAGATTTCTTTTCCCTGAAGATCAGAAACTTTATATATGTCATGCCCCCCTGGAAAAATTAGCTAATTCAGCAATCTCTAATAAAATTTGTTTTCGAATCCTTGTTTATTTTTATCTTCTGCCCAAAATTTGTCAAAAGAACCCGCTGCAGGTTACAGTTTAGATAAAAAGGGGTAATTCTTTTGTAATTGTATCCAATGATTACAATATACATAATATTTCATTTCCCATGTCTGCTGTCCTGACCCTTTTTTTGAAAAGGGAAAAACAAGAAAAAATTTGTCGGGGAAAGATTACAAATAATAATATCTTAACTATTCATAAGAGGTGTTTATCCTTGTTTTCATCCAAAGATAAAAAACAGGTTGTTTAAAAATTTAAATCAAAGAAAAATTTTTCCAAATTTTGATGTTCTTAATTAAAAAAGAAAATTTTTTAATAAATTTTTTAAAGGCCAACTGAAATTACAAGAAAAATTTTTTGATGACTTCTTTAATAGTGCTTTAAAAATTTTTTGATTTAATTTAAAAAATTTTTTCTCCAATCCTCTCTTTTATTTTGGAAAGAAAAAATTTTTCACTTTTTATCCCCCAGCTTTACCCAAGGAATTTTTAGTTTTGTTGGGGGTGGGGGTGGTGGAAATTTAAAAATTGAAGAAAAAACAAATGTAAAATTTTACTGAAAAGAAAAACAAGGGATATTTGTTAAAACATTACTTGAAAAGCTTGGAAGAAAATTTTTTTAGATTATAAAATTAAATTTTATTCATGATTTTCTGAAAATAAAATAAATATTATACCATACCTATAAAAACATTTCTATAAAATTTCACCTTTATTTTTTTGTATTAATTAAATTAGGAATTTCTTGGACCCTGTTCCCCAAAAAAAATCTTTAGAATTTTTGGTATCACAAATTTATTTAAAACCAAAAAATTATAAGAAATAGACAAAATTTAAAACATAATGGAAAATTTTACTACATGTTTAAGAATAAAAAAAAAAATTTTTAAAGTAAAAATTTGATTTCAGAAAAGAATTTTTAAAAAAAAAATTGATAAAGAAAATTCTTAACAAAAAAAATGTTTTAAAATTTAAATTTTTTTTGGAAGAGATAAATTTTTATAAATTTTTTTTTTTTAATTTAAAAATTTCAAAACAAATGCTTGTTTTTTTATTAAAAAAAAATTAAGTAATATAGTAATAAATATGATATTTTTTTCCTTAAAAGGGGGATCTATTATGATTCGTCTACAAACCTCCTTTAAAATTCATTTTTTAAAAATTTGGGAAATGAACTTAATAAAGTAATTTAAAAATAAATACTTTTGCAGTATATTGTTTTTTTTTTTATTTTGTATACATAACGATAAATTTAGTTTTTATGTATAAATGATAACAAACAGCCTATTAATGTAACTTACGCTTAAATTATTTATAATAAATCAAATTTTTAATATAATATTGAATTAATAATAGAAAATTATAAAAAATATAATTTTAGAAAAATTTTTTAAAAATTCTTTTATTTAAAAAAAAATTATAAATGTTTTTTAAAAATTGAATTAAAAAAAAACTTTTAAATATGTATACAAAAATAAAGTTCGATTTCAGAATTTTTAAGTAAAATTATTAAAATTCTTATAAAAATAATTCTGATATGAAAATTGAATTCTAGATTATGATTTAATTAATACCCTACTTTTTTTTTAAAAATTATGAAAATATTACAAAAACAATCAGAATATTTCTTTATCAATGTTTTTTAAAAAAGTAGTTTATTATTTGTTCCAAAAATTATGAAAGCCCATTACTGTGTTTAAATTTTTCAAAAAAATAAAATGATTTGAGTCATATGATAAAATATTTACATTTTTTAAAAATAATGAAATTTTTATAATATTACAATTTATGATGAAAAATTTTAAAGAAAGATTATTTTTTGATGATAATAATGATGATATTTATGATTAAAATGATTGATGATAAAAATAAATAATTTTTAATTATTCATTTTTTCATGTAGTCTTAATAAATTTTTAAAAAATTTTTAAATTTGGCAACATTTTTGTCACAATATAAATAATGAAAAAATTTCAAAAGTTATTCTTTAACTTTTTTTTAATTTCAGAAAGAAAGAAGAAATAAAACAGCCATTTACTACTTTAAAAAAATTACAGATCCCATATCAAAATTAAAAAAAATAAAAAGTGTTTTAAGTGAAATATTTTGGGAAAATGATAAAAATTTTCAAAATATTAATGTGACTGTAGATATATTTATGAAATTATTAATAGAATACAAAAAAAATTTAAGAAAAATCGTGAAATTTTTAGAAAAACAAAACCACGAAATAAAAAAACAAAAGACTATTCTTTTAAAAAAAGCTAAAAAATTCAATTTAAGAAAGCAACAGTGAAATTTAAAAAAACAAAAACCCATAATTTTGAAACAGGAAATGAAAAAAAAGATACAACCAAAAATTTTAAACAAAATAAAAACATGGATCACATAACAACAAAAGTCCAATTTTTAAAGGGTTAATTTAGCAGTAGGTTTTAGTAGCAAGGATTTATAAATATACTTAAAAAGTATAATAAAGAATGAATTCTGTGGATGTTTTAGATAATTCTATTAATAATGATGGATCATTATTATAAACGAGGCTTTTATATTAATCGATTTTGTGAACAAAAATGACAGAAAATGATTTATTATTCTATACTAACCCAATAACAATACTTGCTGAAGATACTCATCCTTTATTAATATATTCTATATGGAATTGTCACTCACGTTCTACCATTATCTCATTTAAAAAAACTTTGTATAGGGCATCATGATACCAAATGAATATTAAATCAATGATGTAATGGTATTTGAATCCTTAGTTCAATTACAGTATATTATTACCTTATATAAAAATAAAAAGAAAAAAAGAATCTACAATTAAATTTAGATTTCATAAATAAAGATAAAAAAAATAATATAAACAGATGTGAAAAGGGTACAATTTTAAAAATTTGGCTCAAATGACTGAGATGGTATTTAACAAGTTTTTGATGGTACTCAGTCATTCCAGCTTTGGGACACTTTATTTTTCGTATTATTTTCCTAAAGTATGGTGGAATATTTTTAATAGGGTTAATTGTACTAATTATATCAGTAATTATTAATAGAATTTTAATAAATTATTAATTTATTGAGTGGGGAGGATTCTTCTTCTTTATTATTTGATTATAATTAAATGAGCAATCCATTTAACATAATATTTTTTTTTTCTTTTTTTATTGCATCAATTAAAAAATTTAAATTTAGTTTCTTTAATTATAACATTAGTACAGACTGTAACTGTATCCTTTAATAACTATGTTATATGGTGACTGATATATAATAAGTAATGTATTTTTTTTCAATAAATTCCAAGTATTAAAATGACAACCTCTTCTCCTTTACTATAATAATACACTTTAATTCTGATAAATAATTTGGCCACTTTTTATCAGTGTTTCAAAATGTTTTAATTTTTTTTCTGATATTTGGTATATATATGAGTGTTGAGAGAGTCATATAAGTTATAACAACATTCCATTTTTTTTTAATTTTTGTAGGTGATACGGTTCTACTATGACATCTTCATTCATTATATTTTAAATGTCAATAGACAGGCCCGGTAATTGAATCCTTTATCTAGATACAAGAATTTATATATAGAGGAAGTTTATGAAATAATTATTAAAAATAATAATGAAACACTAATAATATTTATAACTTTTTAATTAATAAAAGGCAAGAAGAAAAATAAATATGAATATTCACAATAATCCCACGGAAAAATCTTAAAAACTTTCACTTGTTACAATCTAATATTATTAATTATTTTAAGACTGATTTTAGAATTTTCAACAAAAAAATGTATGGAAATTTATAGCAAATGAACCTTATGGAGAAAAAGAAGCTATGTCCCAAAATTGAATCGAAACATATATTGCCATAATCAATGAACAAAAGAAAATACCAAAACACCCTTCTGCACGTTTAAATTTAAAAAAAACATTTTATTCATTGTTTTTCCAAATATTGTTAATAAGAATGTTTCTACTGACAAAACATTTTAAAATTTCAATGTCAAAAACAAAAAGGAATAATAAAATGATTAAATTATTTGGTTAATTAATTCCTTTTATAATTGGTGGATATTATTTCTTTATTTTAATAATAGTTTATTATATAATATTCGATCGATTAAAGGTTAATAAAATATTTCGATATAATAATGAAATGGAATTAAAAGCAAAAAAATAGTGAACAATGAAAACAAGGGGGGGATTAATTCATAGAGTATCATGGATGGCTTAATTATGAATAATGATATTGATGAAGAAGAAAACATAATTTTTTGAATCTTGCAAAGAATTCTATTAAAAGTTCCCAAACATCGAGAAATGAATCTTATATTTGTCTGTGTAAACTTGGAGGTAAAAAATGTGGTAGATATTTAAAAAAATATATAAATTCCCAGTAGTAATCATATAGAAATATTTATCATAATAATAATTCTAAGTCTGGGTGTAACTTATTGTTTATGGAAAAACCTGAAGATTAGTATATTTGTGATCCCTGTATAGGTTATCTTCAATATTCTTTTGAAGAAGATAGATGGTTTTGTAGAAAATCTCGTTTTACCAGGTATTTAAAATGCACTGACAAATACTAAAAAGCTTGTGAACCTGGAGGTAAATTGATAAGAATAAAATAAAAGAAAAAAAAAATAATAGATGAAATTACAAAAGAAGAAAGAAGAATAAGAAGAACAATGAAGAAGAGAAGAAGTAGACCTTTCCAATATGAAACCTCAAGATTTCTTTTATATTTTATTATTTATTTTTTTTTTTTTTATTTTTATAATTTATTTTTTTTTTTATTTTTTATATATATTATTTTATTTTTTTTTTTTTTATTTATTTATTTTTTTTTTTTTTTTTTATTTTTTTTTAATTATATTTTTTTTTTTTTTTTTTTATTTTTATTTTTTTTTTTTTTATTTTTTATTTTTTTTTTTTTTATTTTTTATTTATTATTATTTTTATATTTTTTATTTTATTTTTTTTTTTTTTTAAAAATTTATTTTTTTTTTATTTATTTTTATTTTTTTTTTTTTTTTTTATATTTTTATTTACCGTCGGCCTTCTAACTGAAGATCAGAAACGTTATATATGTCAGTGTCCACCTGGGTATATAGCTAAATCAGCAATAACCAGATCAACTTGTTTTTCGAGATCCGTTTAGATATCTTCCGCCATAATTGTCCAAAGAAGCTGCTGCAGGTTACAGTTTAGTAGATAAAAAATGTAATTCTTTTTGGTAATTGTAGTCCAATGTATCAAAAATATACATGGAGATATTCCAATGCACCATGTACAGCATTTCTGATCCTTTTTTCGATAAAGAAAAACAAGAAATAATTATCTGGCAATATGTGCTAATAATAATACTCTTAATACATTATTCATGAAGAAGGTGTTATATCCTTGATTTCATCCCGAAGATAAAACACAGGTTGTTTTAAAATTATAATTAAAAAAGCAAAATTTTAACCAAATTCTGATGTTCTAAATTACTAAAAGAAATTTTTTCGGATAGATTTATATGGCCAACTGAAATTACAAGAAATTTTTTTGACGACTAACTAATATCTGCTTTAAAACTATTTGAGTTAAATTCAAAAATGTCTTCCTCTTAATACTAGTAAATAGTAATTGAAATACCTCTATCTTATTTTGGAAGAGAAATTATTCACTTTTATCCACCACCACCACCACCAAACAATACTAAAGTTCCTTGAGTAAAGCTGGTGGAATTAAATAGTGAAAATTTTCTTTCTTTCCAAATAAGATAGAGGTTATTTTCAATTCAATTATCAGTATTAAGAGAAAACATTATTTGAAATTAACTCAAAGAGTTTTTAAAGTCAGCTATATAAAGAAGTCTCAAAAAATTTTCTTGTAATTTCAGTTGCCATATAAATCTATCGAAAAAAATTTTCTTTTTCGTAATTAAGTAACATCAAATTAGTGTAAAAATTACTGCTTTAATTATAATTTGTAAAAAACAACCTCGTGTTTTTATCTTTCGGGATGGAAAACAAGTGATAAACACCATCTTCGAATAATAGTATTAAGATATTATTATTACACACATGCCCAGATATTTTATTATCTTGTTTTTCATTATCGAAAAAAGGATCAGGACATGCATACATGTAAATGAATATCTCCATGTATATTTTGATACATTGGACTTACATTTACAAAAAGAATTACCATTTTCATCTAACTTATAACCTGCAGTCCGCTTCTTTGACAATTTCGGCGGAAGATAAACTAAACAGGGATCTGTAAAACAAGTTGATCTGGAAATTGCAGAATTCGCTATATACCCAGGAGGAACACTGACATATATAAAGTTTCAGATCTTCATTAAAAAGAAATCTTGAGGTTTCATTTTGAAAGTCTACTTCTTCTCTTCTTCTTCTTCTTCTTCTTCTTCTTCTTCTTTGTAATTTCACTATTATTTTTTTTTCTTTTATTTATTCTTATCAATTTTCCGCAGGTTCACAAGCTTATTAATGTATTTGTTGTAGCATTATAAATACCCTGTAAACGAGATTTACAACCCATCTATCTTCTTCAAAAGAATATAGAAGATAACCCTATACAGATCACAAAACTTATCTTCAGTTCTTCCATAAACAATAATACACCCAGCAATTAAATATTATAAGCTAAAATAATTCTATATGATTACTACTGGGAATTATTATTTTTTTAAAATCTTACCACATTTTTTACCTCCAAAGTTTAACGACAAAATATAAATTCATTTTCTCGAATGTTTTGAATTTAATAGAATTCCTTTTGCAAATTTCAAAAAGCATGTTTTTCTTCTTCATCATATCATTAATATAATTAAGCCATCCATGAAAATCTATGAATACTGTCTTTCATTGTTCACTATTTTTCTGCTTTTAATTCCATTTCATTATTATATCGAAATATCTTAATTAACCTAAATCGATCGAATAGTAAATAATTAAACTATTATAAATAAAGAATAATAAAAAAATAATAAAAGGAATTAAAAACCAATATAATTTAATCAATTTATTATTCCATTTTTTTTTTGGGGGGGGGGGGGGGGGGGGGGGATACATGAGGAAATTTTAAAAAGTTTTGTCAGTAAAAACATTCTTATTAACAATATTTGAAAAACAATGAAAAAAATGTTTTTTATCTTTAATACGTGGCAGAGGGTTTTGGATTTCCTTTGTTTCATGATATTGAACAATATATGTTTACGATTCCAATTTTGGGAAATAGCATCTTTTTCTCCATAAGGTTCATTAGCTAAAATATTTCCATACATTTTTTTGTTAAAATTCTAAAACAGTCTTAAAATATTTTTATAATATTAGATGTACAAGTGAAGTTATAAAATTTTTACGGGATTAAATGTGAATATTCATAATTAATTTTTCATCTGCCTTTATAAATTAAAAAGTTTTTATAATATTATTAGTGTTTTCATTATATTTTTAATAATTATTTCAAAAACTCCTCTATATATAAAATTCGTTGAGTATCTCAGATAAAGATTCAAATTCCGTGCCTGTCTCTTGACATTTAAATATATGAATGAAGATGACATTAGTAGAAACGTATCACCCGACAAAAAAAAAAAAAAAAAATGGAAAGATGTTATAACTTATATAAAGTACCTCTCTCAACACATAAATATACCATATCAAGAAAAAAAAATTAAAACATATGAAACACTTATCAAAACGTGGCCAAATTGATATATCAAGAATTAAGAGTGTATTATTAAGTAAAAGGAGAAAGAGTTTGCTCAATTTAATACTTGGAATTTATTGAAAAAAAATACATTCTTATTAACATAACAGTCACCATTTAACATGAGTTATTAAAGGAACAGTAACAGACAGTACTACTTATTCTATACAGAAATTATAAATTTTTTTATTATGCAATAAAAAAAGAAAAAAAAATATTATTGTTAAATGGGATAGATCCATTTAATTATATTACAAATAAATAAAGAAGATGAAGAAGAATAAGACTAATAATCATTTTTATTTAAATAATTCTAATAATAATTACTGATAAAATTAGTACAATTACCCTATTAAAAATATCCACTCCAAACTTTAGAAAACATACGCAAACATAAAGTGTCCCCCAAAAGCTGAATGACTGATACCATCAAAAAACTGATAATACCATCTCCAGTCATTTGAGCCAAATTTCATAAAATTGGTACCCTTTTCACATCTGTATATATATTTTGTATCTTATTTATGAAAATCTAAATTAATGTAAGATTCTTCTTTTTCTTTCTTTATATAAGGTAATAATATACTGTAAATGTAAGGATTACAAATACCCATTACATCCTTGATTTTAATAATATCATTAGTATCATGAAGCCCTTACAAAGTTTTTATTTAAATGAGATAATGGTAGTGATTGACAATTCCCATATAGAAATATTAAATCAAAGGAAGATATCTTCACAAGTATAGTTATTGGGTTATACTAGAATAATAATCATTTTCTGTCATTTTTTTTTCACAAAATCGATTAAAAAAAACTCCTCGATACTAATAATAAGATCCCTCATTCTTAATAGAATAGTCTAAAACATCCAAATTCATTTTTTATTATACGTTTTAAGAATATTTTATAATCCTGCTCCAAACCAAATGCTATTAACCTTTAAAAAATGGACATTTTGTTGTTAAGTTGTCCCCATGTTTTTATTTTATTAAAAAAGTTTTTAATTTTAAATTATCTTTGGAAGGGTTACTCTCTATATATTCTCTAAAATCTCGATTCATTTATAAAACCCTCAGATCTAGGGCTAAAATTAACACATCATTACAATTTTCGAAATGCTCGATAAGGATATTTTGTTTTAAAATGTTCATTTAAATTCCAATTACTTTTTTTTGGTTAACAATTCTTGCTTCTTCGCCTTCTTCCAAATTTTAAAATTCAGTTTCATCACCATGCAGTATATCTTTTATAATTTTTTTTTATATTCGTTGGATTAGTAATTGATTAAATCTTGTTTAACTAAATTTATAATAAGAATCATTTGAAAATGTTTTCATCCAATAATGGTATTTCAAATTCCTTAAATTTTGAGTAAACCGATTCAACAGTCTCACCACTTCTCATTAAACCTCCAAAATTTTTTTCTTCATTTCTTTACAAATTCAGTAAGTTCTGCCATTTTATTAAATAGAAAAAGTTTTATATATATTATTTATCCTCATATTTAATAAACAAATCATTTTCCTATAAAAATTCATATAAAATATACTAGCAGCATGAAATTCATCCAAAATACAATGAATAATTTGACCATTCATTCAAATTATAGTCACAGAGTCCCAACTTTAATTCTTTCAAGATCTCCGAATTTTTATATTTGATCCTGAAACAATAATTATCACTAATAATTTTAGTTTCACAATAAAATATAATTCTCCTTTTATTATTTATATGACAAAAAATTAAATTTTCGAAGAATCTCAAGAATTACTAAATGGATCTCGCATAATGACTTTGCAAACTTCCATATAGATATTTCTCTTCAATGGAAGTGTTAATTGGTGGATCCCATATATTACGAAAACAATTGACTCTATGTATAAGTTCCTCCATCTTCATCCGTTTCTCCCATGAATTCTTACTAACATTATCAATAATTTCTCTTGCATTATCTGTCATAACTTTATCCGTTTGGATCTGAATTCATTATCATTGATAATCATGAAAATCAAAAATTTAAATAGTTTATATGGTGAAAATAAAATTTGAATATTTATATTACGTCTATTGTCATTCATTTAAATTATTATATATTATGGTTAAAAGTATAGTTTAGATAAATCTATTAAAATATATGGAATTGATTAATAAGTTTTAAGAATAAAAGGTATTACGAGTGGGGTTCCGCGTGCGCGCAGAGCCTAGATACAGATTTTTAGCATAGATTTTACACACTTTGTATGAAGAAAGAAGTTGGCGAGTGTAGGTATGGTAATAATGATGACCTTGGCTTAGGAGACATTTAAAAATTTGTACGAACAACACTTAGTAATTGTGGCAATTTTAAATGGGGATTAAACGGGAGGATTATAAGTTTTTTTATCAATAAACCAAATAATTGAGATAGGTAGGAATGAATAGCTTGAATGAAACCGGGCAGTTTTTGTATTGGAGAGGATAAGTTTAAAATAAAATAAAACCAAATAAAAGAATTGAATGAATCAGTATTAAATCTTTGAGTATTATGGAGTGGGGAAGGGTGTGGCGAGGGGAAGTGCCGGAACTTGTTTTGGGGGGGGGGGGTGTGGAAAATTATTTGTCATGTGTATAGTACAAGTGCTTTTTGTTATATGATTAGTGGAATAAGCTTTGTAATTTTATATATGACAGGTAAGGTTTGTTGTTTTTGTTTTAATTTTAATGTTCAGTATTGTCTGTAGGATGTGGTGTTACTATTAAGTGAGAGGATTTTCGAATACTATGTGGGTTGGGAATCTATGTAATATGTTAGAGTTTAATATATTTATATAAAATAAAATATTGATTATTATTTAGTGATTAATTTTATTGGGTAGGGGGATTTAATATTATTTTTGTTAGTAGAGAAGTTAAAGTGAATTTGGTGGGTGATCGATATATATATAGATGTTATGTGTGGGTAGTTTGTGGTGATTTTGGGAGTTGGGATTGGTTGTGGTGTTGGGAGTGGTTTGGGGGGGAGGGAGTGGAGATGGGTGGGTGATTGTTGGGGTGGATGTGGGGTGTGTGGAGTGTTGTGGGTGGGGTTGATTATAGGGGATGTATATGGGAGTTGGTTAGGGGGTGATGTGTTGTTTGGTGTTGGTTTGTGGGAGGGGGATGGGGGAGAGGGTGGTGTGAAGTGGCGTGGGAGGGGAAGTTTTTGGTTGGGTTGTATTATGAGGTATAGGGTTAGTTGGATGTTTGTGAGGGTTGGTATGTGTGATGGTGTTTGATGTTGTGTTGGTGGTGGTGTGGTGGTTTTAGGTGTGTGGTATGGGTGTTTTGGGTGTTTTGTGTGTGGGGATGTTGTTTTGGTTTGTGTGATGTGGATGGAGGGGGGGAGATTTGATAGGTTAAGTTTTGTGTTATGGAATTTGGATGTTGTGTTTGTGATGGGGGGGATTTGGTTGGGTAGGGGTGGTGGGGGGTTGTGTTTGGAAGAATGTTATTGATGGGTTGGGGAGGGGGGGATGATGGGGTTTATTTGTGTGGAATGGTATTGTTGATGTTGTGGGAATGAATTTTTGGGGTTGGTGGGTGGGATTGGGGGTTGGGGTTGGGGGTAATTTGTTGTGGGGTTTTTTTGTTGGGGGATGGGTGTGTGTTGGTGGTTGTGGTTTTTTTGGTTTTGGGTGGTTTGTTGTGAATTTGAAGGTGGGGTTGTGAATGGGAGTGTTTTTGGGGTGGTGGGGGGGGTGGGGTTTTTGATGGGAGGAGAGGGTTAGATGGTGTAGGTTGTTGTTTGAGGGGGAGAGTTTGGTTGGGGGAGAAGGGGTGTGTTAGTTTGGTGTTTGTTAGGTTGGGTTTGTTATGTGGAGTATTTATTGGTGGGGTGGTTGGGTGTTGATTTTTTGGTGTGGATGTGGAGAGTTTTTGATATGGGGAGGTGGTTTGGGGGGGTATAGTATGGGTGTTGGGGAGGGGGGTTTTTGTTGTTGGAGTATTTGTTTTGTGGGGGGGGGGGTGTGGGTGGTTAAGTGGTTGTTGGTAGTAGGTTTGGGGTGGAGTTTAGGTAGGATAATTTTGATAAGGGTAATTTTGTGGGGGTAGGGGGTGGTGGTGGGGTGTGTTGGTTTTGGTGGGGGGGGTGGGATGATGTGTTTTGGTTGGGGTTGGTATTGATGGGTATGGGGGGGTAGTGGGGGTGGGGTGAGGGGTTGGGTGAGAATATATGGGGGTGTTGGGGGGTGGGTGGTGGTGGGGGTTTGTGGGGGGGGGGGTATGTTTTGTTGTATTGGGTTTTTTATTGTGGGGGTGAGGGGTGGAGTGTGTATGTTGGGTTGTATTTGTGGGGGTTGTTTAGGGGGGGGGTTTTGAAGTGTTTGGGTGGTGTGATAGTGTTGGTTTTAAGGGTGGGATGTAAATTGGTTGGTTTGGTGTGGTTTGATTGGGATGTTGGGGGGTGGTGAGGGGTGGTGAGAAGGGTGAGTGGGAGAGTATGTTGGGGTTTGGGGGGGGGGATTGGGGTGTTGGTTGTGGGTTTTTGTGTTGTGGATTGGTAGGGTTTGTGAAATTGTTTTGTTGGGTTGTGGTGTGGGGATGGTATTCAGTTAGTAGGGGGGGTTTTTTTTTATTGTGTGTTGGATTTAGTTGGTGTTGGGGGGGTTGGATGTGGTGGAGGGGTTTTGGGGGTGTGGGTTTTTTTTGGTTGTGAGGGTTTGGGTGTTGTTTGTTGAGAGGGGAGTGGGTGGGTGTGATTTTTTATTTGGTAGTTGTGAAAGTGGGTGAGTGTGTAGTGTTGTTTTTTTTTATTTTGTTTGTTGGTGTGGTAGTTTGTTGTGGTTATGTTGGAATGGTGGGGGTGGTTGTTGTTAGTGGTGTGGTGTTTTGTAGGGTATTGAGTTGTTTTTTGTTTGGTTGGTTGGGGTTGTGTTGTAGTGGGTTGGGTTTTTTGTTTTGGGGTTTGTTTTTTGTTGGTGTGTTTTTTGGATGTTGTTTTTTTTTTTTTTTGGATGTTTAGTGGTGTTTATGTTTGGTGTGTTTGGAGGAGTGAGGTTGGTTATTGGGTTGTGTGTGTTGGGGTGTTGTGTTTTGAGAGTTTTGTGTGATATGTGTTAGGGGGTGGTTTTGTGGTTGTGTTTTTTGTGTGATTTATGGTTTTGGGGGTGGGAGGTTGGTTTTTGTGGTTGGGTGTTATTGTTGGTGGTTTGGGTGGAGTTGGGTTGGGTGGTGGGTGTTGGGGTGGTGTTGGGTTTTTTTGTTGTTAATTGTTTGTGGGGGGGGACGAAGTAGTCGATAGAGGATTGAGGTTATGTGAAGGTAGTAGATTTGTGTTTTTGGTTAGTTTTTGTTTGTTAGGTAGTTGTTGGGGGGGTTTGTGTTTGTGAATTGGGGTGGTTGGGGGGATAGTGGTTGTTGGTTGGGGGTGTTTGGTAGTTTTAGTGTTGGTTTGTTTAGGGGGGTGGTTTTGTTTTTGGGTTGTTTTGTATTTGTGGGGGTTTGTTTTGGTGTGGTTTAGAGAGAGGTTGTATGATATTGGTGCTGTGGGGTATGGTGGTTTTTTGGTGTTAGTGAATTGGTGGGGGATTGTGGGGGTATTTTTAGTGGGATTGGTTTTTGTTTTTGTGGTTGTTTGTGGGGTGTGTGTGTAAGTGTAATTATTTGTGGTGGTTGTTGTTGTATGTTGGGGTAATGTTGTGTGATAAAGTGTGTGTGGGTGGGGTTAGTTGGGGGGGGTGGGGATTGTGGTTTTGTTTTGGTGTGGTTGTGTGTTATTTTGGTTTTTGGGGACGACGCGAGTGAGTGAGAGTAGTATGTAATGTTATGGGGGTTTGTAGTGTTGTTTTTGAGGGTGTATTTTTTAGGGGGGATGGGGGATGGGTTTGGAGTGTGGTTTGTATGGGGGGGTTTGTTTTGGTGGTTTGATTTTGTGTGTTGTTTTTTTGTATGTTTTTTTGTTGGTGGGGGGTGTTGGTGGTTTGATGGTGGGTTTTTGTATTTAATGTGTGTTGTGTATTTGTGGTGGTTTTTTTTTTATAATATTGATGTTAGTGGGTTATGAATGATGTGTGGTGTTTTTTTGTGTTTTTTTATGTGATGTTTTGATTATGGTTTTGTTTGTTAATTATGGGTGTTGTTTTGTTTTTTGTGTTTGTTGGAGTTTAGTAGTTTTTCACTAGTGTGGGGGTGGTGGTTGTTGGTGGTGGTGTTGGAGTGTTGGGGTTGTTTTTGAGAGTAGTAGAAAGTTGGTGTGTGTAGTGGGGGGGTGTTTTTTGTTTTGGGTTTTTTGGGGGGTGGTGTTTTTTTTGTGTTTTTTGGGTAATGATATGGTGTTGTTTGTGTGTTTGGGGATTAGTGTTTTTTTGGGGTTGTGGTGTGTTGGGTTGTTTTATTGATTTAATGGAATTAGTTGTGTTGTTGGTTGTTGTTGGGGTTTGGGTTATTTTTTGTTTGGGAGTTGGGTATTTTGTTGGGTTTATTTTTGGTGGTGTTGGGTAGTTGGGTTGGATGGAATGGGGGGTGTGTGTGGTTTTTTTTGGTTTATTTGTGGATGGGGTTATGTGGGATTTTGGTGTGGAGGTTTTTGTGAAGTAGTATTTAGGAGTTCGGTGGTGTTTTTGTTTATTGGGTTAGATTTTGGTTGGGTTGTTGTTTAGTGGGGGGTTGTAGTTTGTTGGTGTGTTGTTTATTGGTGTTATGTGGTTTGGTTGTGGTGTGGGGGTTTGATTGTTTTTGTGTTTTGTTGTTTTGGGGAGATGTTGTGTGGATTTTTGTTGGGTTTGGTTTGGTGGGGTGTGGTGTTTTCTTTGTTATTAAAGATAATTAGGTTTTTTAGATTTAGTGTTAATTTTGTAACAATTAAAACGAGATTATATAGATAATTTGGGTGTTTGATGTTTATATTTTTGGTTTGAAATATTTTTGGATGGGAGAGCGAGAGTTGTTTGTTGGGTTTAAATTTTTTTAATAATAATTACATAATATTATTGGATGGTTCTTCAATAATTCAAATTTTTTAAAAATAACTACGACAGGCCATATATTAATAAAATGTGAAGGAATTGAATCCTATAATTACCATACTTATCTAAGTTTATTAATAATAAAAAAACTTTTATTATAAAATAAGAGAGAGAGTGAGAAGCGTAGTATTCAATGTAAATGTTATATATTAAAAAATAAAATTGTCTATGAAAAGTTTGAAATGAAAAAAATCTTAACATGGGCACACTGACATCTGAAAATATTATACATTTAAACATACACATAAAGAGGAGAGGGAGAGAATAATTGGTATGGGCTGATACGTTCCAAATAACTGTCTGTTTTTGAGACCGCCTGCTCTGTTACAATGACTCTGATCTGATGTTTATCATATCATAGTACATAAAAAAAAGGAGAAGAATGATGGTGCGGTGCTTCTGATGCTATACTGTTACAATGACGCGCTGCTGATGATATTATTCGCGATTAACAAGTTGAAATGAAAAGAAGAAGGAGAGAATATAATTGAGGTTGCTCGCACTTACAATGACTACTACACGGAAAATATAGTCATTAGACAGGACACATGAAATAAAAAAGAGATATGTACTGTCTCTGATGATGTGCTTATACAATACTGCGTGCTGATAGATATATGGTCATTAACAAACACATAAAGAGAAGAAGGAGAGAAAGATATTGCTGCGGATGCTAGTGCGATTACAATGATGCTGAACTGATGAAAATTATGTCATTTAACAATAACACCAAAAGAAAGAAAAAAGAGAAGATGATGCTGTTCTGCTGATGCTGATTTGCTGATGCTGTACAATGACTGTTATGCTATATATTATGTCATTTAAACAGATCAAATGAAAAGAAGAAGAGGAGGAAAATGATGATGGTGCTAGTGCTGCGATTGATGCTGTTTCATATGACTTCTTGATGCTAATGTGCGAGCGGAGCGAGGCCAATAACAATAGTAAAATGAAATAGAAAAGAAAAGAAGAAGAATAGGAAAGATGATAATGTGGATCTCTGTTACGATACTGTTTACAATACTACTGACACTGACATACTTAGAGTGATTTAACAATATTACATAAAATGAAAAAGAAAAGAGAGAGAAACAAATGATGATGGTGTGGTAGTACGGCGCGAGTGCTGATACTCTTACAATGCCCACGACACAGAATATATATCTTTAACAGTACACATGAAAAAAAGAAGAGATGATGGTGACAACTTTGCTGATACTGTTTCAATGACTGCTGCTCCTGCTGCTGTTTACAATGTACTGCTGATGCTGGTATGACATTATGCCATTAAAATAGTAAATGAAGGAGAAGAAGGAGGAGAAAATAGGGTGGAAGTACTGCTGCGGGTAAAATGACTGCTGTGCTGATGATATTCTTAACATATACATGAAGAAAAAGAAGGAAGAGGGGGAAAAGATGTTTGGGGGAATACGCGCTGCGTACAATGACTGCGATCTGAGATATTCATTAACATAGTACATGAAGGAAAGAAAAAGAGGAATTTAAAATAGTGGTGGTTGCTGCTTTTACAATGACATGATACTGACAAAGCATTACATAGTTACATGAAAGGGGAAGGGGGAGGAAATAGGGGGGAAAGTACTGGTCTTTTCGCTACTGATACGTATATAAAAGAAAGGGGAGCAAAAAAAGGGCCAAAAATTATTTCTTCAGAATACTTTGGGGAAAAAGAAAAAGTTGAAAGAAAAAGAGGGATTAATATTGTTTTTCGAAAATGTTGTTGGGAGAAAGGGGAAAAACTAAGAAAAAATTTTTAAACTCATTCTCTTTAAATTTGGAAATATAAAATCGACATAAAGAAATAAATGATAACCCTATTACAAAAAAAAATTTAAAATTAATACTAAAAAAGTTTTTAAAATTTTTAAATTTTTTTATAAATGAAAAATTTTAATTTTAATAAAAATATTTTTTAAATAAAATAATTTTTAAAATTTTTCATATTAAAAAAAAGCAAGTAAAAAAATAAAAATTTTTTATTAAATATAAAAAAAAAAATTTGTATTTTTAAAAAATAATATTAAAAAAATTTATTCCCACTTGAGTGTAAAAAATAGAAGACTATACAAAAAAAGTAAATAAAAAAAAAAAAAAAATTTTGGTTTTTTTGATTTGCATAAATAACTTTAATATCTTCAAAAACTGATCAATAGCATTTCCGGGAATTTATTACCTCTTCTTTTAAAGTTTAATGTTTTCATTTAAAAGGGCTCATTTGAAAAAATGGCCTAAATTTTTTTAAAGTTTTAAAATTTTACAAAAGATAAAAATTTGATAAACTACAAATTCCTAGAAATAAATTAACCCCCTTATACGACAATAAAAAATGAAAACTAATTACTCATTGAAATTTTCACAAAATTAACCAAACCTGAATGAAAATTTAAATAGATGAGGGGTAATACTATAAACAATAATTCCTCACTCATCAAAATTTTTCTACCCAATTTATTTCCAAATTTTAAATTTTTACCCCCTTACCGAAAAAATTAGAAAAAAAGAAAATTCCTTAAAAAATAATCAAACCCTTTTTTATTTTTTTCCCCATATTACAGAAGATCAAAGGTACTAATAATATAATTTATAAAATTTTCGTTTAAATTTTTTTTAAATTTTAATAAATTTTAAAAGAGATTTATATATAGATTTTTTTAACTATATAACTGGCTGGTATGAATTTTTTTATTTTGATAATTTTTACTACTAGGAAAATTAAAGACAAAATTTTTTAATAATAATATTATATTATTTTTTTTAATATCAATCGGGAAAACCATTTTTTTATTTTTAAAATTTTATACATTCTATAACCCAGTTTTAATACAATTTTTGAAAATTTTTTCCAAAAAACACATATCAAATCCTGTAGTAATTTTTTTTTTTTTATTTTCTTTTTTCTTTTATTGTTCATTATTAATTTTTTTTTTGTTGAAAAATTTTTATATATAAAAATAAAAAATTTTTATTTTTTTTAAAAAATACAAATATCTTTTTAAAATGGCTTTTTAAAAAATTTTAATTATTAGAAAAAATTTTTTGAAAATAAAAAATAAACTTTTTCTTTTGCAAATTATTATAAAGGGGGAAAAACATTATTTTAAATAAAAAATTAATCCCTTTTTTCGAACATTTTTATCACAGATTTCTAAAACACCTAAATTGTTTTTTTGGAGTCCACTTCTTTTAAAAAAAAACACACCATTTATTAAAACCATATGAAATTTTTTGAATTTCTTTGTGAAGAGTATAATATCAAAATTTGGATAATGCCTCAAGGATTACTTAGAATGACTAGAAGTCAAAGTTTTATATTATTGATGAAAACATAAAAGAAATTTTAAAAAAGCATCCTTGTTATTTATAACTCTCAACAAATACTTACTAATTCTAATTATGACTCTCAAAATTTATTAAATATAAATATTATGATGAGTGCTTTTTCTCGTGATGTTAGTAGATTTCAATATTTAATGTACCTTTTAATACGAGAACCATTTTTATTATTTTTACCTCTTTCTAAAATTATAGATTTATTTTATAAACTAACTGGAATATTTCATTACTTATTAAAAAAATTAAAACTAAAGTTGTACATTATTATAAAATACACTCTGCACTTTTTCTGCTGAAAATAAAATTTGTTATCATCCAAAAACTTAACATGTAACAATGCGCATTATTAATCATTTCCCACAACTTAAAGAGATTATTAAGATCGAATGTGCCATTGGAGTAAAAAGTTACATATATTTTGTCAAAATTATTTGAAAAACATAAAAATTAAAATTTTACAAAATTGTAGGAAATTTGAATAAACAACCTTTTTTTAAATTTAACATCACACTTTTACATTTAAACAAGTCAATTTTTTTTCATTTAATATTTTTTTTACAAAATTAATGATGAATTTTTAAATTATAGTAATTATTTTTTTATTAAAATATTACACCATTTAAAAGTTTAAACATTTTTTAAGTAAAAAAATATAAATATTAAAAAAAAATTTTTAAACGAATTGAACAATACAAAAAAAAGACTTAGTTTTTGTGAAAAAAAAATTTTAAAAATAAAAACTATCCCCCCCAAAATTATTCCAAATTTATCACCCTTATTAAAAAAAAATTTAACCCAGTAAAAATACAAATTTTTTTAAATGTTTTTTACAATTTATATTTTTTGTTTTTTAGAAATTAGATATCAAAATACAAATATAACATTAATAATGAACAAAAAAGAACTAGATGATCATTTAAATGAATTACTAATAATTCTATTGCATCATATAGGATTGGAAATAATAATGGATCTGGGCCTTTGGATTTTTGTAAAATGGGTAAATAAACAAAAAATTATAAATAAAATGAATATAATTATAATGATGAATGATGATAATTCTTTTTAAATATTAGTTTTAAAAATGATATATTTAAGACTAATTGTAATTTTAATTGTGTTTGGATTTTCCCATTTTATCAGAAAATGAGCAATTTCAATAATATAATTTTAATTGCATATATAAAAGATATTTTATATTTTTTTGGAGAAAATCTATTTATTGGTTAATATTATTAAAAAACAATACAAAATGTATTGTTGTAATAAAAATAGGAAAATAATTTTAGGTTTTAAAACTAGAAACTATTTCAGGTTTTCTTTTATGAAAATAATTTAATTTTTATTAAAAGTTGTAAATGTTGTCCTATAGAACAGTTCTTTAATATATAATATTTGTTTTGTTAGTTCAAACATGAAAAAATAAAATCAACAACATTATTATTATATTTAAAATATTTTCATTAAAATAATTTGAATTAATTAGTAGGATTGATTTCATATATTCTTCTGTAATTTAATCTTTTTGATTTTTTACTACAATTTTTAGATGTTAATTTTTGATTAATTATTATATTATTATATTTTTATCAATTTTAAATTATTATTATCATTATTAAATTTAGACATTGACAACTAATATCTTTTCCCAGTATTGTATTCTATTATTTTTTGTTTAGACAATATTAAATATCGTTTTTCTTTAGATTTTTCTACCACAATAGTTTCCAGTAGTAGAGTATTATTATTTTCACATACTTTTAAAATAATAATTACATCTATAATAGATAATGGTGAACTATTAAAAGAATGAAAGTTTTTAAAATTGATAATTAACAGCCGGTTAAATATATTTACAGGTTACACAGCTACTTGAGTTATTATCAAAAAATTTTTAATTGACTTAATTGAAAATCATTATAAATATTAAAAAGCTTCTTTTATAAAAAAATAAAAGAATGTTATATATATCTACAACTATTATTTTTTTTTTATTTATAATGTGGCAGAATCTAATAATATTTATAACTATTTTTCAAATATGTCATTTAAACAAGAAAATAACCATAAATTAGTAAATAAACAAAAAAATGTGGTATACCGAAAATACATTTGTACCAGGGAATTTAGTTAAAGTTTTATTAATAATAAATTTTTAAAGAACTATCTCTTTTAAAAGAATAATATATATTTACCATCAAAGATGTAACATTATGAAAGTTTTGTATAATCAAATTCCTCATTTATTGTTTTAAAAATAAAATTTTAAAAGTTTATATATTTTAATAAGACTTCAATAATTTTACATTATTTAAAACCATATAGTTGTAAATGTAAAAAATTTAAAATAATACATAATAAAAATAATTTAATAAAAATTTATTTTTTATCTACTTTATTAAAATTATAATTAAAATAAACCAATAAAAAAACAAATATTAATAAAATATAACAAAAATTCTTATTTTACACAAAAAACAGTTGTATTAATAAATCAAATTTTTTATATTATTATATAATTTTTATTGTTTTCATAAACAATTTGTTTTACAAACTTTTCTTTAAAAATTTTCTTGTATGTATTTTCTGATATTATTTATCATCATAATTTTTAATTTCATTAATTTATATTAATACTTAAAAACTTTTTTCCTTTTATTTTCACACAAAAATTGTTTAAAACCCAAAAGTTTATTCTACAATATAACGGGTGTATATATAAAAGGATTTTCGGGAAATTCATCAACAAACAGACTTTTTTTAAAAAAACATAAATAAAAATTTTTCCCTTTTTATTTTATTTTTTTTATTTTAAAGATTTATAATTTTCCTTTTTTCAATTACTTAAAAATGGAATCTATTTTAAAAGGTTAAAAAAAAAAAAAAACCTACAAAGATCAAAAAAGAGCAGATTAATTTTTTATAGTGCTCAAAATTTTTTATTCCCCATTGGTAATAGTTTTTGTTAATACTGATCTATTTTTCTTTTTTCCAAAAAC
>NC_069489.1:13073513-13091013 GCF_026875155.1 Cherax quadricarinatus | reverse complement strand
GCCTCCTAAACTAAATCATTTTGCCAAGCCCGTGGATCAGAATATCTACTTCTTTCTTTATGGTGAATTTAATAGAGGGAGCAAGAGAGTCAAGTGTGCACCATGGCCTGGTGCACACCAGACCCTCACACGGTGATGGTCTGGGTTCGATTCCCTGCAAAGGGGTGGCAACACTGGATGTGTTTCCCTACGCCGATTGTCTACGTTCACCCATCAGTAAAATGGGTACCTGGGTGTTAGTGGACTGGTGTGGGTCGCATCCTGGGTGTTAGTGGACTGGTGTGGGTCACATCCTGGGTGTTAGTGGACTGGTGTGGGTCACATCCTGGGTGTTAGTGGACTGGTGTGGGTGGCATCCTGGGTGTTAGTGGACTGGTGTGGGTGGCATCCTGGGTGTTAGTGGACTGGTGTGGGTGGCATCCTGGGTGTTAGTGGACTGGTGTGGGTGGCATCCTGGGTGTTAGTGGACTGGTGTGGGTCACATCCTGGGTGTTAGTGGACTGGTGTGGGTCACATCCTGGGTGTTAGTGGACTGGTGTGGGTCACATCCTGGGTGTTAGTGGACTGGTGTGGGTCGCATCCTGGGTGTTAGTGGACTGGTGTGGGTCACATCCGGGTGTTAGTGGACTGGTGTGGGTCACATCCTGGGTGTTAGTGGACTGGTGTGGGTCACATCCTGGGTGTTAGTGGACTGGTGTGGGTCACATCCTGGGTGTTAGTGGACTGGTGTGGGTCACATCCTGGGTGTTAGTGGACTGGTGTGGGTCGCATCCTGGGACAAAACTGACCTAATTTGCGGGAAATGCTCAGCATAACAAGGGACTTTCTATATACTAGTATGTCATTGATGTCACCTATGGTCTGTATACCTTGTACTTGTACTGGCAGTAAATAAATATATAGTATTATAAGTCTGGGTAAACATGAATCCAGGGACATATAATTCAGCCAAAAACACAAGATATCATCGACATATGTGAACCACTTAGCCTCACAGGGCAGGATATCTTCCAGCAGCCTCCCCTTGGGGTACTCCAGGTACAAATTGCATAATAAGGGAGGTAGTGGATTTCCCATAGCCATACCATACCTTTCAGCTTAGTATTTACCTTCAAATTCAGACTTACAATTAACTGTTAAACTTCTTTTTCTCCTTCTTTACCTCTCCCTCCTGTTTACGTTTCTCTCTCAATGATTTCACTTTTTTCCTCTTCTCTCTTAGTTTCCTTCTTGTATTTTCTCTCTCTCTTTCCTTCCTCTTTCTCCTCTCTCCTTCCCTCCCTTCACATATATGTACACTAACGTATTCTCTATCTGTCTCTCTCTTTCTCTCTCTCTCTGTCTCTCTCTTTCACACACCCAGCTGGGTGTCAGGTGACACACATCACAATTTTGTCCAGTGTGACAGCTGGTAATGACCAGGTGTGTTGATTGACTCCTGTGTCTGCAGTGACCTTTATAACAAGGTCACTGTACTTGCTGTGGCCACTGTACCAGGTCACTGTATTTGTTGTGGTCACTGTCACTGTACTTGCTGTGGTCACTGTCACTGTACCAGGTCACTGTACTTGCAGTGGTCATTGTACTAGGTCACTGTATTTGCTGTGGTCACTGTCACTGTACCAGGTCACTGTCACTGTACCAGGTCACTGTACTTGCTGTGGTCACTGTGGTCGTCTGAGATTCAACTGGAAGTTAAATATAAGATGAGTCACAGAGATGTTAGGAAGTATTTCTTCAGCAATAGAGTTGTCAGGAAGTGGAGCAATCTGGAGAGTGATGTAGTGGAGGCAGGATCCATACATAGCTTTAAGAAGAGGTATGATAAATCTCATGGAGCAGGGAAAGAGTGACACACACACAACACACACACACACACACACACACACACACACAACACACACACACACACACACACACACACACACACACACACACACACACACAACAACAACAAAATTTAAAAAAAAACCAAAAAAAAAATTTTTTCCCATACCAAACCACCCCACAAACCCCCAAAACAACACAAAAGAAAATTTTTTTTCCCCCCCCCCCTCACTCCCAAACCCCCCCCACCCCACCCCCCCTTTCCCCCCCCCCCCCCCCCACAAAACACAAAACACCCCCCCTCCCCCCCCCACCACCCCTTTAACCACACACAACCAACACTTAACCAAACCCCCAACCAAACAACACACCCCCACACCAACACACTTCACAACCCACCACCCACACACACAACACCACCAAAATTCACACACCCCCCACCCACACGCCACTTTCGCAACAAACAAAAAAAAACACAAAAAAAACCCAATAAAAAAAAAAACCAATTTTTTAAACCCAACCAACAACAAAAAAAAAACCATACAAAGGGGCACACACAAAAACACCCCACAACCCACACACACCCACACACACAAAACACACAACCAACACACAAAACAACACACACACACACACCCAACACACACAAAACAACAACAACAAAACACACACACACACACCACACACACACACCAACACACACACACACAACACACACACACACACCAACACACACCCACAAACACACAACAACAAACACACCACACAACAAAACCACAACACACAACACCCACACCACACACCACAACACACAAAACCACACACACACACACACACACACACCACACACCACACCCCACACCACACACACCAACACACACAACACACACACACACACACCACACACACAACACACAAACACACACAAACCCCCAACCCCCAACACACACACACACACCACACAACACACCCCAAAACCACCCCCACCACACAAACACCACACACACAAAACCACATAACACACACACACACACACAACAAAAAACACACACAACACACACCACCACACAAAACACCAAAACACACCCCACACACACCACAAAACACACCACAAACACACACACACACACACACACACACACACAAAACCAAAACCCCCAAAACAAAACAAACACAACAACACACCAAACACCACACCACCACACACACACAAAACAAAACACACAACAACACAAAAAACACACAACAACACCCCAAAACAAACAACACACAACACACACACACACACACACAACACACCCCAAACACACACACACACACACACACCAACACCACACAACACACACAACACACAAACAACACAAAAACACACAACACACACCCCCACACACACACACACACAAACACAAAACACACAAAACCACACACACCCACACACACACACAAACACACAACACCACCCCAAAACACACACAAAACCCCCCACACACAAACACACACAAAAACACAAAACACCCACACACCACACACACCACACAAACACACACACACACACACAACACACACACCCCCCACAACAAAAACAAACCAACCCACACACACAACACAACACACACCCCAAAACACCAACCCCCACACAACACACACAACACACACACACACAACACACCCCCAAACACACACAACCCCACCACAAACACACACACACACACCACACACACACACAAAACCCAAACACCACACAACACACACCCCCCACACACACACACACACCACACACACACAAAAACACACAACACACAACAACCCACACACACCACCCCAAAACACACAAAAACACACACACACAAAAACACACACCCACAAAAACACACAAAACCACAAACACACAAAACCACACACACAACACACCCACCACACAAACCCACACCAACAACACACAAAACCCCACCACAAACACACACACAACACACACCACCAACACACACAACCCCAAAACCCACTACACACACACAACACACACACCACACACACAAACACACAACACCACACACCACCCCCACAAAAAACACAAACACACAAACACACACACACACACAAAACAACACACACAAACACAAACACACACAACACACACACACACACACAACAAACCCACACACACACAAAACACACACCCCCAACACAAAACAACACACACAAAACACACCCCAACACACACAACACACACACACACCACAAAACAACACACAACCACAACAACACAACACAACACACACAACACACACACACACACACACACACACAAACAAAACAACAACACACCCCAAAAACACACACACAACAAACCCCCAAAACACACACACAACAACACAAAACCCCCACAAAACACACACACACACACACACACACACACACACCAAAAACAAAAACCACACACACAACCCCCACAAAACCACAACACACACAACCCCAACCACAACACACACCCCCACACACACACACACACACAACAAAACACACACCACCACACACAACACACCAACACAAAACACACACACAAACACACAAAACCCAAACACACACAACACACACAAAAACACAAACACACACACACACACACACAAAACCACAAAACCACACACACACACACACACACCACACAAAACAAAAACCCCAAAACACACACACACACACACCACACAACAAAACACCCACACACACACCCAAAACACAAAACACACAACCCACACACAACACACACACACAAACACCACACACACACACCCAACAACACACCACACACAAACAAACAACACACAAAACAAAACACAACAAACACACACACACCCCCACACAAACACACACACACACACACAAAAAAAAAACACACACAACACACACCCCAAAACCCCCCCCACACACACACACACACACAACACACACAACACACCACCACACCCCCAACAAAAACACACAACACAAACACACACACACAACACACACACACATAACACACACCACACCCCACACACACAACACACAAACACACCCCCAAAACAAACACACACACACAAAACACACACACCACACACAACACACAAAACAACCACACACACAAACACCACAACACACACACACACAACTACACACAAAACAACACACACACACACACACACACACAACACCACAAAAAACAACACACACAACACAACAAAACACAACACAACACCCCCACACAACAAAAAACCCAAAACCCAACAAAACCCCACAAAAACACACCACCAAACACAACACACACAAAACACACCAAAAACCCCCACCACACACACAAAAACACACACAACAAACCAAACACACACACACACACACACACCCCACACAACCCCCACAACCCCACACACCACACACACACACACCCCCCCACCCCACAACAAACACACACAACACCCCCAACACACACAAAACACACACAAAAACACAACACCACACAAAAACACACACACACAACACAAACACACAACACACACAACACACACACCAAAACCACACACACACACACACACACACACACAAACCCAAAACACAAAACACACACACACACACACACACACCACA
The DNA here is from genome assembly GCF_026875155.1 of Cherax quadricarinatus. NCBI lineage: Eukaryota > Metazoa > Arthropoda > Malacostraca > Decapoda > Parastacidae > Cherax > Cherax quadricarinatus. Next base: position 13,085,568 of record NC_069489.1, on the reverse strand, counting down.
AACACACAAAACCACACCACAAACAACACACACAAAACACCCCAACACACACAAAACCAAAACACCAACACACCAAAACACCCACACACACACACAACACACACACACACAACACACACAAACACACAACACACAACCACACACAAAACACAAAACACCACACACAAAACAACAAAACACAAACACACACAACACACACACAAAAACACACAAACACAAACACACAAAACACACAAAACACACAAAACAAAAACACCACACAACACACACAACACACACAACACACACAAAACACACACAAAAACAAAAACACACACAAACACCACACACAAAAACACACACCACACACACACACCACCAACACCACAAACCACAAACACCACAAACAACACACACACACAACACACACACACAAACACACACACACACACACCCCAACACACACACACAAACACCAACTACAAAAACACACACACACACCACAAAACCCACACCCCAAAACACACACACACACAACACAAAACACACAACACACCACAAAACACAAAACACCACACACACACACACAAAAACACACAACACACACAACACCCCCACACAACAAAACACACACACACACACACACACAACACACACACACACACACACACAACAACACACACACCACACCAAAAAAACACCCCAACACACAAAACCCCACACCCCACACACACACACACACACACAAACACAACACACACACAAAACAACCCAAAACACACACACACCCACACACACACACAAAAAACACACACACAAAAACACACACACACACACACACAACAAAAAAAACCACACACACAACACACACAACACAACACACACACCCCCAACCACACACAAAACACCACACACACACAACACACCAACACACACAAACACAAAACACCCCAACACACACACACAACCAAAAACCACACACCCACACCACAAACACACACACACACACACACACACACACACACACACAACAAACACAAACACAAAACCCCCCCCAACACACACACACACACACACACACACACACACACACACCACACACACAAACTTGATCATTGCTTTCACTTCTAAAATGAACAAAAATATTATATTCTTTTAAAAATCAATTCAAATCAATTATAACAAAATAATTGCTTGCAAGGCAATTTTTTTGAAATTAAAAAAAAAACCCTTTTTCAAGTGAGGGTTGGTTAATGGATTTATATAGACTTTTTTTTTTTTTAACTTTTGCAGTGGGAAAAAAGAAGCAAGTTAAAAAACGTTTTGCACTCGGAAAGTGGTGTTAGAGACCAACCTTTCTGAGAGGAATTTGGGTTAGTGTTTTTAAAGGAAGTAAAACGTTTTGCACTCTGGAAAGGGGCTGTTGGAACCAACCATTTTAAAGGGGGAACTAGTTGTGTTTTTTGAAGGAAGTTAAACGTTTTGCATTGGGTAAGGGCGTTAGAGACAACCATTCTAAGGGGGAACTTGTTAGGATTTTTAAAGGAAGTTAAAAGTTTTGTATCTGGTAATTTGGGCTGTTAGATTATTTTTATTATAATCAAGGGGGAAGCGCTAAACCCCGGGAGGATTATACAGAAATTGGGCTGTTGAGACCAACCATTTGAAGGAACTATGTTATGATTTTTGGGGGAAGTTAAAAGTTTTGCACTCTGGTAAGTGGCTGTTAGAGCCCAAACCCTTCTGGGGAATCTGCCTTATGTTAGTGTTTCTGAGCAATTTAAAAATTTTTGCACTCTGGTAGGACTGTGGTCTTCTACCCCCCTGAATCTTCAAAATCCCCTTCCCCCTCCCTTTTCTTCTCCTCCTCTTCCCCTTCCTCCTCCTTTTCCCCCCTTCCTCCTCCCCCCCCCCCCTTTCCCTCCTCCCTTCCCCTTTCCTCCTCTTCCTCCCCCCAAAACCTAAGGGGTGCCCAAAAAGGGGGGAGACCCGGGAAGAACAAGTTTGCTCCCCAGTCCCCACAGTTCGAATCCCCGTTATCAAATTTTCCCAAACTGTTGGGTTGTTTGGGGAATTCCCTGCTAGAGGCGCCACTGTCTTCGTTAAAACCTCGTTACTTAAGTTCTTTGTTATTTATGTAGTTATAAAAATATCTTTACTGAATTAAGTATTATTTTAAGAATTTTTTACTTACGTGTTATATAAAGTATCTTTAGGTTAGTAGTTCTTAAGTATTTTATTTATTCTTGTTATAAAAAGTATCTTTACTGATTAAGTATTATCAAAATATCTTTAGTTACTTACGTAGTTATAAAAAGTATCTTTACGAGTTAAGTAGTTTTTTTAAGTATCTTTAGTTACTTATGTATTATAAAAAGTATTTTTACGAATTAAGTATTATCTTAAGTATTTTTAGTTACTTACGTAGTTATATAAAGTACTTTACTGATTAAGTAGTTATTTTAATACTTTATTATTTACGTATTTTATATAAAGTATCTTTATGGGGTTAAGTATTTATCTTAAGTATCTTTAGTTACTTCCCGTTGTTATATAAAGTATCTTTACTGAGTTAAGTAGTTATCTTAAGTATCTTTAGTTACTTACGTAGTTATATAAAGTATCTTTACTGAGTTAAGTAGTTATCTTAAGTATCTTTAGTTACTTATGTAGTTATATAAAGTATCTTTACTAAATTTAAGTAGTTATCTTAAGTATCTTTAGTTTACTTTACGTAGTTATATAAAGTATCTTTACTGAGTTAAGTAGTTATCTTAAGTATCTTTAGTTACTTATGTAGTTATATAAAGTATCTTTACTGAGTTAAGTAGTTATCTTAAGTATCTTTACTGAGTTAAGTAGTCATCTTAAGTATCTTTAGTTACTTATGTAGTTATATAAAGTATCTTTACTGAGTTAAGTAGTTATCTTAAGTATCTTTAGTTACTTACGTTGTTATATAAAGTATCTTTACTGAGTTAAGTAGTCATCTTAAGTATCTTTAGTTACTTATGTAGTTATATAAAGTATCTTTACTGAGTTAAGTAGTTATCTTAAGTATCTTTAGTTACTTACGTTGTTACATAAAGTATCTTTACTGAGTTAAGTAGTTATCTTAAGTATCTTCAGTTACTTATGTAGTTATATAAAGTATCTTTACTGAGTTAAGTAGTATCTTTAGTTACTTATGTAGTTATATAAAGTATCTTTACTGAGTTAAGTAGTTATCTTAAGTATCTTTAGTTACTTATGTAGTTATATAAAGTATCTTTACTGAGTTAATGTTATCTTAGTATCTTTAGTTACTTATGTAGTTATATAAAGTATCTTTACTGAGTTAAGTAGTTATCTTAAGTATCTTTAGTTACTTACGTTGTTATATAAAGTATCTTTACTGAGTTAAGTAGTTATCTTAAGTATCTTTAGTTACTTATGTAGTTATATAAAGTATCTTTACTGAATTAAGTAGTTATCTTAAGTATCTTTAGTTATGTAGTTATATAAAGTATCTTTACTGAGTTAAGTAGTATCTTTAGTTACTTATGTAGTTATATAAAGTATCTTTACTGAGTTAAGTTGTTATCTTAAGTATCTTTAGTTACTTATGTAGTTATATAAAGTATCTTTACTGACTTAAGTAGTTATCTTAAGTATCTTTAGTTACTTACGTAGTTATATAAAGTATCTTTACTGAGCTAAGTAGTTATCTTAAGTATCTTTAGTTACTTATGTAGTTATATAAAGTATCTTTACTGAGTTAAGTAGTTATCTTAAGTATCTTTAGTTACTTATGTAGTTATATAAAGTATCTTTATTGAATTAAGTAGTATCTTTAGTTACTTACGTAGTTATATAAAGTATCTTTACTTAGTGAAGTAGTTGTTTTAAGTATCTTTAGTTAGTTATATAGTTATTTCAATTATCTGTAGTTACTTATATAGTGATATCAAGTATCTATATTTATTATAACATAATTTGTAGTATCTTCAGTTAGTTTTATTATCTAAAGTATCTTTAGTTAGTTATCAGAGGTATCTTTAGTTAGTTATCAGAGGTATCTTTAGTTAAAAACTTATCTAAAGTATCTATATTTCGTTACATAAAGAATAGCTCCACCTGTAGCGTGGTGGGGTGGGGAGAGAGCCTTACGGATTACTATCCTTCCCCCCTTAGCTGCAAGACACATTTCCCCCCTTCCTTCCCCTCTTTCTAAGGGGAGAGAGAGGGGGGGGATGAGATCATTCCTTCAATTTCCCTCCCCCTCCTCCTCTCCCCATGATGCTGTTTCCCCTCCCCCTGAGAAGGGAGGGGGAAGGGAAGGGGTAAGGGATGAATGAGTGAGGGTGAGGGGACTTGTTAAGGGGAAGTGGACATGTTCTTCGACCGTCTCCCCTCTGATCGGTCCTGGTTATGTGTATTATCTTACTGAGGCTGCTCTCTCTCTCTCTCTCTCTCTCTCTCTCTCTCTCTCTCTCTCTCTCTCTCTCTACTATCTCTCTCTCTCTCTCTCTCTCTCTCTCTCTCTCTCTCACTATCTCTCACTATCTCTTACTATCTCTATGTTTGTGTCTATCTATTTATCTATCGTCGTCTCCTTATCCTCCACTATCTCTCTGTCTCTCACTCTCTACCTCCTTCTCTCAGTTCTCTCTCACACTCTCTCACTCTCACAGCAGGTGAGACAGACAGATGTCTCTCATTGTTACTCTCTCTCATGTCTCCTTTGGCTAGTTTGTGTACCTCATAACCTGTGGATGGTAGTGGCTAGTTTATTGTGTACCTCATATCCATCCTGTGGATGGTAGTGGCTAGTTTATTGTGTACCTCATATCCATCCTGTGGATGGTAGTGGCTAGTTTATTGTGTACCTCATAACCAGATGCTGTTTTTGGGATTGATGTAGTAGTGGCTAGTTTATTGTGTACCTCATTCCATCCTGTGGAGGTAGTGGCTAGTTTATTGTGTACCTCATATCCATCCTGTGGATGAAGTGGCTAGTTTATTGTGTACCTCATATCCATCCTGTGGATGGTAGTGGCTAGTTTATTGTGTACCTCATGTCCATCTTGTGGATGGTAGTGGCTAGTTTATTGTGTACCTCATATCCATCCTGTGGACGGTAGTGGCTAGTTTATTGTGTACCTCATATCCATCCTGTGGACGGTAGTGGCTAGTTTATTGTGTACCTCATATCCATCCTGTGGGTGATACTGGGTATATTATACTGAGTATATTATACTATTATACTGGGCATATTATAGAGGGTATATTATAAAGGGTATATTATTTTATTATTATAATAAAAAGAAGCGCTAAGCCACAAGGGCTATACAGCGCTGCAGGGTAGGGAAGGAAGCGAGGGTATTGGCGGCAGAAGGGGGGAGGGATGATCAGTAGGTTACAGAAAACAGCGGGGCAGGGGATAGTGCTGGGGTAGAGGGTAGCAAGAGATTGAGGTAGAAAGGCTGAAGGTATCAGAGTTTGTGAAGTAAGTTGTTGTCAAAAAGTCAATGAGAGAGTCCGGATGAAAGGTGGGTTCATCAGCGAGAAGGGAAGGTAGAGAGAGCAGCGGAGCGAAGACGACAACGGAGGTAAATTCTGCGTGCTCGTTGATAAAGTGGGCAGTCCAACAGAATGTGGCTGACTGATAATGGAACCTGGCAATTCTCACAGAGGAGCAGGGCGCCTCTCCATGAGATATCCATGAGTAAGACGAGTATGGCCAATGCGGAGACGGGAGAGAGTAGTCTCCCATCCTCGACACTGGTGACAAGAAGACGGCCAGTAACCTATACTCGGTTTAATAGATTGAAATTTGTTACCGAGCATAGTAGACCAACGTTGTTGCCAACGAGTGTGAAGGTGGGTAGCTATTGCAGCAAAATAGTCCGTAAATGGAATACCTCTATATGAAACTGGTAGGTCATGTACTGCTGACCGCACGGCAGTGTCTGCCTGTTCATTGCCCTGTACGTCAACATGACCAGGGACCCAACAAAAAACAATATCTTTATGCTTGGTAAAGATGCGGTGTAGCCAAAGTTGGATACGGAGGACTAAGGGGTGAGGTGTATCAAATTTCTGTATAGCCTGTAAAGCACTAAGGGAGTCAGACAACCACAAATGACACAGGCATAGATGCAATACAGGTAAGTGCTGCAAGAATGGCATACAATTCAGCAGTAAAAATACTAGCAGAAGATAGTAAATGCCCTCGTACGACGCTGTCCGGAAACACTGCTGCGAATCCGACGCCGTCAGAGGACTTAGAGCCATCTGTGTACACTGCAATGGCATGAGAATGAGAGTGGAAGTGGTTAAGAAAAAGAGCGGGAAGCGACTGTAGACAGTTGGGCTTTCGAGCAAGAGAGAGAGAAAGAACAGACTCGAACAGCTGGAACTTCCCAGGGGGGGGGGGAAAATAGAGATGCTACATGAACATAGAAAGGTGGTAATTGAAGAGAAGACAAGAGTGAATGTAGGCGAAGAAAGAAGGGACGGAGAAAACAGGGGCGGCGAACAAAGAACGTCTACTAATACCTGACCATTCTATAAATGGAAGGATTGCGGAGATCATGAGAACGTACGTAGTAGCGAAGGCAATGGGCATCACAGCGATCGGATAAGGATGGAACGTTTGCTTCTGCATAGAGACTCTCAACAGGGGAAGAGCGAAAAGCACCAAGGCATAAACGTAATCCTTGGTGATGAATGGGGTTGAGGCTAGAGTAGCAGGAGAGGCAGCTGAATAGATCTGGTCACCATAATCAAGTTTCAATAAAATAAGGGTGGAATGTAGGCGAAGGAGAGTTCTACGATCAGCTCCCCATGAAAGATGAGCAAGGGTCTTAAGAAGGTTCAGCCGGCTGTGACAAGTTGCCTTCAGAGAGGTAATGTGAGGTTTCCAGGATAACCTACAGTCAAAGAGGAGGCCTAGAAACCTGACTATCACGTTCAGGGATACGGGAGCCATAGAGGTACAAAGGATGATTGGAGATGACAGAGCATCTAGTGAAAGTAATTCGGCGAGTTTTGGTACTGGAAAATTTAAACCCATGTGTGGTGGCCCAATTGGAAACACTATTGACTGCATGCTGGAGAAAAACTAATGAGGTGACAGTCAGCGCCTGCACAGGCAATAGCGAAGTCATCAACATTAAGTGATGACCAAATATTTGATGGAAGACTAGAGGCCAAATCATTTATAGCAAGGAGAAAAAGTGTTGTGCTCAGGACACATCCCTGGGGGACACCTTCAGCTTGGATAAAGTCCGGGGAGAACACATTAACCTGAACACGGAAATACCCGTCAGTTAAAAAGTTCGTAAGGAAGAATGGTAGATTGCCTCGGAGGCCTAAGGAGTGGGCTTGGGCCAAAATATTATACCTCCAAGTTGTCATATGCCTTCTCAAGGTCGAAAAATGTCAATAACCGAGTAGTTATTCGCAAAGGCATTACGAACATACGTATCCAAGCATAGTAAGGGGTCTATGGTAGAACGTCCCTTACGAAAGCCATATTGACGAGTGGAGAAACTGTTGTGCGTCTCTAAATACCACACTAAACGTCTATTTACCTGGCGTTCCATCACTTTGCAAACTGCACTGGTAAGAGCAATGCGACGATAGTGGGAGGCTTCATGTCCCGTAGTGCCTGGTTTGCAGAAAGGGAGAACAATGGCAGATTTCCACAGCTGTGGAAGAACTCCTTGTGACCAAATAAGATTGAAAAGGCATAATAGGACTGCAAGGGCTGACTGATGTAAATGTTGTAGCATACGAATAATGTTGTCGGGCCCATTGGCAACATCTAGTGGGTTTGCTATATCAACACCGGCAACCCACAGAACAGGAGCCGGGTCAGGAAAATATTTACCAATCAGTTTTCGTACTTTTTCCAGACTGCACTCAGAGGAAGCAGAGGTGATGGTGGAGACAATCTCGCCAGCAAGTGCGTTTAGCATCACGGATGACATGGCGAGCGATCGCACGCTTCTGCTTAAAATAAAGATCTCTCCGTGGTTCTATTGTACCGGTACCTGCCCCACGCAGCACGTTTCAAACGTACTGGACGAGCACAAGCAGGAGACCACCAAGGCACGCATTTCTGAGAATGCCTGCCCGAAGTTTGGGGTATAGAATGAGAAGCTGCAGTTAAAACTGAGGACGAGAAGAGGTGTAAAAGCTCATCAATGGAGGACGAAGGAACCTCACTAAAAACAGTTGTGAGTAAAGGTTCCAATTTGCCCGATCAAATTGCCAGCGTGGGATACGAAGAGGTGGTGAATATGAAGGGGAAGTAAGAATGATTGGGAAATGATCGCCGTCATGTAAATCCGGGAGAACAGACCAGGTGAAGTCTAATGCGGCTGAGGAAGAGCAGACAGATCGATGCAAGAGAGTGCGAGTCAGAGGATCAAAATGGGTGCGAGTACCTTTATTTGAAACATGGAGGGGGTGGGTAGCAAGAGAAGCCTCTAACTGAATGCCACGGGAATCACAGTGAGACCCCCCCCCTGAGGAAATGATGGGCATTAAAATCGCCAAGTAAAAGAAGCGGTGGCAGTAATGACGAAACAAGAAAGGCAATATCTGGAATAGATAATGCCCGAGAAGGAGAGAGATATAAAGAATAGAGCGTATACCACCTATGTAAGTGGATACGGGCTGCTGTGTAACGCAGCGAAGTAAGAACAAATAGCTGATGGTACGGAATATCAGTGCATAGAAGGGCACTTTCATTAAAGGTCCTATCAGGAAAAGGATCTGAAGAATACAATAAATTATAGCCTGAGATGGGATAGATAACAGCAGAGTAATTTTGGTTCCTGTAAGCAAACGCCAACAGGGGAAAACTGGGAGAGCAACATCTGAAGCTCAACCCAATTACCCTTGAGGCCGCGTATATTCCACTGTAAATAGGCCATGATTGGCAATGATAAAGATACCTGAAATCCGCAGGTAAGGGTTCCTACGGACTAGAGGGGTTAGAAAAGTTCCCCCCTTAAGCAGCGAAGGAACGGTGCGCTGTGAAGAAAGTTGCGCAAATGGAGGAGAGGAGAAAGAAGGAACAGGGTGGATCAGTGTCCATTGATGGTTTGGTCTCTGCAATATATTTAGAGATTGCTTGAAGTGTTTCGGAATTCAGAGACGTCGTATGGGAGACAACATTGGAGATGGTAGGGGGAGGATGAATAAAGATTGGAACTAACGCCAAGGAGCCCCCCCCCCTTGAAGAGGAGGGTATATTATACTGGGTATTACAAAAACACCAATTGGCCTTCCATTAGTGTCGTAATGGAAGAGTTCGGGATACAAAATAAACTAAAATAAATTACTTTTAAATATTATATAAAAATCATTGGTCTAGAGGTATTCTGTAAATATTAACGTCTGATAATACACATGTTACAATAATAAATGCTAAAATAAGTTAAATCTTTGTACATATATAAATTCTACAATAAGTTTTAGTTAATTCATCTCAGTAACACTCGCTTAGAGTTCCTTCTCAGGCATCGACACCATGCCCAGCCCTTCTAGGGTAGGGTAGGTGCCTGAGCCCGAGCCTTTAGCTCACAAGACTGTCATTCCCATTTGCCCCCTTGGGCCGGGGATGGCAGACCAGAGAGGCTGGGGACAGTTGGTCCCAAAGATGAGGAGGTACTTGTCCTCCTCCCATGGGAGACTTAGGTCTCAGACACTCCCTAAAGAGGGAGCCAAGGCCGGGCCACCACTTGGAAAAGGCCCGGGCAGGGAGAATACCGGCTAATCTTTAACTAACTTCTCAGGCCAGTCTGTCGACACCATTCAGTGTCACACACAACCCTCGTCTTATGTTCACACATGCTATATCTTACTTCAGCGTTACACTCTCATACTTCCTTTTCATGTCACACTACTGATACCACCCATTACATGTCACACTACGACCCTAACTCCGTCACACGTTGAACAGGCCATAGTATAACACTGTGACGGTCAAAAGTGAATACTCCTAAGGTAAGGTTTGTGGTATATACTGCTGCTAAGCACCTTCAGCAGTCCCCCTTATTGGGTTCGATGACGACCATGTTGTAACTAGCCAGGCCCGCAGGTTTAACAACTTTAACCGCAGTCTTGCAGGAGCCAGCCACATTGGATAATTATACAGGTATATTAACTGGTATATACACTGGTATACACTGGGTATATTATACTGGTATATTATACTGGTTAATTTACCTGTATATTATACCTGTGTAGAATACTGGTATATTTAACTGGTTAAATATCTATGAACCTGGTTGAATACCTATAGTGGTATATTATACTGATATATACTGGGTATAATTATACACTGGGTATATTATACTGGTATATATACTGGAAATTATAGACGACGGTATATATACTGTATGATATACTGTGTATATTTATACTGGTTGAATAACTGGTTGACATTATAGGGTATATTATAGTGGAATATGTTATACTGTGGTAATTCCAGTAAGTGGACAGTTGAACACCTTGTTGAACACCTTGAACACCATATTGAACACCTTGTTGAACACCATGTTGAACACCTTGTTGAACACCTTGTTGAACACCATGTTGAACACCTTGTTGAACACCTTGTTGAACACCATGTTGAACACCATGTTGAACACCATGTTGAACACCATGTTGAACACCATATTGAACACCATGTTGAACACCATGTTGAACACCATATTGAACACCATGTTCAACACCATGTTGAACACCTTGTTGAACACCATGTTGAACACCATATAGAACACCATGTTCAATACCATGTTGAACACCATGTTGAACACCATGTTCAACACCATATTGAACACCATGTTCAACACCATGTTGAACACCTTGTTGAACACCACGTTGAACACCATATTGAACACCATGTTGAACACCATGTTGAACACCTTGTTGAACACCATGTTCAACACCATGTTGAACACCTTGTTGAACACCATGTTGAACACCACATTGAACACCATGTTCAACACCATGTTGAACACCTTGTTGAACACCATGTTGAACATCATATTGAACACCATGTTCAACACCATGTTGAACACCATGTTGAACACCTTGTTGAACAACATATTGAACACCTTGTTGAACACCATGTCGAACACCTTGTTGAACACCTTGTTGAACACCATGTTGAACACCTTGTTGAACACCATGTTGAACACCTTGTTGAACACCATGTTGAACACCTTGTTGAATACCATGTTCAACACCATGTTGAACACCATATTGAACACCATGTTGAACACCATGTTGAACACCATATTGAACACCATGTTCAACACCATGTTGAACACCTTGTTGAACACCATGTAGAACACCATGTTGAACACCATGTTGAACACCATGTTGAACACCATGTTGAACACCTTGTTGAACACCATGTTGAACACCATGTTGAACACCATGTTGAACACCATGTTGAACACCTTGTTGAACACCTTTATGAACACCATGTTGAACACCATGTTGAACACCATGTTGAACACCATGTTGAACACCTTGTTGAACACCATATTGAACACCATGTTGAACACCATGTTGAACACCATGTTGAACACCATGTTGAACACCTTGTTGAACACCATATTGAACACCATGTTGAACACCATGTTGAAACACCATGTTGAACACCTTGTTGAACACCCATGTTGAACACCATGTTGAACACCATGTTGAACACCTTGTTGAACACCTGTGAACTGAAACCATGTTGAACACCATGTTGAACACCATGTTGAACACCAGTGTTGAACACCTTGTTGAACACCATTTGAACACCATGTTGAACACCTTGTTGAACACCATGTTGAACACCATGTTGAACACCATGTTGAACACCAAAATGTTGAACACCTTGTTGAACATGTTGAACACCATGTTGAACACCATGTTGAACACCATGTTGAACACCATGTTGAACACCATGTTGAACACCATGTTGAACACCTTGTTGAACACCATGTTGAACACCATGTTGAACACCATGTTGAACACCATGTTGAACACCTTGTTGAACACCATGTTGAACACCATGTTG
>NC_069489.1:13038513-13068513 GCF_026875155.1 Cherax quadricarinatus | reverse complement strand
AGGAGGAGATGATGGAAGTGAGGGAGATGATGGAGTGAGGGAGATGATGGACGTATGAGGCAGATGATGGAGTGAGGGAGATGATGGAGTGAGGGAGATGATGGAGCGAGGGAGATGATGGAGTGAGGGAGATGATGGAGAGAGGGAGATGATGGAGTGAGGGAGATGATGGAGTGAGGGAGATGATGGATGAGAGGGAGATGATGGAGTTGAGGGAGATGATGGAGAGAGGGAGATGATGGAGTGAGGGAGATGATGGAGAGAGGGAGAAAGAGTTAAATATGTTTCTTACTCTCTCTCTCTCTCTCTCTCTCTCTCTCTCTCTCTCTCTCTCCTTCGTTCCTCCACACCTACAAACATCAGCTTCTCTCTTACTTCTGAAATTCTGTTGACAGAACGCTGGGTTGAATCAATATGCTTGATCACCACCATGATGGTGAGGGGAAGGGGAGGGGGAAGGGGAGGGGGAGAGGGAAGGGGGAGGGGAGTGAGGGGGAGGGGGAGAGGGGGGAGGGGAGGGGAGTAGGGGAGGGGGAGGGGGAAAGGGGAGGGGGAGAGGGGAAGGGGAGGGGGAGAGGGGGGGAGGGGGATAGGAGGGGGGAGGGGGAGAGGGGAAAGGAGGGGGGTGGTTAGGTATGCGTTGGGACTACCGTGATCACTGGTGTGTGTGTGTGTGTGTGTGTGTGTGTGTGTGTGTACTCACCTAGTTGTGGTTGCAGGGGTAGATTCACAGCTCTTGGCCCCCGCCTTTTCACCTGGCCGCTACCCGCTCACTCTCCCTGCTCTATGAGCTTTATCATACCTCGTCTTAAAGCTATGTATGGTTCCTGCCTCCACTACATCACTTGCCAGACTATTCCACTTCCTGACAACTCTGTGACTGAAGAAATACTTCCTAACATCCCTGTGATTCATCTGTGTCTTCAACTTCCAACTGTGTCCCCTTGTTGCTGTGTCCCCTTGTTGCTGTGTCCCCTTGTTGCTGTGTCCCCTTGTTGCTGAGTCCCCTTGTTGCTGAGTCCCCTTGTTGATGTGTCCCCTTGTTGCTGTGTCCCCTTATTGTTGTGTCCCCTTGTTGCTGTGTCCCCTTGTTGCTGTGTCCTCCTTGTTACTGTGTCCCCTTGTTACTGTGTCCCCTTGTTGCTGTGTCCCCTTGTTACTGTGTCCCCTTGTTACTGTGTCCCCTTGTTGTTGTGTCCCTTTGTTGCTGTGTCCCCTTGTTGCTGTGTCCCCTTGTTGCTGTGTCCCCTTGTTGCTGTGTCCCCTTGTTGCTGTGTCCCCTTGTTGTTGTGTCCCCTTGTTGCTGTGTCCCCTTGTTGCTGTGTCCCCTTGTTGCTGTGTCCCTTGTTGCTGTGTCCCCTTGTTGCTGTGTCCCCTTGTTGCTGTGTCCCCTTGTTGCTGTGTCCCCTTGTTGCTGTGTCCCCTTGTTGCTGTGTCCCCTTGTTGCTGTGTCCCCTTGTTGTTGTGTCCCCCTTGTTGCTGTGCCCCCTTGTTGCTGTGTCCCCTTGTTGTTGTGTCCCTTGTTGCTGTGTCCCTTGTTGCTGTGCCCCCTTGTTGCTGTGTCTCCTTGTTGCTGTGTCCCCATTTGCTGTGTCCCCTTGTTGCTGTGTCCCCTTGTTGCTGTGTCCCCTTGTTGCTGTGCCCCCTTGTTGTTGCGTCCCTTTGTTGCTGTGCCCCCTTGCTGTGACCCCTTGTTGTTGTGTCCCCTTGTTGCTGTGTCCCCTTGTTGCTGTGCCCCCTTGTTGTGACCCCTTGTTGCTGTGTCCCTTGTTGATGTGTCCCCTTGTTGCTGTGTCCCTTGTTGCTGTGTCCCCTTGTTGTGACCCTTGTTGCTGTGTCCCTTTGTTGCTGTGTCCCTTGTTGATGTGTCCCTTGTTGATGTGTCCCCTTGTTGCTGTGTCCCCTTGTTGTTGTGACCCCTTGTTGCTGTGTCCCCTTCTTGCTGTGTCCCCTTGTTGCTGTGTCCCCTTGTTGCTGTGTCCCTTGTTGTTGTGCCCCCTTGTTGCTGTGCCCCCTTGTTGCTGTATTCCCTTGTTGCGACCCCTTGTTGCTGTGTCCCCTTGTTGCTGTGTCCCCTTATTGTTGCTGTGTCCTCTTGTTGCTGTGTCCTCTTGTTGCTGTGTCCCCTTGTTGCTGTGTCCCCTTGTTGCTGTGTCCCCTTGTTGCTGTAACCCCTTATTGCTGTGTCCCCTTGTTGCTGTGTCCCCTTGTTGCTGTGTCCCCTTGTTGCTGTGTCCCCTTGCTGTTGTGTTGCATTGTTGCTGTGTCCCCTTGTTGCTGTGTCCCCTTGTTGCTGTGTCCCCTTGTTGCTGTGTCCCCTTGTTGCTGTGTCCCCTTTTTGTGACCCCTTGTTGCTGTGTCCCCTTGTTGCTGTGTCCCCTTGTTGCTGTGTCCCCTTGTTGCTGTGTCCCTTTGTTGATGTGTCTCCTTGTTGCTGTGTCCCCTTGTTGTTGTGTCCCCTTGTTGCTGTGTCCCTTGTTGCTGTGACCCCTTGTTGCTGTGTCCCTTCTCTGTAATATTCTGTACCTGTCTACAGTGTACAGAGTCTTGAACGATTCCTTACTAAGGTATCGGAACGCTATTCTCAGGTTTGCCAGGCGCCCATATGCAGCAGCAGTTACCTGGTTGATGTGTGCTTCCAGAGACATGTTCGGTGTTATGCTCACCCCAAGATCCTTTTCCTTTAATGAGGTTCACAGTGTTTGTCCCTCTAGACTGTACTCTGTTTGCAGTCTTCTTTGACCTTCCCCAATCTTCACGACTTTGCACTTGGTGGGATTGAACTCCAGGAGCCAGTTGCTGGACCAGGCTTCCAGCCTGTCCAGATCCCCTTGTAGTCCTGCCTGATCCTCATCCACTTAAATCCTCCTCATTAGTTTCACATAATCTGCAAACAGAAACACCTCTGAATCTATCCCTTCCATCATGTCATTCACATATACCAGAAACAACACTGGTCCTAGGACTGACCCCTGTGGGACCCCGCTCGTCACAAGTGCCCACTCTGACACCTCATCACGTACCATGACTCATTGTTGCCTCCCTGTCAGGTATTCTCTGATCCATTGCAGTGCCCTTCCTGTTATACGCTCCTGATCCTCTAGTTTCTGCACTAATCTCTTGTGAGGAACTATGTCAAAAGCCTTCTTGCAGTCCAAGAAGATGCAGTGTACCCACCCCTCTCTCTCTCTCTCTTGTCTTACTGCCGTCACCCTGTCATAGAACTCCAGTAAGTTTGTGACACAGGATTTCCCGTCCCCGAAACCGTGCTGGTTGTCGTTGATAAGCCCATTCCTTTCTAGGTGCTCCACCAGTCTTCTTCTAATAATCTCCAAGACTTTACGTACTATACATGTCAGTAACACTGGTCTGTAGTTTAATGCTGTCTGTTTCCTTTCTTAAAGATTGAAACTACATTTGCTATCCTCCCTACATCAGGTAGTCCCCCTATTTCGATAGATGAGTTGAAGATTGTTGTTAGTGGTACACAGAGCATCTCTGCTCCCTCTCTCAGGAGCCACAGAGAGATATTGTCTAGTCCCACCACCTTTGAGATATCTAGTTCACTCAGCAGTCTCTTCACCTCCTCCTTGGTTGTGTGTAGTGTGTCCAGCACTTGCTGGTGCACCTTACCATCCCGGATTGCTGGAGTCCTTTCTGTCTCCACTGAAAATACTTCCTTTAATCTCATGATCTCGACATATTTCTCGGTCGTTTCTTGTGAGCTCCCTTCCTTAGTCAGCCTGATGATTACCTGGTCCTTGACACACACACACACACACACACACACACACACACACACACACACACACACACACACACACACACAACACACACACCAGCCAGACAGCCAGCCAAGTAGCCAGCCAGGTAGCCAGCCAGCTAGGTAGCTAGCCAGGTAGCCAGCTAGCCAGGTAGCCGGCCAGCCGGGTAGCCAGCCAGCCAGGTAGCCAGCCAGCCAGTTAGCCAGCCAGTTAGCCAGCCAGTTAGGTGGCCAGCCAGGTAACCAGCCAGCCAGGTAGCCAGCCAAGTAGCGAGCCAGGTAGCGAGCCAGGTAGTCAACCAAGTAGACAGCCAGGTAGCCAGCCAGCCAGGTAGCCAGCCAGCTATGTAGCTAGCCAGGTAGCCAGCCAGCTAGGTAGCCAGCCAGTCAGGTAGCCAGCCAGCCAGGTAGCCAGCCAGCCAGGCAGCCAGCCAGCCAGGTAGCCAGCCAGCCAGGTAGCTAGTCAGTGAGCTTGAAGGATTTGTTGTTCCCGAGAAAGCTGGCTTTATGTACAAGAAGTGTGAGGTAGTCCCTAGTGGCCGGATATGAGAGAGAGAGAGAGAGAGAGAGAGAGAGAGAGAGAGAGAGAGGGAGGGAGAGTAGCAGATGGTATGAGAGAAGGAGAATGACACTTGAGAAGGAATGAAAGGAGATACCATGGAAGACCTAGTAACAGCAACAGAACCAGTAACAGCAGCGATAACAACAGTAGCCGTAATAGCAGCAGTAACAACACCAGAAGAGAAAGAGGAGCAGGAGGAAGAGGAAGAAGAGAGAGAAGTGCTTCTCTTGCCTAAGGAGTAACTGTTCATTTTCGTTCAGAGTGAACACTGTGTTATGTGTACACTGTAACAGAACAGAAGTGGGTGCTACAAGCTGCAGCTGCAGAGGCTAGGATATAGAGCCTTGATGGGGAACTGAAAATGCTGGTCAAAAACCAGTGGCATTCCGAGGAGATGGAATGGACAGAGTGGAAGGGGCTACATAGTAGGAACACTCCTGTCTGGGGGTATGTGGGTACCTGGTACATAGGAGACTGTATGTGGTACTAGGTACAAGGGAGAGTATATGAGGTGCCAGGTATATGGGAGACTGTATATGGTACCAGGTACATGCAAAAGTGTACAAGGTACCAGGTACATGGGAGACTATACATTGTACCAGGTACATGGTAGACTGTATGTGGTACCAAGTACATGGGAAGCTGTACATGGTACCAGGTACATGGGAGAGTATACGAGGTACCAGGTTCATGGGAGAGTATACGAGATACCAGGCACATGGGAGACTGTATGTGGTACCAGGTACATGGGAGAGTTTACGTGATACCATGTACATGTGTAAAAGAAATGCAGGTAACAGGTTACCTTCAGGTCACAAGTCACCAGTATGTCACAAGCCATCTGCAGGTCACAAGTCACATGCATGTCACAGGTCGCCTGCAGGTCAAAGGTCACTGGCAGATCACAAGGCACCTGCAGGTTAAAGATTACCGGCAGATCACAAGGCACCTGCAGGTCACAGGTCACCAGCAGGTCAAGTGTCACATGCAGGTCACAGGTCACCAGTAGGTCCCAGGTGACCAGCTCACAGGTCACCTGCAGGTCACAGGTCACTTGCAGGTCATAGGTCACCAATAGATCACAGGTCACCAGCAGGTTACAGGTCAATAGCAGGTCACAGGTCACCAGCAGGTAACAGATCACCTTCAGGTCACAAGTCACATGCAGGTCACAGGTCACCTGCAGGTCAAATCACCAGCAGGTCACAGGTCACTTAGAGGTCACGTCACCAGCAGGTCACAGGTCGCCTGTAGGTCACAGGTCACCAGCAAGTTACAGGTCACCAGCAGGTCACAGGTCACCTGCAAGTCATAGGTCCTCTGCAGGTCACAGGTCACCAGCAGGTCACAGGTCACCTGCAGGTCACAGGTCCCCAGCAAGTAACAGGTAACAAGTCACCAGCAGGTCACAAGGCACCATCAGGTCACAAGTCACCTGCAAGTCACAGGTCACCAGAAGGTCACAGGTCACCTGCAAGTTGCGGGTCACCAGCAGGTCACAGGTCACCAGCAGGTCACAGGTCACCTGCAAGTTACGGGTCACCAGCAGGTCACAGGTCACCAGCAGGTCCCGGGTCACCTGCAAGTAACAGGTCACCAGCATCTCACAGGTCACCTGCAAGTCACAGGACCTCTGCAGGTCACAGGTCACCAGCAGGTCACAGGTCACCAGCAGGTCACCGGTCACCTGCAGGTCACAAGTCACCAGCAGGTCACAGGTCACCAGCAAGTCACAGGTCACCAGCAGGTCAGAGGTCACCAGCAGGTCACATGTCACCAGCAGGTCACATGTCACCAGCAGGTCACAGGTCACCTGCAGGTCACAGGTCACCTGCAGGTCACAGGTAACCAGCGGGTCACAGGTCACCTGCAGGTCAAAGGTCACCAGCATGTCACAGGTCATCAGCAGGTCACAGATCAGCAGGTGACAAGTCACCTTCAGGTCACAGGTCACCTGCAGGTCACAGGTCACCAGCGGGTCACAAGTCACCTGCAGGTCACAAGTCACCAGCAGGTCACCTGTAGGTCACAGGTCACCAGGTCACAAGTCACCTGCAGGTCACAGGTCACCAGCGGGTCACAAGTCACCTGCAGGTCACAGGTCACCAGCAGGTCACAAGTCACCTGCAGGTCACAAGTCACCAGCAGGTCACAGGTCACCAGCAGGTCACAGGTCACCTGCAGGTCACAAGTCACCAGTAGGTCACAAGTCACCAGCAGGTCACAGGTCATCTGCAGGTCACAGGTCACCAGGTCACAGGTCACCTGCAGGTCACAGGTCACCAGAAGGTCACAAGTCACCAGCAGGTCACAAGTCACCAGCAGGTCACAGGTCACCTGCAGGTCACAGGTCACCAGCAGGTCACAGGTCACCTGCAGGTCACAAGTCACCAGCAGGTCACAAGTTACCAGCATGTCACCAGCAGGTCACAAGTCACCAGCAGGTCACAAGTCACCAGCAGGTCACAGGTCACCAGCAGGTCACAAGTCACCAGCAGGTCACAGGTCACCAGCAGGTCACAAGTCACCAGCAGGTCACAGGTCACCAGCAGGTCACAAGTCACCAGCAGGTCACAAGTCACTAGCAGGTCACAGGTCACCTGCAGGTCACAGGTCACCTGCAGGTCACAGGTCACCAGCAGGTCCAATCAACAGCAGGTCAAGGTCCTCAGGTCACGGTCACCTGACAGGTCACCTGCAGGTCAAGGTCACCCAGGTCAAATTTCACCAGCAGGTCACAGGTCACCTGCAGGTCACAGGTCACCTGCAGGTCCTCCCTAATTATCCTCGACTTCATTTAACACATCAAAATCTCCAGTGACTTGAAGGACCTGTCAATACCATTTATATTATTATTATTATTATTATTATTATTATTATTATTATTACGATTATTATTATTATTACTATTACGATTATTATCATTATTTAAATTAGTTTCATTATTATTATTATTATTATTATTATTATTATTATTATTATTATTATTATTATTATTATTCCTGTTACGATTATCATTATTTAAATTAGATTTATGATTATTATTATTATTACTATTATTATTATTATCATTATTATTATTATTATTATTATTATTATTATTATTATTATTATTATTATTATTTATGAAAATGTAATTAGTAATGTGTACGTAAAGTGTTAATATAATTATGGATTATAAATGGCAGCCGGAAACTAGCAGACTACTGGTGAGGCAGCGAGTGTTTCCCGGTGTGTGGGGGAGGTGGTGTTGGTGACACAGTTGTGGTGGTGACACAGTTGTGGTGAGTGGTGTTGTTGACACAGTTGTGGTGGTGACACAGTTGTGGTGAGTAGTGTTGGTGACACAGTTGTGGTGGGTGGTGTTGGTGACACAGTTGTGGTGGTGACACAGTTGTGGTGAGTGGTGTTGGTGACACAGTTGTGGTGGTGACACAGTTGTGGTGAGTAGTGTTGGTGACACAGTTGTGGTGGGTGGTGTTGGTGACACAGTTGTGGTGGTGACACAGTTGTGGTGGTGACACAGTTGTGGTGAGTGGTGTTGTTGACACAGTTGTGGTGGTGACACAGTTGTGGTGAGTAGTGTTGGTGACACAGTTGTGGTGGTGGTTGTGGTAAAGTGTGTTGGTGACACAGTTGTGGTGGTGACACAGTTGTGGTGGGGTGTTGTTGACACTTTTTGGGGTGACACAGTTGTGGTGAGTATGTTGGTGACACAGTTGTGGTGGGGTGGTGTTGGTGACACAGTTGTGGTGGTTGACACAGTTGTGGTGGTGACAGTTGTGTGGTGGTGTGGGTGACACAGTTGTGGTGGTGACACAGTTGTGGTGAGTGTGTTGGTGACACAGTTGTGGTGGTGACACAGTTGTGGTGAGTAGTGTTGGTGACACAGTTGTGGTGGTGACACAGTTGTGGTGGTGACACAGTTGTGGTGGGTGGTGTTGGTGACACAGTTGTGGTGGTGACACAGTTGTGGTGAGTGGTGTTGGTGACACAGTTGTGGTGGTGACACAGTTGTGGTGAGTAGTGTTGGTGACACAGTTGTGGTGGTGACACAGTTGTGGTGGGTGGTGTTGGTGACACAGTTGTGGTGGTGACACAGTTGTGGTGGTGGGTGGTGTTGGTGACACAGTTGTGGTGGTGACACAGTGTGTGGTGAGAGTGTTGGTGACACAGTTGTGGTGGTGACACAGTTGTGGTGAGTAGTGTTGGTGACACAGTTGTGGTGGTGACACAGTTGTGGTGGGTGGTGTTGGTGACACAGTTGTGGTGGTGACACAGTTGTGGTGGGGGGGACACAGTTGTGGTTGGTGACACAGTTGTGGTGGGTGGTGTTGGTGACACAGTTGTGGTGACACAGTTGTGGTGGTGACACAGTTGTGGTGGTGACACAGTTGTGGTGGGTGGTGTTGGTGACACAGTTGTGGTGGTGACACAGTTGTGGTGAGTGGTGTTGGTGACACAGTTGTGGTGAGTGGTGTTGGTGACACAGTTGTGTTGGTGACACAGTTGTGGTGAGTGGTGTTGGTGACACAGTTGTGGTGACACAGTTGTGGTGGTGACAAAGTTGTGGTGGGTGGTGTTGGTGACACAGTTGTGTTGGTGACACAGTTGTGGTGAGTAGTGTTGGTGACACAGTTGTGGTGGTGACACAGTTGTGGTGGTGACACAGTTGTGGTGGGTGGTGTTGGTGACACAGTTGTGGTGGTGACACAGTTGTGGTGGTGACACAGTTGTGGTGGGTGGTGTTGGTGACACAGTTGTGGTGGTGACACAGTTGTGGTGGGTGGTGTTGGTGACACAGTTGTGGTGGTGACACAGTTGTGGTGAGTGGTGTTTGTGACAAAGTTGTGGTGAGTGGTGTTGGTGACACAGTTGTGGTGGTGACACAGTTGTGTTGGTGACACAGTTGTGGTGGTGACACAGTTGTGGTGAGTGGTGTTGGTGACACAGTTGTGGTGGGTGGTGTTGGTGACACAGTTGTGGTGGTGACACAGTTGTGGTGGGGTGTTGGTGACACAGTTGTGGTGGGTGGTGTTTGTGACAAAGTTGTGGTGAGTGGTGTTGGTGACACAGTTGTGGTGGTGACACAGTTGTGGTGAGTGGTGTTGGTGACACAGTTGTGGTGGTGACACAGTTGTGGTGAGTGGTGTTGGTGACACAGTTGTGGTGGTGTGTTGGGACACAGTTGTGGTGGTGACACAGTTGTGGTGAGTGGTGTTGGTGACACAGTTGTGGTGGGTGGTGTTGGTGACACAGGTGTGGTGGGCAATGTTGGTGACACAGGTGTGGTGGGCAGTGTTGGTGACACAGGTGTGGTGGGCAGTGTTGGTGACACAGTTGTGGTGGGCAGTGTTGGTAACACAGTTGTGGTGGGCAGTGTTGGTGACACAGGTGTGGAAGGTTGTGTAGACGACAAGACAGTGTTAGTGAGAGGGGTGCCGAAGGCTGACTGCTGGTGTCGACTCTGTTTCACCCACAACAGAGGCCAAAACAAAAGGAGAACTGAAGGCTCTGGCAGTGCTGTTGAGAGGGAGTGTTGACCCTCAACTTCAAAGGGAATCAACACAGCAGTATCATCAGAAATTCAGGAACAGGTACGTTAATACTAGTATCTCTATTCACCAGTACATGTACAAGGTATACAGACCATAGCTGACATCAGTGACATACTACTACATAGAAAGTCCCTTGTTATGCTGAGCATTTCCCGCAAATTAGGTCAGTTTTGTCCCAGGATGTGACCCACACCAGTCCACTAACACCCAGGATGTGACCCACACCAGTTCACTAACACCCAGGATGTGACCCACACCAGTCCACTAACACCCAGCATGTGACCCACACCAGTCCACTAACACCCACGATGTGACCCACACCAGTCCACTAACACCCAGGATGTCACACACACAAGTCCACTAACCCCCAGGATGTGACCCACGCCAGTCCACTAACACCCAGGATGTGACCCACACCAGTCCACTAACACCCAGGATGTGACCCACACCAGTCCACTAACACCCAGGATGTGACCCACACCAGTCCACTAACACCCAGGATGTGACTCACACCAGTCCACTAACACCCAGGATGCGACCCACACCAGTCCAGTAACACCCAGGATGTCACACACACCAGTCCACTAACACCCAGGATGCGACCCACACCAGTCCACTAACACCCAGGATGCCACCCACACCAGTCCACTAACACCCAGGATGTGACCCACACCAGTCAACTAACACCCAGGATGCCACCCACACCAGTCCACTAACACCCAGGATGCCACCCACACCAGTCCACTAACACCCAGGATGCCACCCACACCAGTCCACTAACACCTAGGATGCCACTAACACCCAGGATGCCACCCACACCAGTCCACTAACACCCAGGATGCCACTCACACCAGTCCACTAACACCCAGGATGCCACCCACACCAGTCCACTAACACCCAGGATGCCACCCACACCAGTCCACTAACACCCAGGATGCCACCCACACCAGTCCACTAACACCCAGGATGCCACTCACACCAGTCCACTAACATCCAAGATGCCACTCACACCAGTCCACTAAAACCCAGGATGCCACCCACACCAGTCCACTAACACCCAGGATGCCACCCACACCAGTCCACTAACACCCAGGATGCCACCCACACCAGTCCACTAACACCCAGGATGCCACCCACACCAGTCCACTAACACCCAGGATGTGACCCACACCAGTCCACTAACACCCAGGATGCCACCCACACCAGTCCACTAACACCCAGGATGCCACCCACACCAGTCCACTAACACCCAGGATGCCACCCACACCAGTCCACTAACACCCAGGATGCCACCTACACCAGTCCACTAACACCCAGGATGTGACCCACACCAGTCCACTAACACCCAGGATGCCACCTACACCAGTCCACTAACACCCAGGATGCCACCTACACCAGTCCACTAACACCCAGGATGCCACTACACCAGTCCACTAACACACAGGATGCCACCCACACCAGTCCACTAACACCCAGGTATCCATTTTACTGATGGGTGAACACAGACAACCAGTGTTAAGAATCACTCCCAATGTTTCTACCCTCACTGGGAATCGAACCCGGACCCTCGCCGTGTGTAGCAAGAACATTCGCCAACATAATTTACCTACGGGAAGGAAGACGGTAGGATATGACGCCAAATCTTAATTTGGCGAGTTTGGCGGTAATTCCAAGCAAATTACCCACTGAAAGTAATTAATATACGAGAAATAATGACCTGAGAAAGTGGGCACAACGGAGGGTCATTACTGTGACCTGGTGACCTTAAAGGCCCACTTGGCTCTGAGGTGCATCAATATCACTAATTGTAAACATAACGGAGGAGCACTGCAGAAGGCCTACTGGCCCATACTGATGTACCAGAGTGTCTTTACAATTATAGGGGGTGAAAGAATTCTGGTCTGTGACCAGGCCTGTCACAAGCCAGGTCACAGGCCGGGGGCGGTGACCCCCGGATGACCCACCAGGTATAATTTCCCTCATAATTATCGTTATAATTAGCATTATAATTGTTATTATTATATTAAAGGGGTTGAGTGTGTATGAAGAGGGTCAAGGGGGTTTAATGGGGCAAAAAAAGGGTTAAAGGGTTTAAAGGGGATTAATGGTTAAGGGGTAAACGGGTATTTTTATTATTATTATTATTATTATAATTATTATTATTATTATTATTATTATTGTTATCGTTCTTGTTATTATTAGAGAAAGTGAGAAAAACTGAAAGAAAAATGAGAGAAAGTGAGAGAGAAAAATGAGAGAAAGTAAAAGAGAAAGTGAAAGAAGATCAAAGAAAGTAAAAGAAAATGAGAGAGAAAGTGAAAGAGAAAGTGGCAAAGTGAAAGTGAAAAAATGAGAAAAAGTGGGAGAAAGTGAAAGAAAAGTGAGAGAAAGTGACAAAGAAAGTGAGAGAAAGTGACGAAGAAAGTGAGAGAAAGTGAAAGAGAAAGTGAGAGAAAGTGACAAAGAAAGTGAGAGAAAGTGAAAGAAAAAGCGAAAGTAAAAGAGAAAGTGGCAAAGGAAAGTGAGAGAAAGTGAAGAGAAAGTGGGAAAGTGAAAGTGAAAAAATGAGAAAAAGTGAGAGAAAGTGAAAGAGAAAGTGAGAGAAAGTGACAAAGAAAGTGAGAGAAAGTGACAAAGAAAGTGAGAGAAAGTGAAAGAGAAAGTGAGAGAAAGTGACAAAGAAAGTGAGAGAAAGTGAAAGAAAAAGCGAAAGTAAAAGAGAAAGTGGCAAAGAAAGTGAGAGAAAGTGAAAGAAAAGCGAAAGTGAGAGAGTGAAAGAGAAGAGAGAGAGAGAGAGAGAGAGAGAGAGAGAAGAGAGAGAGAGAGAGAGAGTACTCAGTATTCGAGTCTTCACAAACAGTGTCGGAGACCTAAGCTTTTCGGAGTGAATTTGGAGTGACGTTTGAACGAGAGTGGGAATTAAACCTAGATTGAGCAGTGAATGGGAGTGATTTAAGATGGAGAGGAGTGGTATTAAGATGGAGCAGTGATGGTGGTATTTAAAATGGAGCAGTGATGGTGCTATTTAAGATGGAGCAGGTGATGGTGGTTATTTATGAGAGAGTGAAGGTGGTAATTTAAGATAGAGGCAGTGAATGGTGGTATTTAAGATGAGCAGTGGAATGGTAGGTATTTATGAGTGCGCATTGATGGTCATTAATGCAGTAAACAACAAAAAACATCAATAAACATCAGTAAACATCAATAACATCAATAAACGTCAGCTAAAACATCAATAACAACATAAATTAAACATCAATAGAAACTCAATAAACATCAATAAACGTCAATGAAAACATCAAAAACATCAATAAAACATCAATAAACATCAATAAACATCCATAAACGTAAATAAAACGTCAATAAACGATCAATAAACTCAATAAAACATCAATAAACGTCGAATAAAACATACAATAAACATCAATCCACGTCAATAAAACGATCACTAAACATCAATAAACTTCAATAAAACATCATAAACTCAAAAAAACATCAATAAAACGTCCATAAAACATTAATAAACATCATAAACCGTCAATAAAACATCAATATACTTCAAATAAAACCTCAATAAACTCAGTAAAACATCAAAAAACGATCATAAACTATCAATAAAACATCAATAAACGTCACTAAAAGCAACAATAAACGTCAATAAAACATCAATTAAACGTTCAATAAAACATCAAATAAAACCAGAAACCAATAAACGTCAATAAACACCAAAAAAACAACCGACATTAATGGTCAAAAACTGGCTGTATATGGAAACTGACATCAATTTATTGGTAAAAAAATAAGAGGAGCAAATAATAGTTTTAAAATGTATTGATGTAAATGTTCCAAACACCAGTGTTGACTACACTAAGCACCAGTTTTTAACTAACACCAGATGTTACAAACACCACAGTGATACTACTAACACCACAGTGTTTAACTAACACCAGAGGAACTACCACCTATTGTTACTACCACACAGTTTTTGGAACTAACGTACCAGTGTTGAGGCAAACACCACAGGATTTGTAAATGCTAACCACCAGGTGTATAATCTACTAACGAACCAGTGTTCCAAACAGCCAGTTGAATACTAACACCAGTGTTACTATAACAACACGCATTGTTACTAACCACCAGTGTTACTACTAACACCCACATTGTTAACTAACACCAGGTGGTTACAACACACCATGCGCTACTGTAAAACCATTGGTGTACAAACGACCAAGTGGTTACTAAACACCGACAGTAAATTACTTACACATAGTTTACTTAACACCATTGTTACTGAACACCAGACAGAGATCCTTAGCACCAGTTTGGTTACTAACACCACAGTGTTACTAACTACGCACATTGTTCCTTAGCACCGAGTGTAACAAACGACATACGAGTGGTTAACTAACACAAGTGTTACTAACAGCGACAGTGAATGGTGGTATTATGAAGGAGCAGTGATGGTGGGATTAAGCATGGAGCAGTGAAGGTGTATTAAGATGGAGCATGATTAGGTATTTAAGATGGAGAGCAGTGATGGTGGTATTTTATGATGGAGCATGATGAGGTATTTAAGATGGAGCAGTGATGGTGGTATTTTAAGATGGAAGCAGTATGGTGGTAATAATGATGGAGCAGTGATGGTGGTATTTAAGATGGAGTTCATGAAGGTGGTTTTAAGATGGAGCAGTGGATGGTGGTATTTATGATGGAGCAGTGATGGTTGTTAATGTGGGTAAGATAGGAGCAGTTGATTGTAGTATTTAAGATTGAGCATGATGTTGGTATTTTTAAGATGGAGCAGTGTATGGTGGTATTATGATGGAGCAGTGATTGTGTATTTAAGTTGGAGCAGTGATGGTGGTATTTAAGATGGAGCAGTGATGGTGGTATTTAAGATGGAGCAGTGATGGTGGTAT
Organism: Cherax quadricarinatus; assembly: GCF_026875155.1. NCBI lineage: Eukaryota > Metazoa > Arthropoda > Malacostraca > Decapoda > Parastacidae > Cherax > Cherax quadricarinatus. Next base: position 13,053,711 of record NC_069489.1, on the reverse strand, counting down.
TTAAGATGGAGCAGTGATGGTGGTATTTAAGATGGAGCAGTGATGGTGGTATTTAAGATGGAGCAGTGATGGTGGTATTTAAGATGGAGCAGATGTGATGGTGGTTTTAAGATGGAGCACTGAGGTGGTAATTAAGATGAGTGTGTTGTGGTATTTATAGATGGAGCAGTGATGGTGGTATTTATGATGGAGCAGTGATGGTGGTATTTAAGATGGAGCAGTGATGGTTGTATTTAAGATGGAGCAGTGATGGTGGTATTTAAGATGGAGCAGTGATGGTGGTATTTAAGATGGAGCAGTGATGGTGGTATTTAGATGAGCATTGAAGGTGGATTAAAGATGGAGCAGTGATGGTGTGTATTTAAAGAAGAGAGCAGTGATGGTGTGTATTTAAGAGGAGCAGTGATGGAGGTATTTAAGATGGAGCAGTGATGGGGTAGTTTATGAGGAGCATGATGGTGGATATTTAAATGGAGCCATGATGGTGGTATTTAAGAGGAGTCACGATGGTGTATTTAAGATGGAGCAGTGGATGGTGGTTATTAAGATGGAGCAGTGATGGTGGTATTTAAGACGGACAGTGATGGTGGTATTTAAGATGGAGCAAGTGGATGGTGGTATTTAATATGAGCATGTGAATAGTTGTATTTAAGATGTAGCCAGTTGATGGTGGTAATTTAGATGATCAGATGCGGGTGGGTATTTTCAGATGGAGCAGTGATGGTGGTATTTAAGATGAGCAGTGATGGTGGTATTTAAGATGGTAGCAGTGATGGTGCGGTATCTTTAAGATGAGCATGATGGTGGGTATTTAAGATTTGGAGCAGTGATGGTGTATTTAAGATTGTGCAGTGATGGTGGTATTTAAGATGGAGCAGTAGATGGTGGTATTTACAGAATGGAGCAGTGATGGTGGTATTTAAGATGAGGCATGATGGTGGTAAGTATAGAATGGAGGCAGTTGACTGGTGGTAATTTAAGATGGAGGCAGTGATGGTGGTATTTAAGATGGAGCAGTAGTGGTATTTAAGATGGCGCCAGTGATGTGGTATTTAAGATGGTGCAGTGATGGAGGAGATATTTAGATGTGGAAGCAAGTGGATGGTGGTATTTATGATGAGCAGTGATGTTGGTATTTTAAGATGGAGCAGTGAGTGTATTTTTAAGATGGGAGCAATGATGTGGTAAATAAGATGGAGCAGTGTGATGGGTGGTATTAAGATGGAGCAGTGATGTGGTATTTAAGGATGGAGCAGAGATGGTGGGAATTTAAGATGGAGCAGTGATGGTGGGTATTTATGATGGAGCAGATGATGAGGTATATAAGATGTGTAGGCATGATGGTGTGAATTTGCGCGTGCGTATGGAGCAATTATGGTGGTATTAAAGATGGAGCAGTGATGGTGGTATTTAAGATGGAGCAGTGATGGTGGTATTTAAGATGGAGCAGTGATGGTGGTATTTAAGATGGAGCAGTGATGGTGGTATTTAATAAGGAGCAGTGGGATGTGGTATTTAAGATGGTGGCAGTTATGGTGGTATTTAAGATGGAGCAGTGATGGAGTATATAAGATGGAGCATGATGGTGGTATTTTAGAATGGAGCATGTGATGGGGTATTTTAAATGAGAGCAGTGAATGGTGGTATTTAAAATGGAGGCAGTGATGGTGGTATTTTAAGATGGAGCAGTGATGGTGGTATTTAAGATGGAGAAGCAGTTATGGTGGTTTTAAATGGAGCAGTGATGGTTGTATTTAAGATGGAGCAGTGATGGGGTATTTACGATGGAGCAGTGATGGGTGGTATTTCAGAAGGAGCAGTGAATGTGTGGTATTTAAGAAGATGGAGCAGTGATGTTTGTATTTAAGATGGAGCATTGATGGTAGTATTTATATGGAGCATTATGGTGGTATTTAAGATGGAGTCAGTGTGTTGTGGTATTAAGATGGAGCATGATGGTTGGGGTTTTTTTTTAAATTTAAGATGGAGCAGTGATGGTGGTATTTAATGATGTGTGCTCGTGAGGAGTGGTATTTATGATGGAGCAGTGATGGTGGGTATTAAAGATGGAGCAGTGAATGGTATTAATTTATGTATGGAGCAGTGATTGGTGGTATTTAAGATGGAGCAGGTGATGGTATATTTATGATGGAGCAGTGATGGTGGAATTTATGATGGAGCCAGTGATGGTAGAATTTATGATGGAGCAGTGCTTGTGGTATTTAAGAGATGAAGCAGTGATGGTGGTATTTAAGATGGAGGCAGTGAAGGTGGTATTAAAGATGGAGCAGTGATGGTGTGTATTTAAGATGGGAGCAGTGATGGTGGTATTTAAGATGGAGCAGTGATGGTGGTATTTAAGATGGAGCAGTGATGGTGCTATTTAAGATGGAGCAGTGATGGTGCTTATTTAAGATGAGAGGACGTGGATGGTGCAATTTTAAGATGGAGCATGTGATGGTGGTATTTTAAGAGGACAGTGATGGTGGTATTGTAAGATGGAGCAGTGATGGTATTTAAGATGGAGCAGTGAATGTTGGTTATTATAAGATGGTGCATTTGATGGTGGTATTTAAGATGGATCATGATGGTGTGTATTTAAATGAGCAGTGATTGGAGGTATTTAAGAAGGCGCAGTGAGGGTGGTATTTAAGAAGGAGTGCAATGATGGTGGTAATTTTAGATGGAGCAGTGATGGTGGTATTTAAGATGGAGCATGAGGTGGTATTTTAAGATGGAGGCAGTGATGGTGGTATTTAAGATGGAGCAGTGATGGTGGTATTTAAGATGGAGCAGTGATGGTGAGTAATGTAAGATGGAGCAGTGATGGTATAATTTAAGATGGACAGTGATGGAGGCATTTATGATGGGGGAGCTGGGGAGGAGATTTAAGATGAGCAGTGATGTGGTATTTAAGATGGAGTCAGTGATGTGGTATTAAGATGGGTGGCAGTGATGGTGGTATTTAAGATGGAGCAGTGATGGTGGTATTTAAGATGGAGCAGTGATGGTGGTATTTAAGATGGAGCAGTGATGGTGGTATTTAAGATGGAGCAGTGATGGTGGTATTTAAGATGGAGCAGTGATGGTGCTATTTAAGATGGAGCAGTGATGGTGCTATTTAAGATGGAGCAGTGATGGTGGTATTTAAGATGGAGCAGTGATGGTGGTATTTAAGATGGAGCAGTGATGGTATTTAAGATTGGAAGGCAGTGAGGTGGTATTTAAGAATGGAGCCAGTGATGGAGGTATTTGAGGAGCAGTGATGGGGTATTTATGATGGGAGCAGTGATGTATATTTATGAGAGGAGCAAGTGATGGTGGTATTTAAGATGGAGCAGTGATGGTGGTATTTAAGATGGAGCAGTGATGGTGGTATTTAAGATGGAGCAGTGATGGTGGTATTTAAGATGGAGCAGTGATGGTGGTATTTAAGATGGAGCAGTGATGGTGGTATTTAAGATGGAGGCAGAGCTGGTGCTATTAAGATGGAACAGTGATGGTGTTATTTAAGATGATAGCAGAGATGTGTATTTAAGATGGAGCATGATGGTGGGTATTTAAAAGATGGAGCAGTGATGGTGCTATTAAGATGGAGCAGTGAAGGTGTATTTAAAGGAATGGAGCATGATGGTGGTAATTTAAGATGGAGCAGTGATGTGGTATTTAAGATGGGAAGTTGAGTATTTAAGATGGAGCATGATGGTTGGTATTTAAGATGGAGCAGTGATGGTGGTATTTAAGATGGAGCAGTGATGGTGGAATTTAAGATGGAGCAGTGATTGTGGTATTTAAGATGGAGCAGTGATGGTTCTATTTTAAGATGGAGCAGTGATGGGGTATTTAAGATGGAGCAGTGATGTGTTATATAAGATGGAGCAGTGATGCTGGTATTCAGATGGAGGAGTTGATGGTGGTATTTAGATGGAGCAGTGATGTTGGTAATTTTAAGATGGACAGTGCGATGGTGCTATTAATATGGAGCAGTGATGGTGGTATTTAAGGATGGCGCAGTGATGGTGGTAGTTAAGATGGAGCAGTGATGGCCGGTATTTAAGATGGAGCAGGTGAGGTGGTATTTAAGATGGAGCAGTGGATGGTGGTATTAAGATGTGGAGCATGATGGTTGGTGGATTTAAGATGAGCAGTGATGGTTGCTATTTTATGATGGAGCAGTAGGTGGTATTAAGAGGGAGCAGTGATGGTGGTATTTAAGATGAGATGAATGGTGCCTATTAAGATGGAGCAGTGATGGGTGGTATTTAAGATGGAGCAGTGATGGTGCTATTTAAGATGTGACAGTGATGGTGACTTTAATATGGAGCGTGATGGTGCCTAGTTATGATGGAGCAGTGAATGTGCTATTTAAGATGAGCATGATGGTGGCTATTTAAGATGGAGCAGTGATGGTGCTATTTATGATGAGCAGTGATGAGTGTATTTTTATGATTAGAACAGTGATTGGTGGTAATTAAGATGAGAGCAGTGATGGTGGTATTTACGATGGAGCAGTGATGGGTGGTATTGTAAGAGGCGCAAGTGATGGTGCTCTTTAAGATGAGCAGTGATGGTGCTGATTTAAGATGGAGCAGTGATGGTGCTATTTAAGATGGAGCATGATGGTGTTATCATATGGAGCAGTGATGGTGTGGTATTTATATGAGAGCATGATGTGAATTTAAGATGGAGTCAGTGATGGTGGTATTTAAGATGGAGCGGTGATGGGTGGTATTTTAAGATGCGCAGTGATGGTTGTTATATTATGATGGAGCAGTGATGGTGCTATTTAAGATGGAGCCGTGAGGGTGCTATTTAAATGGAGGCAGTGAGGAGTTTGTATGATGGAGCAGATGATTGTTGGAATTTTATGATTTGGAGCAAGGTTATGGTGGTATTAAAGATGGAGCATATGGTGTATTTAGATGGAGCAGTTGATGTGGTATTTAAAGATGGAGCAGGATGGTGGTATTTAAGAATGGAGCAGTGATGGTGGTATTAAGAATGGAGCAGTGATGGTGCTACAGTAATATGGATTCAGTGATGGTGGGATTTAAGATGGACATGGATGTGAGGTATTTATTAATGGAGGCAGTGTGGTGGTAATTCAAGAAAGGAAGCAGTGAAGGTGGTATTGAAAGATTGGAGCAGTGATGGCGGTATTTAAGATTGAGAGCATTGATGGTGGTATTTAAGATGGAGCAGTGATGGTGGTATTTATGATGGAGGCATTGGATGGTGGTATTTGATGATGGAGGCAGTATGGTGGTATTTAGAGAAGGATCAGTGATGGTGATTTATAGGAACAGTTGATGGTGGATTGTAAGTATGGAGCAGTGATGGTGGTATTTAAGATGGAGCAGTGATGGTGGTATTTATGATGGAGCAGTGATGGTGGTATTTAAGATGGAGCAGTGATGGTGGTATTTATGATGGGAGAGTGAAAAGTGGTATTTTAAGAATGATTCATGATTGGGTGGTATTTAAGATGGAGCAGTGATGGTTATATTTTAAGATGGAGCAGTGATGGTGGTATTTATGATGAGCAGTGATGTGTGGATATTTAAGATGAGGCAGTGATGGTGGTATTAAGATTGATTCATTGATGGTTGGTATTTAAGATGAGCAGTGATGGTGGTATTTAAGATGGAGCAGTGATGGTGGTATTTTAAGATGGCGCAGTGATGTGGTGGGTATTTTAATGATGGAAGCATGTGATGGTAGTATTTAAGAAGGAGCAGTGATGGTGGTATTAAGATGGACAGTGATGGTGGTATTTAAGATGGAGCAGTGATGGTGTATCTTATGATGGGAGCAGTGCGATGTGGTATTTTAATGAGCATGATGGTGGAGTTTAAGATGGAGCATGATTGTGGTATTAAGATGGGAGCAGTGATGGTGGTAATTTATGATTGAGCATGAAGGTGGTTTTAAAGATGGAGCAGTGTGAGGGTGTATTTAAGATGGAGCACTGATGGTGGTATTTAAGATGGGAGCAGTGCTGGTGTATTTAAATGGAGCAGTGATGGTTGTATTTAAGAGGAGCAGTGAAGTGGTATTTAAGATGGAGCATGTTGGTAGTGATTTAAGATGGTTCAGTTGATGTGGTATTATGATGTGAGCAGTGATGTATATTATGAATGGAGCATATGTGTTGGTATTTAAGAAGGGAGCATGATGTGGTAATATAAGATGGAGCAGTGAGGTGGTATTTAAGATGAGAGCAGTGATTTGTATTTAAGATGGAGCAGTGATGTGGTATTAAGATTGAGCAGTGATGGTTGTATTTAAGATGGAGCATGATGGTGGTATTTAAGGATGGAGCAGTGATGGTGTATTTATAAGATTGGAGCAGTGATGGTGCTGATATTAATGAGCATGATGGTGGAACGTTTAAGATGGAGCAGTGATGGTGGGTATTTAAGATGGAGCAGTGAGGGTATTTAAATGGAGCATGATGTGAGGATTTAAGGATGGAGCAGTGATGGGTGGTTTTAAGCGATGATCAGTATGTGGATTTAAGATGGAGCATTGATGTGGATTTAAGATGGAGCAGTGATGGTAGGTATTTAATATGGACATATTGGTGCTATTTTAAGATAGGAGCATGATGGGGGATTTAAGATGGAGCAGTGATGGTGGGGTATTTAAGATGGAGCAGTGATGTTGTTATTTAAGATGGAGCAGTGAATGTGGTATTTAAGATGGACAGTGGATTGTGGATTTCAGATGGGACAGTGATTGTGGATTTAAGATTGGAGCAGTGATGGGTGCTATGTAAGATGGAGCATTGATGGTGGGATTTAAGATGGAGGCAGTGATGGCGGTTTTAAGATGGAGCAGGTGAAGGAGGTATTTATTGATGAGCAGGTGATGGTGGTATATTAAGATGGAGCAGTGATGGTGGTAATTTAAGATGGAGCAGTGGATGAGCTATTTAAGGATTGAGCAGTGATGTGGTATTTCTGCATGGAGCAGTGATGTGGTATTTATGATGGAGCATGATGGTGGTATTTAAATGGACAGTGATTGGTGTATTAAGATTGAGCATGATAGGTGGTTATTTATATGGACAGTGATGGTGGTAATTTATGATGAGGCAGTGATGGTGTATTTAATCATGGATCAGTGATGGTGATATTTAAGATGGAGCAGTTGATGTTGGTATTTATTAAGATGGACAGTGATGGTGCTATTAAGATGTGAGCAGTGATGGTGGTAATTTAATAGATGGAGCAGTGATGGTGGTATTTAAGAGATGGAGCAGTGATGGTGGTAATTTAAGAAGAGCAGTGATGGTGGTATTTAGATTGAGCAGTGATGGTGGTAATTTATGATGGAGCAGTGATGGTGGTTATTTAGATGGAGCCGTGATGGGTATTTTAAGACGTGTGAGCAGTGATTGTGGTATTTAAGATGGAGTCAGTGGCGATTGTGGTATTTAAGATGGAGTACATGATGTAGGATTGTGGGGGGAGCAGTGATGGTGGTATTTATATGGAGCAAGTGGATGGTGTTATTTATGAGGAGGCAGTGATAGTGTATTTAAAATGAGCAGGATGGTGTATTTAAGATGTAGCATTGATTTGATATTTAAGATGGAGCATGATGAGTGGTATTTTAAGATGGAGCTGTGATGTGTATTTAAGATGAGCATGATGGTGGTATTTATAAGATGGAGGCAGTGGATGGTGGTATTTTAAGATGGAGGCAGTTAATGGTGGTATTTAAGATGGAGCAGTGATGTGGTATAAGATCTGGAGCAAGTAGGTGGTATTTAAGATGGAGCAGTGATGGTGGTATTTAAGATGGAGCAGTGATGGTGGTATTTAAGATGGAGCAGTGATGGTGGTATTTAAGATGGAGCAGTGATTGTGGTATTTAAGATGAAGCAAGTGATGGTTGTTAGCAATTTAAGATGGAGCATGATGGTGGTATCTATAAGTATGGAGCAGTGGATGGTGGTATTTAAGATGGAGCAGTGATGGTGGTATTTAAGATGGAGCAGTGATGGTGGTATTTAAGATGGAGCAGTGATGGTGGTATTTAAGATGGAGCAGTGATGTGGTATTTAAGATGAGCAGTGATGGTATTTCTAAGATGGAGTCATGATTGTGCTATTTAAGATTGAGCAGGTGATTGCGGTAATTTAAGATGGAGCAGTGATGGTGGTATTTAATATTAGGCAGTTATTGTGTAATTATGATGGAGCAGTGATGGTGGTATTTAAGATGACATGATTGTGGTATTTAAGATGGAGGCAGTGATGTTGCTATTTAAGATTGAGCAGTGAAGGTGGATTTAAATTGGAGCAGTGATGGGTGCTATTTAAGATTGAGCATGATGGTGGCGTATTTAAGATGAGCAGTAGATACAAAAAGAAATTTTCAAAGACGATTGACTTAAGATTTACTCCTTTGTATAGAAGAATCGTATACATGAAATACACACATTAATATAAATTAATCTTTAATATAATAATCATCATCCTTTGGTCTAAGGTATTGTAACTATGATATAATAATAATATGTACATAAACTAATAATAAATTATAATCAAGCATTTTAACTTACTAAAATATAATTAATAACCCCCATACTACATAGTACAACCTCTTGACACTAACTGTCACTATATATATAATATCTCTAAATGCTAAAACAATAAAAATAAAAATAACATTGTTTATAATAATATATTACAATCAACTGCCTTCTGCACGACACGAAGTCAGATCACACTACACTGTTCATTGTACACTACAACCAGCCATCTTCAGATGTCCACGACACCCTTTTCTCTCAGTGTTAAACTACGTCCTGTGCATATCTCAGTGTTCCACTCCAACGTACGTCCCTCAGTGTCACACTACGGACCTGGACCCAGTTCAGTGTAATCACTCCAACCTTTTCTCATGTAATGTCCCACTAAACATCAACTGAACGACTCCGGCCCAACAGTTGATCAACGTAGACACGGTGAGGTCCACAGTACATGCACCGTAAGTCCCCCCGAGTAAATCCTCTCCAAAGTCGATGACACACGCAAGCCGAACACCCAAGCAGCAAGCTCACTGAATGCGGCCGTCAAGTAACTGTATGCCAACAGACCCTCTTGAGCTTGCGGTGAGTGTTCATCTAACGCCAATAATAGTGCTATTCGAATCGTGTGGTCGGTACCTAACTGCATAGACTGTACCCAGAGGAGTATCAGTACTTAATGTTGAAGCCCTTAGTAGACGTGTACCCTTCGGTGTTCTCATTTACCTACTGCTTAAGTGTGTACAGCTAGGCGCTCTGGTAAAAACTGTTACTAAAAGCCAGTAGAACTTGTACTCCTTTCGTTTGGTCAGGTACGTACTGCATAGGTGTGTACCGTGAGGCACTCATAGGCTCTAACTCCTCTAAGGCCGTCTCAGCACCCTCCACATTGGGTTTGATGACGCCGCCCAGTGTTACTGCCGTCCGGCAGTATATCTATATAAAACCGCTATTTTGCAGGGGCCGTCAACATCAGCAGTGAGGTGGTAATTTAAGAATGGAGTCAGTGATGTGCGGTATTAAGATGGAGAGCATGATGGTGGTATTTAAGATGGAGCAGTGATGTTGGTATTTAAGATGGAGCAGTGATGGTGGTATTTAAGATGGAGCAGTGATGGTGCTATTTAAGATGCGAGCAGTAGTTGTGGTATTTAAGATGGAGCATGTAATGGTGCCAATTTAGATGGAGCAGTGCGAGTGGTGAATTAAGATGAGCAGTGATGGTGTTATTTCAGATGTAGCAGTTGATGGTTCTATTTAAGATGGAAGCAGTGATGGTGTATTAAGATGTAGCAGTTGATGGTGCTATTTAATATGAGCAGTTGATGGTGGTATTTAAGATGGAGCAGTGATGAGCTATTTAAGATGAGCATGATGGGCTAATTAAGATGGAAGCAGTGAGTGATCAAATAAAATCAGATTGAGCAGTGATGGTGCAGAATTATATGATGAGCAGTGATGGTGGTATTTAATGATGGAGCAGTGATGGTGGTCTTTAAGATGGAGCAGTGGATGGTGGTATTTAAAAGGATGGAGCAGTGATGGTTGGTATTTAAGAAGCGCAGTGAGTGTGGTATATATAGATGGAGCAGTGATGAGCTGCTTATTTAGATGGAGCAGTGATGGTGCTATTTAAGATGGAGCAGTGATGGTGCTATTTAAGATGGAGCAGTGATGGTGGTATTTATGATGGAGCAGTGATGGTGGTATTTATGATGGAGCAGTGATGGTGGTATTTAAGATGGAGCAGTGATGGTGGTATTTAAGATGGAAGCATGGAAGGTGGTATTTAAGATTAGCAAGTGATGGTGGTATTAAGATGGAGCAGTGATTGGTGCTAATTAATGATTGAGCCGTGATGGCTTATTTAAGATGGAGCAGTGAGGAGGTATTTATGAGAGCAAGTGGATGGTGGTATTTTATGATGTGAGACATGATTGTGGTATTTAAGATGGATCAGTAATGTGGTCTTTTAAGATGGAGCAGTGATCGTTGGTATTAAGTTGGAAGCAGTGATGGTGGTATTTAATAATGAGCAGGTGCTGGTGGATATTTAATGATTTAGGCATGAGGTTCAGTACATATAAGATGAGCATTGATGGTGGTATTAAGATGGAGCATGGAATGGGGTGTATTTATGAAGAGCATGAAGTGGTATTTTAGATGGAGCAGTGATGTGGATTTAAAGATGAGGCAGATGATTGCGGTATTTAAGATGAGCATTGATGCGTGTATTATGATGGAGCATTTATGGTGGTCTTTTATTTGATGGAGCAGTGATGGTGTATTAGTGATGAGGTCAGGGATGGGTGTATTAAAGATGGAGCAGTGATGGTGGTATTTTATGGAACAGTGATGGTGGGTATTTTAAGATTGAGCAGTGAAATGGTATTAAGATGGGAGCATGATGTGGTATTTACGATGAGCAGTGTGATGGAGGATTTAAAGATGGAGCATATGCTGTTGTTATTTATGATGGAGCAGTGAAATGGTATTTAAGATGGAGCATGATGGTGTTATTTAAGGATGGAGCATGATGTGTATTTAAGATGGAGCATGATGGTGTATTTATGATGGAGCAGTGATTGTGGGTAAATTTAAGAAGACATTGATGGTGGATTTAGATGTGGCAGTGATGTGGTATTTAAGATTAGCAGTGATGGTGGATTTAATATGGAGCATTGATGGTGGTATTATGATGGAGCAGTGATGTGGTATTTATATGGAGCAGTGATGGAGGTTATTTAAGAGGACAAGTGATGTTGATTTAAGATAGGAGAGCAGTTGAGGGTGTATTTATAAGATGGAGCAGTGATTTGGTATGTTAAGATGTAGCGTGATGTGGTATTAAATGTAGTCAAGTGATTGTGGTTAATTAAAGATGGAGCGTGATGGGGTAATTATGCTGGAGATGGCAGTGATGGTTGTAATATAAGATGAGGCAGTGATGGTGGTATTTAAGATGGAGCAGTGATTGGTGGTATTTAAATGACATGATGGGGTGATTTATGAGGAGCAGTGATTGGTGAATTTATGGATGGAGAGTGAGGTGGTATTTATTGATGGAGCAGAGATGTGGTATTATGATGGAGCAGAGTATGGAAGTATATATGATGGATGCATTTATGTGAGTATTTAAGATGGAGCAGTGAGGAGGTATATAAGAAAGGAGCAGATGATGGTGGTATTTAAGAATGGAGCAGTGATGTGTAATTAAGATGAGCATTGATGGTGTGTATTTAAAGGATGGTCAGTGATGGTGGATTAAGAGTGGAGCAGTGATGGTGGTATTTAAGATGTGGGCAGAAAGATGGTGGTATTAAGATGGAGCAGTGATGGTGGAAAATTAAGATGGAGCAGTTAGAAGTATGGTATTTAAGATGGGGCAGTGAGTGGGTATTTACGATGGGGCAGTGATGGTGGTATTTTAAGATGGGCAGTGATGTGGTATTTAAGCTGGAGCAAGTGATGGTGGTATTTTAAGATGGAGCGATGATGGTGTATTTAAGATGGCAGTGATGTGGTATTAAAGATGGAGCAGTGATGGGGGGTTTTTAAGATGAGCATGATGGTGGTATTTAAATGGAGCAGTGATGGTGGTATTTAAGATGGAGCAGTGATGTGGTATTTAAATGGGGCAGAGATGGGGTATTTTATTCTTGGAGTCAGTGATGGTGGATTTAAGATGGAGCCAGTGCTGGTGTATTTAAGATGAGCAGTCTTTGGTATTAAGATGGAGCAGTGATGTTGCGTATTTAAGATGGACGCAGTGTGGTGGAATTTAAGATTGGGAGCAGTGATGTGTTTATTTAAGATGGAGCAGTGATGTGGTATTTAAATGGAGCAGTGATGGTGGTATTTATGATGGAGCGCAGTGCTGGGTATTGCATGAAGTAATCCAGTGATGCGGTATTTAAGATGTAGCAGTGATAGTGGTATTATAAATGTGACAGTGATGGCTGTATTTAAAGATTGGAGCAGTGATGGTTGTATTTAAGATGGAGCAGTGATGGTGCGAATTTCATGGAGCAGCTGATGGTGTATTAAGATGGAGCGTGATGGTGGTATTTAAATGGGGAACAGTGATGGTGAATTTAATGAGGGGGGAATGATGGTGGTATTTAAGATGGACAGTGATGGGTATTTAAGATCTAGCAGGATGTGTATTTAAAGATGGGCAGTGATGGTGGTAATAAGATGAGCAGTGATGTGGTATTTAAGTATGGAGCAGTGATGTGGTCTATTAAGATGGAGTCAGTGATGGTGGTATTTAAGATGGAGCAAGTGAAGTGTATTTAAGATGGGCAGTGATGGGTATTTAATGATAGGAGCAGTGATGGGTGTATTTAAGATGAGAGCAGAGATGTGGTATTTAAGATGGAGCATGATGTGTGGTATATAAGATGAGATCAGTGATGGTGGTAATTTAAGATGGGAGCTGTGATGGTGGATATAAGATGGGGCAGTGATGGTGCTATTTAAAGATGGAGCAGTGATGGTGGTATTTAAGAAGGAGCAGTGCAGGTGGTATTTAAGATGGAGAGGCAGTGATTGGTGGTATTTAAGATGGAGCAGTGATGGTGGTATTTAAGATGAGCCAGTGGGGGGTGGGGGGGGGGTGGGGGGGGGGGGGGGGGGGGGGGGGGGGGGGGGGGGGGGGGGGGGGGGGGAGGTGTATTTAAGATGGAGCAGTGATGGTGTATTTAAGATGAGCAGTATGGTGGGTATTTAAGATGGAGCATGATGGGTGGAATTTAAGATGGAGCATGATGGTGGTATTCTTAAGATGGAGTCAGTGATGTGGTATTACAAGATGGAGCAGTGATTGTGGTAATTTAAGAGTGGCGCAGTGATGAAGGTATTTAAGATGGAGCAGTTGATTGGTAGGATATTTAAGATGAGAGCAGTGACGGTGCTATTTGAGATGGAGCAGTGATGTGGTATTTAAGATGGAGCATGATGTGTATTAAGATGGAGTCAGTGATGGGGTAATAGATGTAAGATGGAGCATTGATGGTGGTTATTTATGATGGAGGCAGTGAGGTGGTTTTTAAAAGATGAGCATTGATGAGTGAATTTTAATGAAGAGCAGTGATGGTGTTATATAAGATGACAGTGTGTGGATTTTAAGATGAAGCATTGATGGTGGTATTTAAGATGGAGCATTGATGGTGGATTTATAGATGGAGAAGTGATGGTGGTATTTTTATGAGGAGCAGTGATGGTTGTAAATTAAGATGGAGCATTGATGGTGGTATTTATGATGGAGCAGTGATGGTGGTATTTAAGATGGAGCATTGATGGTGGTATTTATGATGGAGCAGTGATGGTGGTATTTAAGATGGAGCAGTGATGGTGGTATTTAAGATGGAGCAGTGATGGTGGTATTTAAGATGGAGCATTGAATGGTGTATTTATGGATGGAGAAAGATGATTGGTGGTATTCTGTTGAGCAGATGATGGTGGTATTTAAGATGGAGCCATTGAGGTGGTATTTTATGAATGGAGCAGTGATGGTGTATGTTAAGAATGAGCATTGATGGTGGTATTTATGAAGAGAAGTGATGGTGGTATTTATGATGGAGCATGATTGTGTTATTAAGATGGAGCAGATGTGGTATTTATGATGGATGCAGTGATGTTGGTATTTAATGATTGAGCATGATGTGGTATTTTAAGATGGATGGCGGTGATGTGGTATTTAAGATGAGCAGTTGTGTATTTAAGGATGGAGTATACGTGATTGTGGTTATTTAAGATGGAGCATGATGGTGGAATTGTAAGATGGAGAATGATGGTGGTATTTAAGATGGAGCAGTGATGGTTGTAGTTTAAGGATGGAGCAGTGATGGTGGTATTAGATGGAGCCGTGATGGTGGTATTTAAGATGGAGCAGTGATGGTGGTATTTAAGATGGTGCAGTGATGGTGGTATTTATGATGGAGCAGTGATGGTGCTATTTAAGATGGAGCAGTGATGGTGGTTATTTATGAGAGAGTGAAGGTGGTAATTTAAGATAGAGCAGTGATGGTGGTATTTAAGATGGAGCAGTGATGGTGGTATTTATGATGGAGCAGTGATGGTCATTAATGCAGTAAACATCAATAAACATCAATAAACATCAATAAACATCAATAAACATCAATAAACGTCAGTAAAACATCAATAAAACATAAATTAAACATCAATAAAACATCAATAAACATCAATAAACGTCAATGAAACATCAATAAACATCAATAAAACATCAATAAACATCAATAAACATCAATAAACGTAAATAAAACGTCAATAAACATCAATAAACTTCAATAAAACATCAATAAACGTCAATAAAACATCAATAAACATCAATAAACGTCAATAAAACATCAATAAACATCAATAAACTTCAATAAAACATCAATAAACGTCAATAAAACATCAATAAACGTCCATAAAACATTAATAAACATCAATAAACGTCAATAAAACATCAATAAACTTCAATAAAACATCAATAAACGTCAGTAAAACATCAATAAACATCAATAAACTTCAATAAAACATCAATAAACGTCAATAAAACATCAATAAACGTCAATAAAACATCAATTAACGTCAATAAAACATCAATAAACATCAATAAACGTCAATAAAACACCAATAAAACACCGGACA
>NC_069489.1:13028513-13033513 GCF_026875155.1 Cherax quadricarinatus | reverse complement strand
GTGTTGTGTGTGTGTGTGTGTTGTGTGTTGTGTGTGTGTGTGTGTTGTGTGTGTGTGTGTGTGTGTTGTGTTGTGTTGTGTGTGTGTGTTGCGTTGGGGTGTGTGTGGGGTTTGTGTTTTGTGTGTGTGTTGTTGTGTTGTTTTGTGTGTTTTGGTGTTGTGTTGTGTGTGTTGTGTGTGGTTTTGTGTGTGTGTGTGTTTTTGTGTGTTGTTTTTGTGTTTGTGGGTTGTTTTGTGTGTGTGTGGGTGTGTGTGTGTTTTGGGGTGGTGTGTTTGTGTGGGGTTGGGGGTTTTGTTTGTGGTTGTGTGTGTGTGTTTTTGTTTTGTTTGTGTTGTGTGGTGTTTTGTTTTGGGGTGTGTGTGTGTTGTTTTGTGTGGGTGGTTGGTGTGTTTGTGGGGTTGTGTTGTGTGGGTTTGGTTGGGGTTTTGGTGTGTGTGTGTGTTGGGGTGTATGTGTGTGTTGTGTGTTGTGTGTGTTTGGGTGTGTGTTGTGTGTTTTGGGTGTGTTGGTGTGTATTGGTTTTGTGTGTGGTGTAAAAAAACATTTAAAAAAACCCGGGGTTTTTGAAAAAAAACACCAGAAATTAAAAAAGGGCGTTTTTTATCTGGTAAAATTTTAAATTTTGGGGCAGAAAATTTTCTCGGGCATTTTAAAAAACTTTTTTCCCCGAGGAAAGGGTTTTTTGGGAAAAACGTCTTTAGGGAAGTCCTACAGAAGGGAATCCCGGAAGAACTCCCAAGAAATAGGTGTTTTACTCCCTATTTGTGGTTGTGGGGTCGGTCACAGCTCCTTGCCCCGCCCCTTCACTGAACCGCAAATGGGTTCTCTTTTTGTTCCATAGTTTTAATCTTACCTCTTTTAAAAGTATGTAGGGGTTCCCTGCCCCCACTACATCACTTCCAGCTTTTCCCAACTTCCTAAACTATTTCGGGGGACTGAAAAAATTATTTTCCCTAACACCCCGGGATTTTTCGTGTCTTAAACTTCCAACTGTGCCCCCCCTTGTTGTTGTGCCCCCTTGTTGCTGTGCCCCCTTTTGTTCCCCTTGTTCCCCTTTTTTGTTGGTAACCTTTTTTGTTGATCCCCCTTATTGTTTTGGACCCCCTTGTTGCGTGTCCCTTGTTGTTGGTCCCCTTTGTTGCTGTTGTCCCCTTGTTGCTGTGTCCCTTTTTCCCCCCCTTGTTTTTCCCCCTTTTGTTGCTGTGTCCCCTTGTTGCTGGCCCCTTGTTGTTGTGCCCCTTTTTTGAGTGTCCCCTTGTTGCTGGTCCCCTTGTTTCCCCTTGTTTTTCCCTTTTGTTGCGGTCCCCTTTTGTTGCTGTGCCCCCTTTGTTGCTGTGTCCCCTTGTTGCTGGTCCCCTTTTTTGCTGTTCCCCTTGTTGCGTGTCCCCCCTTGTTGCTGTGTCCCCTTTTTCGGGCCCGTCCCCTTGTTGCTGTGCCCCCTTTTTGGGCGTGTCCCTTTTGCTGGTCCCCTTGTTGGTGCCCCCTTGTTGTTTTTCCCCCTTTGGGTTGCGTGTCCCCTTGTTGCTGTTCCCCCCCTTGTTGCTGTGCCCCCTTGTTTTTTGTGCCCCCCCTTGTTGCTGTGTCCCTTTTTTTGCTGTGCCCCTTTTTGTTGCTGTGCCCCCTTGTTGCTTTTCCCCTTTTTTGTGTGCCCCCTTTGGTTCCCGTTCCCCTTTGTTTTTTGTGTCCATTTGTTTTTTGGTCCCCTGTTCTTTTCCCCCTTTTGAAACCCCTTGTTGCTGTGCCCCCTTTGTTGCGGTGCCCTTCTTTTTTGTCCCCTTGTTGCTGTTCCCCTTGTTGCGGGCGTCCCCTTGTTGCTTTTGCCCCCCTTTTTGGAAAGTGTCCCCTTTTTGCTTGCCCCCTTTTTTGCTTTTCCCCCTTGTTGCGTACCCCCTTTTGCTTTTCCCCCTTTTTTCCTGTGCCCCCCTTTTTCCCTGTTTTCCCCTTGTTGTTTTTCCCCCTTGTTGCTGGGTCCCCTTGTTGCTTTGGCCCCCTGGTTCTGGTCCCCTTGTTGCTTTTGCCCCCCTTGTTGCTGTTTTCCCCTTTGTTGTTGTGTCCCCTTTTGTTTGTGCCCCTTTTGTTGTGTTTTCCCCTTTTTGCTGTGCCCCCTTTGGGTTGCTGTGTCCCCTTTGTTGCTGTGTCCCCTTTTTTGCTTTTGCCCCCTTTGTTGCTGTGTCCCCTTGTTGTTGGCCCCTTTTTTGCGTGCCCCCTTTTTCCCGTGTCCCCCTTGTTGCGGTGCCCCTTTGTTGCTGGTCCCCTTGTTGCTGTGTCCCCTTTTTGCAGGTCCCCTTTTTTGCTTGTCCCCTTGTTGTGACCCCTTGTTCCCTGTGCCCCCTTGTTGCTAAAGCCTCCTTGTTGAAAAGTGTCCCCTTTTTGGGCTGTGTCCCCTTGTTTTTAAACCCCTTTTTGCGTGTCCCCTTTGTTGCTGTGTCCCCTTTTTGTTTTTTCCCCCCTTGTTGCTGGGGCCCCCCTTGTTGCTTTTTGCCCCCCTTGTTGATGTGCCCCCTTGTTGAGGGTTTTTCCCCTTGTTGATGTGTCCCCTTTTGTTGCTTTTCCCCCCTTGTTGCAGTGTCCCCTTGTTGCTGTGCCCCCTTTTTTGCTGTGCCCCCCTTGTTGCTGTGTCCCTTTGTTGCTGTGCCCCCTTTTTGCTGTCCCCTTGTTGTTTTGCCCCCTTGGGTTGGGGGGCGTCCCCTTGTTGCTGTGCCCCCTTTTTTGCAGTGTCACCTTGTTGCGTTTTCCCCTTTTGCTGGCCCCTTTTTTGCTGACCCCCTTGTTGCTTGCCCTTGTTGCTGTGTCCCCGGGTTGCTGTGCCCCCTTTTTTGTTTTTCCCCCTTGTTGCGTGTCCCCTTTTTTGCTTTTCCCCCTTTTTTGCTGTCCCCCCTTTGTTGTGTCCCTTTTTTCTTTTCCCCCTTTTTTTGTGCCCCCTTTTTGCTGTTTCCTTTTGTTGCTTTTTCCCTTTGGCTGTTTCCCCTTGTTTTTTTTTTCCCCTTGTTGCTTTTCCCCCTGTTTTTGTGCCCCACTTGTTTTTGGTTCCCCTTTTTGCTTTTGCCCCCTTGTTGGGGACCCCTTGTTGCTTGTCCCCTTTTTTGCTGGGCCCTTCTTGTTGTGCCCCCTTTTGCTTTTGCCCCCTTGTTGCTGGCGTCCCCTTGTTAGCAGTGTCACCTTGTTGTGGGTCCCCTTGTTCTGTGCCCCTTGTTGCTTTTCCTCCCCTTGTTGCTGTGTCCCCTTGTTGCTGTGCCCCCCTTTTTGCTGGGGCCCCCTTGTTGTTGTTCCCCTTTTTTGTGTGCCCCCTTTTTTGCGTGCCCCCCCTTGTTCCCTGTGCCCCCCTTTTTGTGTTTTCCCCTTTGGGGCTGTTTTTCCCTTTTTGTTTGCCCCCCTTTTTTCTGTGCCCCCTTTTTTCTTTTCCCCCTTTTTTCTGTGTCCCCTTGTTGCTGTGCCCCCCTTGTTGCTGTTTTCCCCTTTTTTGCTGTGCCCCTTGTTTTGCCTGTTTTTTCCCCTTGTTGTTGTGCCCCCCTTGTTGCTGTGCCCCCCTTTTTCCCCCCTGTGCCCCTTTTGCTGTGCCCCCTTGTTCCTGTGCCCCCTTTTTGCTGTTTCCCCTTGTTCCCAGTGCCCCCCCCTTGCCCCCCCGCTGTGCCCCCTTTTTTGGAAAACCCCATGTTGTTTTCCCCCCCCCTTTTTTGCTGAGCCCCCTTGTTGAGTGTCCCCTTGTTGCTTTTCCCCCTTGTTGGGGCCCCCTTTTGTTGCGGGGTCCCCTTGTTGCTGTGTCCCCTTCTTGTTGTTTGGGGGCCCCCTTTTTTGTGTGTCCCCTTGTTTGTGTCCCCTTGTTGTTTGGCCCCCTTTGTTGATGTGCCCCCTTGTTGCTGTGCCCCCCTTGTTGCTGTGTCCCTTGTTGCTGTGTCCCCTTTTTTGTTGTTCCCTTGTTGCTGGCCCCTTTTGGGGCGGTGTCCCCTTGTTGCTGTTGCCCCCTTGTTGCTGTGTCCCCTTGTTGCTGGGGTTCCTTGTTGTTGTGTCCCCTTGTTGCTGGGGCCCCTTTGTTGTTTGTGCCCCCTTGGGTTGCGGTGCCCCCTTGTTCGGTGCCCCCTTGTTGCGGGGCCCCCTTTGTTCCCTTGTGTCCCCTTTTTTTGGGGTGTCCATTTGGTTTTTTGCCCCCTTTGGGTTGCTTTTTCCCCATTGTTGCTTTTTCCCCCTTGGTTCCCTGTGTCCCCTTGTTGTTTTGTCCCTTGTTGCAGGGTCCCCTTGTTGCGTGCCCCCTTGTTGTGACCCCTTGTTGCTGTGTCCCCTTGTTGTGTGCCCCCTTGTGTGACCCCCTTGTTGCTTTTTCCCCCTTTTTCTGTGGCCCTTATTGTTTTTTCCCCTTGTTGCTGTGCCCCCTTTTCCCTGTGCCCCCCTTTTTGAGTGTCCCCTTTTTGATGTGCCCCCTTGTTGATGTGCCCCCCTTGATCTTGCCCCCCTTGGGTTGCGTGCCCCCCTTTTTGTGCCCCCTTGTTTTGTGTCCCCTTGTTTTGTGCCCCCTTTTTTTGCTGTTCCCCTTGTTGCGTGTCCCCTTGTTGCTGTGCCCCCCTTGTTGCTGTGTCCCCTTTTGTGTGCCCCCTTGTTGCTGTGTCCTTGTTGCTTTGTGGCCCCGGGTTGCGGGTGTCCCCTTTTGCTGTGTCCCTTTTTGCGGTGCCCCCTTTTTTCTTTTGTCCCCTTTTTGGGCTGTGCCCCCTTGTTTGGCCCCCTTGGGTGCTGTGCCCCCTTGTTGCTTTTCCCCTTTTTGTTGCTGTTCCCAGTTGCGTGCCCCCTTGTTGCTGTGCCCCCTTTGTTGCTGTTTCCCCTTTCCCCTTGGGCGGGTCCCCTTCTTGCTGTGCCCCCCTTCTTGCTGTGTCCCCCCCCTTGCTTGCCCCCTTTTTTGTGTGTCCCCTTTTTGGGTGTTCCCCTTGTTGATGTGTCCCCTTTTTTGTGCCCCTTTGGGTTTGCTGTGCCCCCTTTTTTTTTGCCCCCTTTGTTGTTGTGTCCCCTTGTT